>JAWDGP010002890.1:817500-890000 GCA_033675545.1 Elysia crispata | reverse complement strand
GTGACAGGCAATGACGCTCGAAAACCAAATAAGGCGCGACCAAATTCAAAATCCGAGCTGTCTTCATCGAGTCCTTCTGCAAGTCCCGCGTCATTGGTGAAAACTCGGCAGCTCCTGCGAGAGTTAGGCGCGTTTCTACCTGAACTGGGAGGCACTGTTGTGAATGGGCAGCCTTTGACAGCAAAGCAGGTGAGATATATTTTCTTCAGCAGTTAATTGATAAAGTCAATTGCCAAATCGAATCCTATATGGACCCAAATCTACCTCATAAAACAATATAAGGTTTCAGGCAACAAGGTCATGTCTTCTATCATTTAGAATAAATCAATTTTATCTGCTGTAGAAAATCAAAATAAAACTTTACTGTGAAGCACGTCGAGGAATTAAGCTATGAGGTTCTTTTAGCATTTAACTTCCCTTAAGAGAGGAATCTCAATACGGGGAGGTACATGTTGATTCTTTCCACATCTGATTTATCTATGTTGGGTGAAACTATATTTTACGCTATGTGTGATTTGATTTCAAAATCATTTTCATATTTACCAAATTGTGCACCGATGATGTGAGTCCATACTTTTACTTAAATTAATGGAGAACAAGAGGTGAAACCAAGGGAGATCAATCCGAAAGAATGAGTTTGTCGTTGCCAGCTTTCTGAGTCTTCAGATACAAAATGTAAAAGTCAGACTTTATTCCAAAGAGGGAAATTTTATAGATTGCAATCCGGGAGAGGAAAAGATTGAAAAGCAAGACGGACAGACAGCATAGAGAGAGGGAGAGAGGCAGGGAGATACTGACATGGTCCAAGATCAAAGAAGAGCAGAAGGAAGAAAAAAGAGGTAGAATAAGGCAGATTGCGCAGCTTCGTGGAAACGAAGATGAAAGTTAGCATTACAGGTTGGTCTATCTGACTGATTATTAGCCCGACCAAAATCAACCACAATAACGCATTTTGCTGAATTAAAACAATGCTCTGCTTCTATCACCTATGGCTTTTTTCTCACAAGCAGGCCTCTATAATACCAAACCAAATCATTTATCATTTATCACTCATCATCACTTTTTCCAACTCTTTACTCAGAGTGAAGTACTCAAGGACCTGACCAAACGACTGGGGTCGACTATTTCTGCTCTGCCCAACATGTTTCAGAGCGGTAACTCTACAGCAGACCTCCTGAAGCTTCTGACAGACTCTGGTCTCCTACAATTTCTTACCAGTTCTGCAAGCGCCAAGTCCTCAAACGTACCTGGGGTAATGCTGACAAAGATTGGTTGTAGAATCTTTGCAAATACAATATTCTCTTCTGCTTTGGTTGTGAAGTTTTAAAAAAAAGATCCCGTAAGTCTCCCCAGAGCCTTATTAGCAGAATCGGTTAAATCCTCCAAACTTCTCGCAGTCACTTAACTGAAGATACGTTTTCGTGATATAGCAAGGAAAAAAATGAATAGAAACAAAGACAGGCCTTGCAGGTTTTTTTTTTAAACTCCCTTCAGTTGATTTTTAAAACTTCAAGATTTCCTGAAGTTTTGGCGGACAACTAAACAAAGTGTTACTGGAAAACACCGTAATGGAAATTTGGAAACTTTTATACAAAGTTTAATGTTATTTTTTTAAATGATTAATATGTGTATAATTAACGATAACTTTCACTTGTTGTCATGGAAACCGTTAAAGACCCCGACAAGTGAGCCTTACACAGTTGACTGGCTGAAATGTCGAGCTGACATGCTGATAATGGTTAACGGATTGGCCACCAGGCAAATGTGGGCCCTGAAAAGTACGTACAGTTTGACATTTAAATCGATTTTTAGGATAACCTTTTTTGCCTTTTTTAAGCACCTTTCTTCTCATATCCACCTATTTAGCGATAGCATCACAGAAAAAAAAATATCACCCGTTCTTTTTCATTAAAGCAAAGTAATAAATATTATGTTTGAACTAGCATATATAATTTAAAGCGTAATGATGTGTTCGTAATATAATTTATGTTTAAAAATTGACTATAAAGAAAACTGCTATAATTTTATGCCTGCTCCTGTCTTACCAACTCCAGTGATTGACTCATGGGGCAAGCCCGAGTCCAGCATCCTCAGAGGCAACACAGGGTTCTTGGGCAACAATGCTGAGTGTAGGAGCGTGCACTACACGAACACCACAACGTTCGCCAACGTTCAGGGCAACATGTGCCGTATGAGTATTTATCTTGAGGCCACGAAAGACCTGTTGGCAGTAAGTAAAGTATTTGGGCAGCAATGATAAATTAATGTGGATGAAATTGAAGGGCCGTAATGGCGTGGTAGACGAAAATTAGGTCTACTACTCCAACACAACAACGTTCGCCTACGTTCAGGGCAACACGTGCCGTATGATTTTTTACCTGGAGGGCACAGAAGGCCTGCTGGCAATAAGTAAAATATTTGGCAATGATAAATTAATACGGATGAAATTGAAGAGCCGTAATGGCGTATTAGACGAAAATTAGGTCTACTACTCCAACACAACAACGTTCGCCTACGTTCAGGGCAACACGTGCCGTATGATTTTTTACCTGGAGGGCACAGAAGGCCTGCTGGCAATAAGTAAAATATTTGGGTGGCAATGATAAAAGAATGTAAATGATAGTAAAGTGCCGAAGTGGCGTACTAGACGAAAATAGAAGATGGCTAAAGAATGGGTTCCGTTACAAATGCAACATATCCTGTTTTTTCGTTTTGTTTCGTTTCTTTCTACTAGAGCAAACATTTCATCTTTTTGGTCTTCATTGAAAAGAGTTATTTATGTACTAGCCATGGTCACACCGATGACATAAAACCCATTCAAAGGATAATATGTTACTTAAATTTACAAAGAAAAACAAATTTCGCTCTGTTATTCAGTTTGAAAAAACTTGCTTGGAAAACTTCAAATGTCAAGAATGGTAAATTACAATATCAGATAATAATAACTATAAAATTTAAAATGCCGCGGAGTGTTAAAACGACGTTTGCGGATTTTTTTTTAATGATCGTTTAGTTGTAATCCTTGCGGAAAGCGCAACAATATTTCTGAAGCGTTTTATTGTGGAGTGTAAATAATGAATAGACCCAGTATTACAAGGAGACTATTTTTTTAACTGTCAAATAGTAGTAAATCCTGCACACTTTTCAAGAGCATTATGATCAGTGTAAAGACACCTATATTTTAAGTTTATTCATCCCTTTTGTTTTCACCGTAGCATCCTCCTCCTCCTCCTCCTCCTCCTTCTTCTTCTTCTTCTTCTTCTTCTTCTTCTTCTTCTTCTTCTTCTTCTTCTTCTTCTTCTTCTTCTTCTTCTTCTTCTTCTTCTTCTTCTTCTTCTTCTTCTTCTTCTTCTTCTTCTTCTTCTTGTATTATTATTATTATTATTATTATTATTATTATTATTAGTAGTAGTAGTAGTAGTAGTAGTAGTAGTAGTGGTAGTAAGAGAAGTAGTGTAGTGTAGTAGTAGTAGTAGTAGTAGTAGTAGTAGTAGTAGTAGTAGTAGTAGTAGTAGGAGAAGTAGTCGTAGTAGTAGTAGTAGTAGTAGTAGTAGTAGTAGTAGTAGTAGTAGTAGTAGTAGTAGTAGTAGTAGTAGTAGAAGTAGTCGTAGTAGTAGTAGTAGTAGTAGTAGTAGTAGTAGTAGTAGTAGTAGTAGTATTATTAGTAGTAGTAGTAGTAGTAGTAGTAGTAGTAGTAGTAGTAGTAGTAGTAGTAGTAGTAGTAGTAGTAGTAGTAGTAGTAGGAGAAGTAGTCGTAGTAGTAGTAGTAGTAGTAGAAGTTGTAGTAGTAGTAGTAGTAGTAGTAGTAGTATTAGTAGTAGTAGTAGTAGTAGTAGTAGTAGTAGTAGTAGTAGTAGTAGTAGTAGTAGTAGTAGTAGTAGTAGTAGTAGTAGTAGTAGTAGTAGTAGTAGTAGTAGTAGTAGTATTGTTAATACTATTAATGTTTTTTTTTGAAATAATGATAATAATAAGTGTTATTCTTGTTAACCCAAAAATGCATAATACAAATATCTTTTTGCAAATTGATTTTCTGATAGTGATTTGTGTATTAACAATTCACTTTATTCAATATTTCCAAACATTAAAGCAAAAAGATTATCTTGAGTCAGGTTTGAATTCAAAATGGAGAAATGCGAGAAAATTGAATGCAAACTTAGAGAATACAAACCTTACCAGGATAAAGATTCAAACTAAGTAAAAAAAAATAATATAACTCTGATATAAGAAAAAGTTCTAGAAAAAGAATAATTACCATCAAAGAATAAGAAACCGTATCTCCTTTATACTTAGTTATGTTTTTCTTTACATAGGGAACTGGTGAGATCACCCCCATCTATTTCGATGTTTGTTTGCCTCGATCATGTCAATCTCAAGATTTAAACAAAGCCTTGAAACAAAGTGAGTTCACGATTTGTGCTGTTATTGCTCACAAGAAATGTGTTTAAAACAAATTTTTTCCCCACATTTATTCAACTTTTGAACACTCATAATCATGTGGGCAATCTATGAATTCCCGCATGGAAGCCCAGCGCAGTGATTTTTTTATCAAACTTTCAGGAGAATTGTGAAATACATGGCTAAGAAGATAATTCTATTTTTTATTATTGCGCCGTCATGACATATTCCCATTTTTGTTGCTAGAAGACACATTGTAAATCATAGTCTTTGTTTTAAAAATAGTATGTTCCTTAGCCCCCTTGATATACCTTAGTTTGAAAGCGAGGTGCAGAATTACGTTTAAATTGTATTGGACAATACTATTCTTGTGGTGTTAAACAAAGGGGCACACATACCACGGGGCTTTGTGGCATAATGGTTGCTCCGTTGCGCTCGTCCGTCAATTCTGGATTCGATCCCAGCTACAATTCCAATTGTTCCAATTGTGAATGCTTGGGAAACCAATTCTGAATTCGATCCCAGCTACATCTCCTACTGTTAAACCAATTGCCTGCTCTTTTACGATTTGACAATTTTTCTTATAAAGACAGTGCACAATATTTGTTTGGTACATTTTTTTTTACACTTTTAAGCAGATCCTAAAAGAAATATTGTTTTACACTTGTGTGTGTATGTGTGTGAGAGAGAAAGAAAGATAGATAGATAGATAAATAGATAGATCGAAAGATAGGTAGAGAGTGAGAGAGAAAAAGAGAGAGAGAGAGAGAAAGAGAGAGAGAGAGAGAGAGAGAGAGAGAGAGAGAGAGAGAGAGAGAGAGAGAGAGAGAGAGAGAGAGGGAGGGAGGGAGAGAGAGACGGACAGGGAGGAAGGGAGAGACAGAGACAGAGACAAACAGTGAAAGTGAGAGAATATAAAATCTTTAACCATATCCTGATAATTAAAGTCATTTTATATCATTGTCGTATACGATAAAGATATGCTTGGTATAGTCTGAAACATCAACAATACCCCTATAGAAACGAGCTTTACTCTAAAATATTTGTTGTTTTTAATAGTTGTCAAGAGAGACGATGGCTCGCCGATAGTCACCGCGACGTGCACCGCCGACCTTGACATTGGTCAGGATCCTTGGGCTATTGTTGCGGTGTAAGTAAATTTCTTAGAAATTCGTAATTATCTTTCTCAAAAAATTGGATAAATTGAGTTGTTTTTAAAATGGATAATAATGGCCGTTTAAAAACAAAAAAAACAAAAGAAAAAAAACAAAAAAACAAAACCAAACGATTTTTTGGCGTGCTTCTGTGCTCAAAGAGTACTATTAAGATAATTATATTCAATTATATACCTTATTATATTGTATCTAATAAAAGTTTTCGTTGTGTTTATAGATATGTATTTTCCTTTTGACTTTTTGGAGGGTGTGTAGTGAAGAGGGGTTTGTTTATTCTTTGAAAAAAAAAGATGTTACGGCTCTTACGTAATATTGAAACTACTCTCTTACTTAAACACTCTGCCATCTCTACTTTGTTGATACAGTTCGGTGTCGAATAACGTTAAAAAAATACTCAAGGATTCAGTCAATGACTATGAATGGCACGCACAGATAAGAACAACGAATGAAATTATAAAAAATGTTGTTTTAATTAAATGAATCAAACAAATTTGATATCATAACCGTGTTGAGTAGGATTCTTTTTTTTTATGTAACCAATAATTTTTCCCCCCAAGCCTATTTTTTCCTTTGTGTGTGTGTATGTTTTTTTTTTTTTTAACTTGAAATTAGATGTACTGCAGAATTCGGAAAAAAATGGTGCATATGCTGCCATATACACTCGTTTTCGCCAAACTAGGAATCTCAATTGCTGAACCTATGAGCAATATTGTATTCTGCATCACCTCGTTTACTTCTTTTTACTCATCAGCGTCATCCTGAGCATCTTCCTGGCGCTCATGGTAGCCGGGACCCTCACCGAATTCTGCGTGGGCTCGAGATCTCACCTGGCGTCTAACCTCATCAACGCTTTCATCCCGAGTAACAGCACCACAGACCTGAGCAGCAACGGCGTCAGCAGTATCGCGACTGACGGAGGATTGGGAAAACACCATGGACATTTCAACGGGGGCTTCGAGATGAGAGAAAGGTCCAGTATCCCAACAGGAGATGATACAGATGCTATGGGTAAAAACTACCCCTACCGCAGGAGTTTCGTTGACGCCAAGTGGCTGACTGGTTCCTCATCTCACGGTCTCCCGCGACAGTCTGGTGTGAGTGACAAAAAGCCTAGTGATGACACGGGTATGTAGCTGTAGTGAGTGGTGGTTTTGAGAGAAAAAAAATACATAAATTATTTAATTCGTAAGATTTAGTTAGAGGTATTAGAACTACAAAGGCAGCGAAAAGTGCATTAAAATTACATTAAAAAAAATACTTTGCAGAGAAAGAGAGAGAGAGAGAGAGAGAGAGAGAGAGAGAGAGAGAGAGAGAGAGAGAGAGAGAGAGAGAGAGAGAGAGAGAACGAGAGAGAGAGGGACATAGACAGACAGAGACAGAGACAGACAGACAGACAGACAGATAAAGGAAGGTAGAGATACATAAAGAGTTAATTGATACTGTTTTTGTATCAAATTTGATTCATGGTGAAGGAATTGGCGAGGATTTCAACGAATATTGTAGAAAATACTTGATGGGTGACACCTAAAACGACTAGCCCCAAAAGATGTTCTATTTAATAAACTTTTCTTTCCTACCAGCTCACTTGTCCAAATGGCAGCGTCTGCTACTGGCCTTCTCGCTGCCCCGAAACACTGGCAAGATCCTAGGGGTCACCCCTGGGCCAGGTTCAATTGGTTGCTTGCACGGAATTCGGGTTTTCAGCATGGCCTGGGTCATCCTAGGTCATGTGATCATATTTGCCGCCGGTTCAAACAACTTCAGTAAGATCTTTTTTCGCCATAGCAATCTAATTATAAAATAGGAACTCGAGCCTTAGTTATCATTCATATTTCCATTATAGATCACTATCTTTGACTTCACATAATAACTAGAGTTACAGCAGTTATGCAGGAAGAATTCTTGTTATTGGTGAATAATTCCAGAACAGAAAACTTCAAAGCTCTTTACATTTTTCATATGTAATTGTCATTCAATGTCAATGAAGAAAAATGAAAGTATCTCATTGGCTTTGCATGATGGTCATGTGACATAAAATCGGAAGAAAATCTGAATTATGAAATGTCTCATGTTAGAGACTAAATCTGCAACTGTTTTTGTCAGATCATATTTAAGAAGATATAACGTCAATGTCCTTAGAAGATAGAAAATTATTTATCTAAATAAAAATTCTTGGATCTAATATCGGATTTTAAAACCGACTAATGGAACACCAATATTTCCTACTATAGCTGGAGTTTATGTGCTTCATTTTTGTGAGATAATTAAGAGATTATGGATTTTCATGCATGATAGTCCATGCGAGAGACAAAAACAGTTTTGATTCTGAAATTCTCTTTCAGAGTATAACATAATCATTTCTCCTCATCGAATTTATTTTGAGATGATTTTGTTATAAACTGTATATAAGTTAAAGACTCGATGATTCTTTGCAGTGATTTATCGGATACACCTATCAGGTTTTTTTCTTTATTAAGAACTTAATATAAAGTACTTGGTTATCAAAGTGTTGACATGTTCTTCACAGAGAACAGGCTGAGTATCTACGATCTTACGCAGACATTTTTGTTCCAGACGATAGTGAATGCCCCCCTCTCAGTCGATTCATTCTTCTTTATGAGGTAAGACAACCTCTATTGAAGCGGATAACATTTCTCACCTTGCTAACCTTGCAATCCTGGTAGTCGATAGTAAGTCCACTGGAGTTCAACTATTAGGTTCGTTTCTGAAGATTTATAATGTACTTAATAAATTTTAGTGGCTCAGAGTGAACATGATTTTCCTAGGAAGAAGTGCGGCAGTTATACTAATAACTCCAGACTGATAAGTGTTCTGCGATTGAATGGAGATCTTACTTACCTACCTTTATATACATGTGAAAAAGTTTAATAGTCTCGGAGAATGCAGTGGTTATCATAATTTTCTACTCAATTCTTACCTCCGAGGTTGAAAATAAGAAAATGCATCCATCGCAGCAGGTGTAATATGAATGTTGGTCTTAAAAACAGGATAAAAAATCATAAACAACTGTAACTTTGAAAAGTTCTAAATTATGCTTATACAAAGAAATAACAATGAATTAAAAAAAATAAAATCCAAAAACTATGTACTGTGTGCTTACCTTTAACTCTGAATACCTGCATGCAAGCTTAGCTTAACCTTAATTCCTCTGAACCAAAATGATATTTTTGAAACCTATCGTACAGTAAGAATAAGCTGTAGCTGAGTTTACGACACAACTATCAGTAAGTGCTCCCTCATGTTTGTTTTTACCACCTCGGATGAGAGCACTATATAGCTTTGTCGCTTCGTGGTTCAGTGTTGAATACACCCTGTAGGAGAAGGAAATCTAGCGTTCAGTTTTCACCTAGCCAGACGTGGTGTTGAATTTCTTTCTGAGGCATTTCTATTAATTTCATGTCGCAAAAAAAAAAAAAATAAATTAGGGACTGATAAAAAGCAATAACGAATTGTGTTTGAAAGTCAAAATGATTAATTTGTTTCTAATCGCTGGACAATTTCATCCTACTCGTTCTCCTGTGGTCATAGAAAACATTCGGTTCTTTAAACCATGTTCCTATTTATTTGGATAATCGTGATTAAAATGAAGGCAACTCTGGGAATTGATATCGGTAAGGTGACTAAAAAAACATATGACTGTAATTAATTGAACGAAAAAAAAGCATGTAAAACTGTTTTAGTTTCGCATGAATGTCACGTCTCTTCTTTTAATTGTATCATCTGAAAGCATATTTTGGTCACCATTTCTTTTCTCGCTTAAGTGGTCTGCTCACAGCCTACTTGTTCCTCAAGGAGTGTGGCAAGAAGGAAAAGGTGACCATGAGACAGGGAATCTTGTACTACGTTCACCGGTATTGGAGGTAAGTCAAAAAGGTGACCATGAGACAGGGAATCTTGTACTACGTTCACCGGTATTGGAGGTAAGTCAAAAAGGTGACCATGAGACAGGGAATTTTGCACTATATTCACCGGTATTGGTGGTAAGTCAAAAAAGTGACCATGACACAGGGAATCTTGCACTTTGTTCACCGGTATTGGTGGTAAGTCAAGTGAACTTGCACTTACATAGGAGACGTTCTGCGTTGAACATTTCCATAATAAACTACTATGCGGAACTCTTGATAGAGATGCTTTTAAAGTCAGTAAACTATGGGTTCATAGAAACATTTATTACTCTCGCGCTGTATAATACTTCTTTTCAACAAGAAATAATTGTTCCATCATATGGCATTTTTTTTAAAGAATAAAATCCGATACTGTACAAAATTTAAAACAAGCCTTTTTATGTGTTTAACATAGAAGTAGTTTATGAAAGCACAGCGACCATAAAGGAATATTTTACTTTCACTCGTTCCCTGACAATATTAAGTTAAATTTATTGGATTTGGAAATATTCTTAGTCCAAAGTTCAAGAGAAAATAGAATATAATTATATAATGATAAATGGCCTTGTTTAAAAGTCCAAAACGACTTCATAAAAAAAACAAAGCCAGAGCTGTAGACCCTTCCTTTTTGTAGAAGAATTTTCAAATACTTTACCATTAAAACGTGAATAGTTTATTGTGAAAATTAGCTTGAGTAATCAAATAAAAGCATAACTGATTGTCGTCATACTGAAATATTGTAACAATCGAAAGAACTATTAAAATTTGGTTCAGTATAAAAATACAAACGAAAGAGTCATGATTGCAAAGTCTTCATTACTCTTTATCTCCCACTATACCTTTGGCCCGGTTCGTTCTACTTCGGCTGTCTTCGGCTCAATTCGGCCCTTTTCGGCTCATTTCGGCCCTCTTCGGCTCATTTCGGTACATTGCTCTATCCAGACTGACCCCACCTATGATGATTTGGATCATGATTGTGTCGTGCTTGGTTAAGTACGTGGGCGAGGGCAGGCCGGGATGGGTGGACTACCCAGCTGCCCAGGTGTGCAGAGACAACTGGTGGCTCAACATGCTTTACATCCAAAACCTCTGGATTGAGAGATCTGGGGTGAGTTCTGAAGCTGACTCCGTCTACAACTGATATAAAAAGTCCATACAAAGGGAGAAGGATCTGATAACTAGCTTTAAATAGAGATTTAATTTCAGAGAGCAAACAATTAGACACTTTTTAACCTCCTTAGAGACAGCCGAAAGGGAATTTTACTTCACGTTAAAAAATTAGACCATAATTTTATTTTAAAGAAAAAACATTTAGGATAATCTTGTATGTACTACACAAGGGTCTTGCTTGTTTACTAGAAATAACTATACTCAAGCCTAGTAATAATGTATTTATCTAGCGTTTTTCAATTCACGATGTTCATCTATCGAGGTCAGTTTTCATTTGTTCTATGTCCACAAGACGAAATTTTGAGAAAATGGCTTTTAAAGTTTCATTCACCTTAAACTCATATGTTGGACATAAATCAAATCTAAAAGAACTTGACCCATCTTGCTTGACTATTGGTTTTAGAATTAGCAGGGCATATAGATTAATATGTTCTTAATTGATGGAAATTGACGTTAGCTCTAATTTTAGTGAAACTGGACATAGAACAAAGGAAAACAGAGGCGTCGTTGTATTATCATTGTCAAAGTTTAATGAATGAATTATGACTTTGTGCACATAGTGCTTATGAGCTCAACGGTTGTAAGAAAAAAAAAACTAAGGAAAAAGCAAGAGAGCTAGACAAATTTATCTTTTTAGTGTCGAAGAGGCCACCATATTGAGGAAAAGATTGAGGAGTTAGAGAGTATTGAATTCAAATAAGATGACCTGAAATTTGTGAAATTTACTTTTTTTTAATACTGGGTTTCAACTAGAGCCAGCAAATGCAATGAAAAGTTAAGAGTTATCCGAATTTTCCGATCTTGGGGTGTCACAATAGTCTTGAGTCATATTGTAATATATTCTTTTTAAATCTATTCTTATAAGTCTTGCCATAATTATATTTTAGACCTCACAAGTAAAAGTACATTGTTAACAAAATAGAAGATCTTTTAGTACTTAGTTTTTTAAAAGTAACAAGCATAGACCCATATGTTTATCGAAATCCGCAAAAGATAATGTTGAGTTAGACTATATGGAATCGTTCAAAATACAAGCTTCTGTATGTGATAACAATTTCACGGATTTTCTTTTTCTTTTTCCTGTTGTAACCTTTTCAAACAAATTTCAAGATCTTTCGATAGGAGCTGTTTCAAGCTTTGGATTAAAAGCTCGATGATACAAATGAACAAAATAAAAACTTTACAAACGTTGAGTACACCTCTAATTTTTCTGACCTCCACGACATAGCCAAATAAAATATTGACTTGAACCTATGTAGATTTTTAAGGAACTCAAACCATATTCCTGCGAACTTCAAATACACTAAAATAAGCAGCAAAGAATAAAGAAAACAATTAGTATGTTTTGGAAAGGCCAGAAGAATCTCAAGGCGAGATTAGCATCAGAATGTCCAGACAGAATGTAAGAAACTTGAGTGAGAAATATAATCTGGTGTAAAAGAATAGTTGTGGAATCTAAGGGAATTAGTTCTGGAATGTGCTATTGGTAAAAACTAGTGTCAGCAAATCCTGCTGACTGGTATAAAGCTTCTTATTTTGTTAATAAAACGTGAGGCAGGACTCATTGTATTCGCAGGTCATGCAAACTTTTATAACTAAAGTCGAAATGGAATCTAAGTTATATAAGTCACATTGTGCTTTCTTTTTCTCGTCCAAATTCATAATTATTATCTCGATAATTCTGATTTGAAACACAAAATTTAGATATATAGAGCTTAACTCCTTTTGGAATAAAGGAAATCGACCTAATATTCTCTCCTTTCCCAACCTGTTTTTAGATCCTTTTAAAAGCTTAATAGAAAGCTGTGAATTTTCGTGTTGAGTGCAAGAAAGTGCACTGTGTGCTCAGTCCTCCACCTATCGATCTCTATCTAGAATGTAGATATCTCAATAATTCTAATTATACACACAAAATTTAGATATAAACTTAAAGTAGGTATAAAGTATTTAAATAGTGAAATTTGGCCAATGAAGGGTACCATACCTTTTTTAAGTTTTATGAATCCTCATCCATTTCTACCTTAAATCTGTCATTTCTTTATCAATATTTGACCTTCAAGTACCTAAAACGGGGCATTAAAGATGAAAGAGTATCACCAAATTTGCATAAGAACAAATATAAACAAATCGTAACCAATGACTTGTAGAGCAAAAAAAGGTAATATATGTAATACCAGAGCACCATACAATAATGCACAAGGTCTTCCCAAACTTAGGAAGAAGAACATAGTTGAAACGGCTGCTAATGAAACATACTAAAGGCCTATATGTAGTAACTATGTAAATATTCAAACGACGTAGGTTTGTAAAATCAGCTAAGCTACTTCCAAACTTGATTTTTTTCATCTAGAACATTAATTCCAAGAATACTGGAAGACAAAAGATGAAAGGTTTCAAGGAAATCACTACAATTAGAGTGATAAAACACAATTAGATCTATTCTCAAAAAGGCTTAGATTAGATCTAGAACAAGTTCAGGGTAAGTCTGGATAGTTCGCCCCAAACTGACAGTGACAAGAATATTATAATCCAAGGGCCCATGAGAGTGCTTGGAAATGCTATGTTAGTGCAATTTTTAAAAAAAAAATTTGGTCGTTTTCTCAAAACGTAATTTTTTCTCCTATTTGTCATTTTTCAAACACTCTCTTGCAAAAACTACTCATCCAGTAATGCTGAAACTTCGCAAAGTTGTTAAGATATAAATCTGGAGCTTATACCTGCTTTTTGGGAAATTTTCTCTGAAAATTGAATTTTTTTTTAATAAATTTAAAGTACTTCCTTAAGGTAAAAAAAACTTCACTTTATATAATTATGTATATATAGTTTGAAGATAAGTTGAAATAATTGACGAGAGTGCTCAATATATATATATTGAATGTTTATAATTTTGTACTTATGCAAGATATATGAAAACTTATAGGTATAGCCTCTGGACCTCATTTTGAAGAACAAATGGGCCAAATATTATTAGTCTAACACCATTTGTTTTCAAGTTATGCTGCATGAAAATTTGCCATATTTTAACCCTTTCGGCGGCCATGATTGGTTTTTAATTTGCCCATTTAATTTTTTTCCCCTTCATTTCCATTCACTGCCTAATACTTTATACCTATCTTAATTTCTTTTGGAAAAAGGGAAATCGAATAAATATTCTATTCTTTCCCAATTTTTTTTTTAGATTTTTTCGAACGCTTATTAGAAAGATCTTTTTTTCGCGATAAGTGCACTGCCTTGCGTGAGTTCTTAGCCACAAAGTTTTTTAAACCTAGATTTACACCTCCAGTCAATAGAGAAAGACTTCCGATGATAAGGAATGAAAAAATGGCGCACAAAATTGATGACAGTAGGTTAGCCTTTGATGACGAAACAAAGCATTTTGGGGAAATCGAGGAAAGCAGTTTGCGTTTATTTTTTATGGATAAGAACCCAGCCACATGAATGCTGTAGACGCCTGCAAAGTTTCGAAGGTGTGGATTGGGTAATAACGGAAGATTTCGTGGTTAAAGACTCCCAAGGTCGGCTATATATATATATATATATATATATATATATATATATATATATATAGATAGATAGATAGATAGATAGATAGATAGATAGATAGATAGATAGATATTTTAAACGATTTTTAAATGTTTATGTTCGTGCGGAGATTGTTTTCACTTAATGTGTTTCTGATTTTAATAAAAAAGAATTGTAAATAATTTTGAATCATTAGCTAGATTTCATTTCAATAAGAAGGCATGCATGTTTAACAATATATTGTATAAACACCTTTCTATTTCAGTGCCTTGGTGTGACGTGGTTTTTGGCCAACGACATGCAGTTCTATATGCTGGCACCTCTGGTAATGATTCCCTGGGTCTACAGGTTGGTTAACTCGGCTAAGGAAACAACCTAGTCAACAGGATGTAGAGGGACCGTTATAGAAAATTTAAAAAACATTAAAACCTCTACTCTTACGATCTTTCTTTTTTATCATGCGATTGGCTAAAAGTAATTAATTTCAATTTGATCAATGTAAATGAAGCGCTAAAACAATGATGAAGCAATTATTCTTTATCTTTCTTCAGCGCCTTATGAAACATCAAACATGGTATAGATTAATTACCGAATATGCATACTTTTACTTTGGTTTTAAATATGTTTTTACTAGTCTTTGTATTATTTATCTAACGTCGAGTTATTCGGAAGTTCTATATTATAAAAGGCAGCTTCGATTTATTTCTCCGCTATCTCCTTAAAAAAATACTCAGTGTACAATAATGAAGTCTACTGAATTTTTATCTGCTAATATCAGTGTCCGGCGCGGTAAAAGAAAATAAAGAAACGTCGTGTGTTTTGGCTAAAAACAGCATTTGAAAGTTCATTATAGATTTGTCTTCATGCATTTCTTCAATTTTTATTGCTAAGTTTGTTATGATGAATCAAATAACATTTGAAAGACTGCTCTGAATGGTTTACAATTTTCAAAGCGGATGCCGTTTTTGAAACAAATTATTGTTCTTTTATTGTTGAAACAAATTATTGTTCTTTAATTGTAAATAAATAAATAAATAAATAAATAAATATATATATATATATATATATATATATATATATATAAAGAGACATGTTATTTCACTTGAATGGCGTAAAAAACTGGAGAAAATTAAAAAATTAAATGAATATTGACTTACTTCAGCGTAAAGACAAAAGATTCAAGGAAAACGTGCCATTCTGTGTAAAAGAACTAGAATCTAGTAGTGCTTTGACTGGTCAGTATTTTAAGAACACTTGGCGTCGTCGCCTTTTCTTCCAGGGTTGCGATTACGAATGTAAACACCAGTTCTGCTTCTTTTGCACGCGTTGCGTACTTCTTTACTGTTTTATATCTAAGATATCGACCAGATGCACTAATTGTGAGCAATGAAACGTAGATACATTCAATTTTAGCCACTTTACTAACTTGCCACTCTTAATTTGTCTTGCAAGAGTTATACAGGTTGTGACTAGATGTAGAAAAAGTATAAGCTTTAACTGTCCAAGTTAACCCAATATTTTTTTTTTTAAACGGGAGCCCTTAAAACCTTTTCTCTGTAATATCGTCTGAGCGGTTGCACGTTATTAGCATTTTAGGCCTCAGTGGAGAGATAAACTGAAAAGAGGGCTGCTGAAAAGATCGGAACCAAGTTAAGTTTACTTCTTTCCTTGCGATCTCTCTTTCATTTAAAGAAGGTCCTCGTGACAACGAGAGACGAATTCCAATGCCTCAAAGCTCTATATTTTTAGAACTGTACTATGAGTGGCTCTGGAGAATATTTATATCTGTTATTGTTGTAACGTTTAATCTTTTTTCATATAGTTGTATGGCTCTAGAGGAGATGTATTTGTTGTAAACTTTGTTTTTCCTTATTGTAGTAGCCTTCCCCACCTGTGCATAGTCGTAAAGTTTGCTTTCTTCGGTGCAGTTGTATGGCTCTGGAGGACATAAGTCTGTTATGTTCGAGAATCTTGCATTTCCTCAAAATAGTTGTCTTATCCACCTGCTCATTTTAACGGGGAATCATGATTGTTGTTTGTATAAAGAAATGCTGTTTAGTTGTTGCAATATTCATTCTTAATACACTTGTACGCTATTGGCTGAATCAATCTCTTCCAATGATATTTTTCTGTCTCATTCTCTCCACATCTACCTATAACTAGAATATAGACGCTTCGCCTTGATGACGGATTAGAACTCTTGAGCTCATCGATGTTGATCCTTACAAAAATTTCCCAGGCATCATGTTTTTTCCATTTGAAAAAGAATCAGATGTTGAGGCCTCTTGTCGAGATCAATTGCCAAAATAATAGGAATGCGGAAGTGCTAGCCCCACTGCTAGATTGCGTTATTCGTTTCTTTCATTGCAGATGACGTCCGAAGTACTATCTCATTGAAGAATATTTTATTTTCTTCTTCAAGGTCTTATCAAACCTTTTCCTGACTTCATTCTGTGCACATATGAGCACTGATATGGGCGTCAATGTTTCTGAACGTTTGGGGTTCCTCAGGACAGACCACAAATAGACGTTACAATTTCTTGGTGCTTTAGCCGACAAAATTCATGCCTTGTAATTAGGTGGAAGAAATAATCACGGAGTCGCGTTTCATAACGAAGTGAATTTAGTTCAGAATTCTAGAACAGCTGCAAAACGGATTTGAACAATCCAATCAGCCCGATTCGAAACGGGACAACTAGGATTTAGCGTCATTCACATCTTTTTAAGGGCTTTAGACTGGTATTAGTGTCAAATTATAAATGGAACTTTGCGTTGCTTTGTAGCTAATGCCAACATTATTGGCTTACGGTCGTCGTTTAGTCATTTTATGTTTACTAATACGGGCCTATGTCAGAAAAACTGGTACGGACTTTTCCAAAAATAGAAAAAGGGTCAAGCTGATAAGATTATTTGAGAAATATCAACACAGCTTACCCAGTTATATATTTCGTCCCTACTTTTTCGTACGATGAGGTTAAATCTGTATTTTGCTCAGCTGCCAAAATAAATCAACAAATCTTTTCAAATGAGTTGAAATATTAACCTGCTTAGGTTTTTTTTTTTAAAGCAAAGTGTACTAATATTGAATTACAAAAAGATGCTAAACGACCAGCACAGTTTTTAACATTGTTTCAAAAAGTGAACAATAAATGATTAGATGCTCTGTATTCTTTCGTTTTCCACAGAGAAACCCTAATGTTTCAGTTACTTTTTTCGACTTGTAGACATTTTTAGAGTAATTAATTACCTTAAAAGTTTAGTCAGGGTAGTCTAAATGCCGCTCAAACATCCTAAATTCAAAACTGATTAATCCTTGCGAGCACTAAAGTCCTATGTGTTTTAAAACAGCACAAGAACTCAGGAAAATGTTACTCTCAGTCAGCGGCTGATGCTAAGTTAGAGGGTCGACTTGTACTCACAAAGCACATTCTCACTCCTATTCTGTCGTAACTCATCTGCTAAACAAAAAATAAGAATATAAATTAGATTGCAATAACGCCTATGTAAAGTTTGAAGGCTACACATTTGGGTTGAATGGTGTATGATTTAACCACTTCAATATAGGTGCAACACTTGGGGGAAAAAAGCCAGTCAAAACAACCGCGGTATCTTTGAATAAGCGTGTTACCCAGGTGCATTACCTTAAATAAAAGCACATGTGAGTTTTACTACGAGCGCCGTAATGCATTTGAGTCTTGCATACAGATACTCCTATAAAAAAACGATGTCTTGATAAAACAACCCGAAAAATCTATTGAAATCATGCCGTTCAAACACGATTTTCTCCCTTTATCCAGACGATTGACTCGTACAAAGTAAATTGCGAGGCTGCATTTAACCCAGTTCGGAAATAATTGATTAATATTACCGACTCGCACTCTTGTGTTTATGACTGATACAAAATCTGTGAATACATATCATAATATTGTAAAGATAAAACTCAAAATAAGAAAAGTAACATACCACTGTTTCCCAGGTTTAGGCCAACCTTTGTTCTTTATTTTAGTCTAGAGTGGTACAAGTTGCCAGTTAATATTTACCATTGCCTGTTGTTTTCTCATGCCAAATGGAATTCTCATGACAAAATCTATAGTAATGTTGTGAATAAAAAATCTATGAAAAGAAATCAGGAAATAGCGACAGGATGTGAAGATCGTTCAAACATTCCCTTTTTTGTTTTCTAATTGTTCACAATTTGGCTTCGATATCGTCGATGTTAATGTATCACTCATATCGCGTTATAAGTACATGAAGCAACCACAACAAATTATAAACTTTTTTCTTTCCTATGATATAATGATACTGCGTGCAATAGGGAGATATTATGCTGTCAGTGCTGTTCTTAACAACCTGAGAACGTTAGGGGCGTGGCTGTATCACACCTGATTTGCTACATAACTTACATGAAGAAGGAAGATCAACTCACAACCTTTAATAATAATTATAAGTAGCATCTTTCTATGTCTTTAACTTTTTTATTTCCCTTTATGAAACTAAACGTTGCGAGATGATTCAGCTTAGATTACCAAACCATTTTGTGTACAGCGCTACAGTCTTTCAGTATTTGTTTCTAAGTTAAAATCTGAGTGAAAATTTTCAGGAAAAAAGCATGAATTAGGAGCATAGATTAAGAGCTATGGGAGCAAACCCAGATGGTTGAAAGAAATCAAAATATTTTTCCCGATTAAAGTTTTTAACAATAACTATGGCTCTGAAAAATTTTTGGCGTTCCACATGCACAGTTCTTGGTCGAATCTTTTCTTTTCATTAATAAATACTGAGTGTATTTAATTGTTCACATTCTGTGCTAATTTCCAGGCAAAGGATCATGGGATACATCATGGCTGCCATGCTAATCACTGTCCACTTGGCATCTAACGCTTGGCTTGTTTATGATTACAACTTTGACATTGTTAGGTGAGCACAGAAGATTTAATTGTTTTCGAAATTTTGTCTGATATTGTACAGTAACATTTCTCAAAAAAAAAAAAAAAATTTTTTTTCATCTTTTATTTAAGTTATCACCCTTAGTATCCTATTTTTGATCGATCCATCACCTTTTGGATGCGTCACCAACAAGATAAAAACAAAGGACAAATTTAGCATTAAAATGAGCTACAGAAAGTTATCAAATATGTAATAACATTCACATTTTAGTTCATTTCCTTTAAAGCTTGGTACTCTCCATAAAATGAAAAAACAAACAAACAAACAAACAAACTTCGGTGAGCTATACTCGTTACGAAGTTAAAGACAATGGCTTTATCACTTGGTTACTAACCGCATTTTTTCATTATAAATTATATAATTCTTCTTTTCTTTTTCCCTTTTTTCGCAAATATTCTTTAGAAACTAGTTTCTTTTCACTTTTATCTCTACTTTTTACCACAAGCCTACTATTTCTTTTAATTCATTTTTGGGGGAGTTAACACAACGAGATTCTACCAATTGAAAGAAAGTCCATTAACCACGTTAAATCGTATGTTGGTAATTTCGGTCACTGGTTTTATTATTTTTTTTTTTTCACTGACTGCTGCAGGCAGGGAGAAGGCTACAGTTCCAAACTATACTTTCGCCCCTGGTCAAGAGTTGGGCCTTTCGCTATTGGTCTTCTCTTCGGGTACATTCTGTACAGAACAAAGTGCAAAATGCATATCAACAAGGTAACAAAATTGTGATAAAAATGAAAATTATAATCACCCCACCACCACCATTATCATCATCAGAATCAACATTATCATCATTACCTTATTCAACATATAAATCACTGTACCGCATTGTGTAACGCCTTGTACTATAAGTTGATCTATTCACTTCCTCACCCTTTTTTGGTGCGTAACTTTTGGGTAGCGGATCGGCTAGATCTATGTACATTATCTTATTTAGTTGCATAATGTTTGTATTTCAAGCCTAAGAACTTAGTTTTGTTTATTGAACACAGCCCGCACTTGTATGGCCAAGATTCTTCTCGAATCTCCGACTTAGTCCTAGCATAGTAATGATCTCGTCACCCCTTGTTTACCTTTGTTTTGATTGGTTGCTAATTGCTAATGACGTGTACCGAGAATGTTCTCTTATGATTTATGTAATTCCTTTTCTGGATGATTCCTCGAGATTTTGTATAAATAAGAGTCGAAATTACGTTTAGTCAGTCAACATCAAGTCTCCAGAGAGTGATGATTAAGTCTGTCTACAGTGAGTGATTATTGAGTCAACCTACAGTGATTGTAGAGTCACGCTCTTGTGTTGTATTAAACAATTTGCAATCTTAGCTTGCGGACTCCGGACTCATTTTCTACGGACGAGTCGTGTGATTGGCTGTATATATTTTCATACCTCTAGACAAACAGAGCCTAACAGATCACCCCCCATCATAAATCTGTTACAATCACCGTTAATCTTCACCATTGCCATTTTTATCCTTTTCTGCCATTATCTTTCGTTCGTCGTTCTCGTGTTCCTAGCTTGCAATGTTATTATATATTTCTCTATGACGCAAGTCCCTCCTCATCACACATAACACATGGCTTGGATGCAGCACCAAAATGTAGAATTCATTTATCCTAAAAAGTCCCTTTTATAATCAGTCGCCTGCATTGAACATAACAAGACCGAATTTTGCATTATCTTGGCAATGACATTAAGAATGAAATTCTGCTTAAAATATTTCATTAAACACAAGAAACTATGATGATGTTTACCACTATCAATCCCACCACAATTTCTACTGCTATACTATTCTCTTAAAGGCCATTTCTAATCACTGCTGACACTGCCTAAAACTCTAACCCGAAAGAATTTTTTCTTGCTCACTTACTACAGCAGTCACTACAACAACAACAACTGCTGCTGATACTACCATCACTACTACTACTACTATTACTACTACTACTACTACTACTACTACTACTACTACTACTACTACTACAACTACAACTACTACTACTACAACTACTACTACTACTTGTAGTAGTTCTACTCCTACTACTACTACTACTACTACTACTACTACTACTACTACTACTACTACTACTACTACTACTACTACCACTACAACTACTACTACTACTACTACTACTACTACTACTACTACTACTACTACTCTCTGCTGCAGTTACAACTGCTGCTGCTGCTGCTACTACTACTACTACTACTACTACTACTACTGCTGCTGCTGCTGCTGCTGTTGCTGTTGCTGCTGCTGCTATTGCTACTGCTACTATTTTTAAATCATCGCCATCAATATTTTATCTTCTATTCTAGTTCCTAGTCCTCAACAGGCAAAGCCGCATTACAATGCGCACAATAATTTTGGTTTCTTTTGTTACTTTTTTAGTTCCTTGTAGTTATTGGCTGGATCCTAGCTGTAGGCTTCATGTTGACCGTGACCCTTGTGACCTACGACGAGAACAAGAACCTCTTCACGGATCCTAGTGGCTGGCCAGTTGAAGGCAAAGTGGTCTATGAGATGCTCAGCCGTCCAGGGTGGGCTGTGATGCTAGGATGGATAGTGGTAGCATGTGCCACGGGGCATGGAGGTAAGTAGTGTCAGCCTGCTGGTTTTTTTTTTACCCTAAACTGACCAAGTCGGTTGGCATAATCTAAATATTTTGATACTTGCTTGAGGAGAATAAATTATTGCTCACATTCATTTCGGGAGGATAAAAAGAAACACCTCTATCGCACTAAACATTAAAGTGTCAAGATATCTCACTAAAGCCAACTGCGTGGTTCTTAAATACTGAATACATCAAGTCTTGTCCACCACAAATACAATGCTGTCTGCAGGGTTTATCAACTCCATACTGTCCTGGGACGGATTCCTGCCGCTCTCTCGCCTGACATACTGCGCCTTCCTCGTGCATTTGACCATCATGAATTACGAGTTTATGAGTCCCGACTCCACACAGCTCTATACCATCACTAATCTGGTAGGTGCATTGGTCTCTTTCATGCATTCTTTTTTAATTGCATATTGTCCTTGATAAACCGTTAACTACTCTGAAGAATACTAATTCTTATTGTATTGTGTTAACTAAACAAGCTATAATCTGCAGTAGACTCACCTGCACGTCATTATCTGCGAGTTGATGAGCCTGGGTTCATAAGAGTTTTAGGCCGTCACCAATCTGGTAGGGCTTTTGTGATCTTGATACAAAGCCCGCAAGATCCATAAACCCTGCACACAGAAATACCATAGTAACTCCATTGACCTGAACGACAGATACGAATGTTTCATGAATAATCTGATCCCGCTTCGCATACCAACCAAATTAAGTTGGGTCTTACATTCATGAGGCCCATTTGAAAAGTTTGAAACGCAGTTAAATATGAAATTCAGTATCAGAGCTAAACATTGAAACGGTAGACAAGCCCTTAATAGCAATTAACAAGTTCTTGGAGGCCATCCTTTATAAAAACACAAAAAACGAAAAACAAAAAAAAAAAAAACAAGGTTCCACGTTCATTGAACTGGTAGGAAAGATATCTCGGATGATGAAAAGCAAACGTATTGAATTTAGATCTTTAAAGAATATATAACCTTGACATATTCAAATTTCGTTATATATGTCACCAAATAGACATTCTTTCTCTTCTAAGTAGGAGTAAAATTACCAAGCAACAAAAGTAAATCAAATCTGGACGCTTTTCCTCATGCAGCCGTCATTTGATTTATCCTTCCACCGAGACCACAATTTATGTGGTGCTAATGAGATCCACTGCAGATACAATGTGGTGCGCAACCTCAAATAGTGAAAAAGTGGTCCCCGGTGAAAAAAAAACCCAGAAAAAAAGAAACCTATTAGTTCATCTCTTCACTAAGACCTCTACTAGTGCCCATCACTGGTCCTGGCCGCTTCTATTGTAGATATCATAGTCTCTAAGGAGGTACTCATAGGGTACCATGATGAGCTTATCAATGCACATAGATTTAACTCAAAACAAAATTGTAATTATTATACTTTAGTTTTTTTTTTTATTATTATTATTTTAAAGCTTCTGAGTTTACAACGCTGTGTATTTACCTCATTTTTATTTTAAATAGAGACTGGTCATATATCCGTAAATAAGTTTGAATATTGATAAAGTTACTGGTAATATCTTCATAAATATATTTTGGAAAAAATTGTGATTTATGGGTGGAATGCTTTTACGGCAGGCCTTTGGGATAACTTCACTTCGTTTAAAATTACAGAACTATCATGAAAGGCTGAAAAATTTTGCTTGATTCCATTTTTACAGCTTCTGGGTATAAAAAGCTGAAGTTGATGACGAGTTGATTGTTTGGATGAAAATTATCCTGAGTGATTGCGCTTCCAGAATAAAAGAACCATCATTGTTCATAGAAAAGCTCATCCTCTTTACCTTCATAAAGCGAAGGCATTCATCAAAAGACCAAATTATTTTTTCTTTGTACACAACCTAAAAAACATTTGTGTAAAGGTTTGGTGTTAGATCTAGATTTGCTCGCTCTAAAGTATGGGCCGAACAGATGAAACGCCTGGCTCGGATTCGTCATTGAGTCTTGATCAGCAGCTATGGCAGACCACATCTACATCTAAGCGTTCCTTGAGTCACGGGATAGCCGAGGAATCCCAAGGTCGATCGTTTCCAAACAATGACTCACCCAGTAACAGGTCTATTACTTCAAAATACAATGAATTTTATTTTTAAGAGCATTTAATAGTCTAAGTGCGTAATTTTTTTTTCAGCTTTTGTTTACTGCTTTGCAGACTGATTTTGGCAAATCAAAATTCAGGAAACTTGGTTAGTGTAGATTGAACTGTTTTGGAAGAGATACCGTACGGAAAAATCAAAATTTACACAATATACCCAAACTTTTATCTTATTTCTATTTAACCATCGGTACATTTTTGCAGCAGCCTATGCCATTTTCATTTCAGATTTACCGCTTTTTCGGCATGTACGTGATGTCTTACGCCGTGGCCTTCCTGCTGGCTGTTGGGGTGGAGGCGCCCATGCTGGGCATGGAGAAGGTCGCCCTAGCTCGATAGAGCTGGTCAAGAACACACAAGAAGACACGGGCTTTACAGCATGGGAAAAATTTATTCATCGTAGAATTCTATTAATTTGCCTTGTTGCATTTTTCATAATATAACTAATAGGGAAGATACAAGATGCTGCGGACAGTAAAACAAAATTAAACAAGCCTTTGTCTAAGTTTTGCTTGATCTACGTTTAAATCATCTCGCTATACATTCTTGGACTACATAGACTGGATTGTTCAAGTACATTTAAGCTTTAAGCCTCAAAGAAGCAAGGCTGTATCTAAAAAGATCCAAAAATAGTCTTTATCAATTAAAATGAATATTAAAGAAAAGAGAAAAAAAATATTTTATTACTATTTTGAAAACAAGAGTTACCTTTTCTTAAGTATAAAAAAATACTGAAAATGAATATAAACTATCCCATGTATTTTAACATAGTTTTTATCTACGGAAAACGATTTTGAAAAATAAAACAATGAGCTAAACGATCTTGTTTGATTTTATGTAAAACTTTTTTTTTTCCTTTCTTCATACATCCATAATTAAATTTTCTCGCCGCAAAAGTCCCTTTCCCTTTTTTTTTTTTTTAATTCTAAAACCTATTTTAAACCATAATATTGCCTTTATTTTTCCACAATAAAGTTTATAAAGATATTTTCATGAAGAACTGTGATATGTCTTGATTACGTAGTGCTTACAATTTTTCTTTATCCTTGCAAGCTGCAACACCCCGTCTTACGAAAGGGATGAATCTAGATTTTTAGATCTAAATTAGATCTAGATCTAGATCACTATAGAAATCTGAATCAAGATCGAATATTCTAATTGAGAATAGGCTTACCTCCTAGATGAAGTTTCGACAGTCCAACTTATTCCAACCGCCACGGGATTTAAAAATTAAAAGAAACGTTGTGTTCGTTTCGCATTAAAAACAAACACAAATTTGTACAGTTAATTAAAATGTCTGCTTAGTTCAATGGTTTCTCTCGCATGCTTAATAGGGTTTAAATAGGGTTTTAAAATGTCGTTTTGTAAATTTGTAAAACAACCTTGGGATTTAAAAATATGCCCACGTAAAATCGCGTGATCATAAGTAGCTTCTTTTTTTATATATTTTTTGGATATGATTGGTGGCCCACAAAAATCTGATGACGCATTACACGTTTCAGGTTACGATATTTATATTATGATTCTTTCAAACTTGCAATATGCGTGATATTCTAACAATGTACATTATTAGGAAGATTACATAAAGAAACCATACCATAGATTTGTTTCAAAACGCATTTATTCGATGGTCCAAAAATTAATTGGCTCGTGAAAATGCTCACGCCGTTTAATTTTTTGTTTGTTTGTTAGTTTATAAATTGATTGACTGCATATTTCTTTTAGACTTTCCAGTACTCATACTTAGCGATTTTTTTCCAATACATTTAAAAATACATAACAAAACCTGGATACTGGGAAGTCTCCCTTAGTATTAAAAAGCTCAACTTTTCTTGGAAACACATTTCGGTACCAAACTTTAATGCTAATGACTGAAACAACCTTTTAATTTCATTCAACAATATCCATCTAAATCATTCTCTGCGCACCTGCCGGTAAGTGGATGGAGCCGCACCTATCACTCAAAGTCTAGACTCATATCTAGAAGTGAACTAAAATAGTTTAACTCATCCCACAATATTGGCATTATATTTTTTTTCGTAAGAAAAAAAAAAGATTTTGAGGTCTTTTGTTTAAATCAAATATGAAACACGAATGCAGATTTGCTAAGCCCTAGATCTACAGTCATATTGCTAGATTACTTTCTTTGACGATACCTCGTTAGGGGATCTGACGTCACGTTGGTGTACTCTATAGGCAGTGTAAAGTTTGTTTGATTCATAGAATCTATATCTAAAATGGGCAAACTAACGAATACAAATAAATTAATGTTGACATAACCATTTTTGGAACCTTTATCAAATGGCTGGTTGAATAGTGGTAAACCTAATTTCTATAATTATATTTATTCACTTCTTTTGTAAAGGTTGCAAAAATCTACAAGAAATCAATGAAGGGGTTAATTAATTAAGGGTTTAAGTACATCTTTGAAATTGTTAGAATTGCTTGATAGCTTATAAACGTCATCTCACCATAATTAGAAGATCAAACTGATGAACATCAATATAGTTATCTGCTTGAATTCTTAAGAACAAAAAATAATGTCAATTTATGCGATGCCGTTCTCCTTTCATGCCTTCGGGATCTGAAATATTCTTTCTCCGATAAAGCAACTTGTCGGCTTTCCTGATCTTCAAAATGAAATCAAATCTGAAAGAGAACTTTTGAAGTTAATTTGTTACTGAAAATGTTTTTGTTGTTGTTGTTGTTGTTGTTGTTGTTGTTGTTGTTGTTGTTGTTGCAGTTATTGTTGTTGTTGTAGTTGTTTTTGTTGATGATGTTGTTGATAATGATGATGATGATGATAATAATAATAACAATGATGATGATTATTATTATGATGATGATGATGATAATAATAATAATAATAATAATAATAATAATAATAATAATAATAATAATAATAATAATAATAATAATCACAAGAATAATAGTAATAATTACTTAACATTCATTTCCAAACGAAGAAAATTGAGACAGCATACATCTCATTGAAATAATTAAAAAGAAGAAAAACTAAAAAGACATTTGAAAACTTTACGGACAAAGCATAAAAAAGTATGTAAACTCCTGCATTTGAAGTGTGTTTTCGAAGGGCGATGATTTCATGTATAATAGTATGCTTGTAACAGTTCGGTTCCTTGTCCTTATTCAGGACTATACGACAGAAATTATGTCAAATTAAGGTCTTCATGAACACATCGGGTCTAGTCTATAAACAAATCCAGCCCCTTTGGAATTCAAATCCAACATGGTACAAAATGTAACTTTCATTAACATTTTAGCAACATTTCTGTGATAATCTTTTTATTGGAACTGACAAAAAAAAAAGTCTTTCCAAAAATCTACGAGGTCGCACTGATTCGATACTTAAAACTTGATCATAGTGTTTCCTTACTACATATTGCTGATAGCAGTCTTTAAAAGATAATTCGTGACTTTAATTGTTGAAATAACCCTTGGCCATTTTCCCATTTCGTGAAAACAACGATTGGTTTGGGAGATGGGTTTATATATCGATAGTAATTTCCTACTTGGATTTCTATCATACAAATTCTTGCTTTAAGAATTTGTAACGTTGAAAAGTATTGTCAGAAATTAAAAGTATCGAGAGGTGGGTAAGACATTGAATATTAATAAACATTTCTTTGTATGGATAAACTTTTGTTGCAGTTTAACTCGGAGTATTGTAGCAAGACTAATGACAAATGAATATGCCAAAATACCAGTAAGATTTTTTTAAAAAATTCCTTCAGGGCGAATGTACTTTAATGATTTTTTGTAAGCAATAATAATCATATATAATAATTTTTGGTAATGTAATCTATTTAATATAGATTTAAAAATGGTTTTCCTTTGTTGGGATGATCTTCGATCCCAAAACGCTGGCTTATCGATAAGGTCTAATCCTAGTTTTATACTTCTTTTAAAGATCTTTTGACTCAACTTTACCAAGTCAGTCATTAAAATAGAGTGGATTTTTTGCCCCACAGACTTAACGTTAAAGAAAATCAGAGTTTTCAGTAGAAAAGACAACTTCAGTTGAGAAAAGAAAACTGCAGCTAAAATAATATTGTTTAAATCCTTGATGTGATTTTTAAGAAAAAAACTCCTCCATAACCTGGCCGCAACCCTCAACTGTTCATGATCAACTCAACTACTAATAGGCATGGAAAAAATCCTGCGTCAGATCCACCGACCCAAGATTTGACAGACTGCCAATGTCACGGGGACGCAGAGAAAGATATCCATTCCATCGCCGCCTGCAGGATTTATCAACTCCATCCTGTCCTTGGACAGTTCCCTTCCGCTCTCTCGCCGAACAAGTAACATACTGCGCCTTCCTCGTGCAATTGGTTATCATGGATGTCCAATTCATGAATCTCCATACCATCACCAATAAGTAGGCGTATTTAGGCGTGTCAGGAGTAGTTCTGTATTGTTTAATCTCCATACCATCACCAATAAGTAGGCGTATTTAGGCGTGTCAGGAGTAGTTCTGTATTGTTTAATCTCCATACCATCACCAATAAGTAGGCGTATTTAGGCGTGTCAGGAGTAGTTCTGTATTGTTTAATCTCCATACCATCACCAATAAGTAGGCGTATTTAGGCGTGTCAGGAGTAGTTCTGTATTGTTTAATCTCCATACCATCACCAATAAGTAGGCGTATTTAGGCGTGTCAGGAGTAGTTCTGTATTGTTTAATCTCCATACCATCACCAATAAGTAGGCGTATTTAGGCGTGTCAGGAGTAGTTCTGTATTGTTTAATCTCCATACCATCACCAATAAGTAGGCGTATTTAGGCGTGTCAGGAGTAGTTCTGTATTGTTTAATCTCCATACCATCACCAATAAGTAGGCGTATTTAGGCGTGTCAGGAGTAGTTCTGTATTGTTTAATCTCCATACCATCACCAATAAGTAGGCGTATTTAGGCGTGTCAGGAGTAGTTCTGTATTGTTTAATCTCCATACCATCACCAATAAGTAGGCGTATTTAGGCGTGTCAGGAGTAGTTCTGTATTGTTTAATCTCCATACCATCACCAATAAGTAGGCGTATTTAGGCGTGTCAGGAGTAGTTCTGTATTGTTTAATCTCCATACCATCACCAATAAGTAGGCGTATTTAGGCGTGTCAGGAGTAGTTCTGTATTGTTTAATCTCCATACCATCACCAATAAGTAGGCGTATTTAGGCGTGTCAGGAGTAGTTCTGTATTGTTTAATCTCCATACCATCACCAATAAGTAGGCGTATTTAGGCGTGTCAGGAGTAGTTCTGTATTGTTTAATCTCCATACCATCACCAATAAGTAGGCGTATTTAGGCGTGTCAGGAGTAGTTCTGTATTGTTTAATCTCCATACCATCACCAATAAGTAGGCGTATTTAGGCGTGTCAGGAGTAGTTCTGTATTGTTTAATTAACTTCTGCTATCCTGCCTCCCCTCCTCCGCCCTCTCTCTCTCTCTCTCTCTCTCTCTCTCTCTCTCTCTCTCTCTCTCTCTCTCTCTCTCTCTCTCTCTCTCTCTCTCTCTCTCTCTCTCTCTCTCTCTCTCTCTCTCTCTCTCTCTCTCTCTCTCTCTCTCTCTCTCTCTCTCTCTCTCTCTCTCTCTCTCTCTCTCTCTCTCTCTCTCTCTCTCTCTCTCTCTCTCTCTCTCTCTCTCTCTCTCTCTCTCTCTCTCTCTCTCTCTCTCTCTCTCTCTCTCTCTCTCTCTCTCTCTCTCTCTCTCTCTCTCTCTCTCTCTCTCTCTCTCTCTCTCTCTCTCTCTCTCTCTCTCTCTCTCTCTCTCTCTCTCTCTCTCTCTCTCTCTCTCTCTCTCTCTCTCTCTCTCTCTCTCTCTCTCTCTCTCTCTCTCTCTCTCTCTCTCTCTCTCTCTCTCTCTCTCTCTCTCTCTCTCTCTCTCTCTCTCTCTCTCTCTCTCTCTCTTTCCATGTAGACTGACCAGTTTATGCATTCTCCTGTTCTGATAAATTGTCGTTTTCAATTAGTGATGTCAGACCCAACAATGTCATATGAAACAAACTTCCTTCAGGTATAAGTTCCTAGTTAATGTGCCTCGTTCCATTAAGCGCTACTCAGTGATCAGTTTCGGAGAATCGATAGGATAAGTTTGACAAGGTGTTAGCTCACTTGATTTTTTACATCTGACGTAAAAATGTTTAAAGTACTTTGGAATTTTGAAGCAAAATTCTCACGGATGATCGTCTCCAATATCATAGTATAATTTATAATGATGATAATCTACAAGAGAGTACGTAACATAACCACTCCAATGATAATTTTTCGTTTCGTATCGTAGATCATGCAAATTAAAAAAAAAAAAAAAAAAGAATCATTTCGATGAAAGCCTTGCTTGGTTTTGTTAGAATATTTTGTTTCTTTGTTTTTTGATTGATAGGTTCAGTCTTCAAAAAATGTTGATCTAATCCTCTACGTATATCAAATTAAAGGCTCCTTCGTGAAAAACAGAAAGATGAGGCACTTAATAGGTCTATCAGTGGTATAGGGATTGGAAAAAGTCTCTACGGATATAATGATTATCATCTCTAGTGGTTTGAATATAAGAATATCTCACCTCACATAACTTGAATGTGGCGCATTGTACAAAATCTTTCAGATACCGTACCTTAAACGTTTTTATAATGTTTCGAAAAGGGCAATAATTTGAAACTTTGGTACTCAATAAATAGCATAACGGTTACGTTTCTTGGTATAACCTGCTTCGCACTCTATCAAAAGGTTGAATGGATAATCAGTCTCATTTGGACATATAATGAGATTTAGCACATACAAACTTAAATAGATTACAATCATAAAGTTATTGATTTTTATCTCTTTATCCATATCCATGCACATGGCTTTATAAAATATTTTTGGTTACAAAAAATGATAAATATGATTGTACTTTTACGAAATAAGTTAATATAAGTAATATAATTGTACTATCTATAATGAATTGGATGGTTGGCATTTTTAAACTTGGCCGGCAATATTTCAGTCTTTCAAATATAAGCTATGAGTCTCAAAGGTGACGAATTTATCTTTTAGGCAAAGGAAGAAATATATACGTTCAGAGGTTTCTTCTAAACTACATTTGTTTCCTTAACTTTTATTAGTTTTCTTTTAAGATTTAAAACACGATAAATTGAAATAAACTATTCATTAATCATAGAATAATGCTTCTGATTTAATATCGATTTCTTTTCTTTCATAATGTTTGCTTCCCCTAATGTTTATGGAACAAAAACAAATACTGCAAGTCTTTTTCCAAAAAATCTTAGCAATGTTGCGACATTGTAAGTTTATGGAAACAGATTTCCCTAATATTTTGTGCTCTAGTCTCAGAAATCTTTTTTTCGAAATGATTTTCTGAGAAACTTGGCAAAGAGCTGTGTGAAAAAAGAGGAGAAATCAAACTTATATTAACAGTCCAATGCTGTTCTGATCTTATGACGACTAAAGTTTGATTACTTTTAAACTGTCCCTATTGACATGCAAAGCTTTATAACGGGTAGAGTTTCGATTTACTTTTGAAACTAAACCATGTTTGTATCTTGTTATCCTCATCATCTGTTCATTACCATCATTATCAGCGGCGTCTATTTTGTTTCAAGGGTTCTGGAAATAGTTCAACGCACTCCACGTTTGTATGCCTCCCTTTCTCTTGTAACATGTAGCAATTTTGTTTTGCCTTTAAAAACGTCCATCAACAAACTGGAAATAGGCATTAAAAAAAAAAAAACAACAAAAAGACAACCTATAACATAAAAAACAGATCAAGTCATTACTCATAATTACAAAAAGAAAAGCAAACAAAAGAAATGTGTTTCTTTTTAAAGCAGGGTTGTAATAACCTCGAGTACACATGAGGAAAGATCTGCCGAAATGGTAATACAATAAACCGGCTTCACTGATAGAATGCGACAATAATTATAAAGACAGAATTGTCTAAAAATTGGTATCTGAAATAAATCGGATAAATGAATTCTATCGAAATATCGATTCGGAAGTTTCATTATTTATATTGACAGCTCATTTTACGCCTCAGCTTTTGTGCAGTGCCTGGATTACGGAGTTAAGCGACTGGGAGAGATGTTGAACTTTCCTTTCTTTTACGGTGTTATGTAGAACTCGACCTCTGCACCGAGGAGCGATGGTAACGGAAGCCGGAGAACGGGTAGAGGCAATGCGATTTCACAAAGAGTTATACTACCTAGTTGGAAGTCATGAGCTCTAGTTTGCGATAGCTTTTGCAAAAATGAAATTTGGTGTGAAATTTGAAGTGAAAAAAAAAATTGAAACATAAAATGCGTACATTGGAAAATATTCACAACAAAATTATTTACTTCTGCTTAGATCTTTAAAAAAAAAAAAAGCTTTTGATTGTTGAACAGAACTCACGACTCTCGGCAAAGGGACATAACTCTTTGTGAAATAGCATTCCCTATATATAATTTTATATATATTCTTCAACCCGGTGTGGACGTTCAACCGCGAGACAGGTTGACCGAGGCAGAGGAATCTGATTCGAGCGGTGATGAATTTGAGGGCTCGTCCACTGGGCACAGCGGGATGGTGTAGGTGCTGAGCGCGATGCCCAGCTGGCCCAGGAAGTAGGCCATGATGATGACGGTATCCGAGATCCAGCTGTCGCTGGAGGGAGACAGGAAGTTCAACGCGAACAGATAGCTGGACAGAGTGAAGAGTTTCACCCCGGCCCAGCCGAGATAGGCCGGCGCCGTGCGGCAGGTTTCCAGTCTGGATTATTTTTATAAGAAGAAGATGGAAACGAAGAGGGAAAGAGTAAAACGAGAGAGAGAGAGAGAGGGGGGGGGGGGGTATGGCGGTTGGGAGGTTTTGGATGTCAGTCGGTTTATAGTCTAGCAATACTATCATCATCATCCTCATCATCATCATAATTATCTTGTTTACCATTATCATTAAAAAGTTATTGTCTTTGTTTTTATCATCATCATCATCATCATTATTATCATCATCGTCCTCATCATCATCATCATCATTATTTTTATTATTATTATTATTATTATTATTATTATTATTATTATTATTATTATTATTATTATTATTATTATTATTATTATTTAAATATCAAAGCTTTCTCATGATTATTATCAAAAGTTATTAAAACTTTATTACTGCCTGATTAGCAGAGTCATTTCAATTACTAATAATTCGCAAGAAACCATGAGCTAAAGGGCTCAGTTTTTGTTTTTTTTATTTAGAGCCGCTAATATAACCACCGATAGGAAAATATGTTTGATGACTTAAAACTGTTTCATTGTTTTTTAATTCACTTGTTATAATGAGTTGGGATCACGCATATTATCATTCACTCATACAGCACTTGGCGGATACAACAAGAAATTAGGAATCGGTTAACTGCTATTGATCCTTACTAATGACCGACGCACCTATCACTTTAACGGTCACGAGTTCTATAAAGGATTTTTATGAAACTTAAAAAATCTCACCTTGAGAGGGCGAAGTAGCCGAGGACCACGAGAAAGAGTGTGTAGAGCGCAATTAAGCCGGAAAGTTTAGGCTCTCTGATCTGGTAAATGAGGGAAGCCGCCAAAACCGCACCTAATGGAAACACGGCCTTCGCCCATTTGTTGGTCTGTTCCTGCGATTTTGAAAAGAGAGGGACCATTGTAAGTACATGATATCTCAGCTGATGAAAAGAGCTGCTAATACCCTCTGATTATAAACAGAAAAAGATTTAAGTGGACATTATTAACTAAGCATAAATACGCATTTTAACAAATACTAAACCTAGTACATCGTTATAAAGATGGGTGTTTACTTTTTGTCGCCAATCTTGTTGAAAGAAAATAACAGGTCGAATTTTATCGTTTAAAATGATATCAATTTTTGGAATTATCTTACTATATGTATATATATCTATATATGTGTGTGTGTCATTTTTGCTTTTGTAACTTTGTTTTTGTTGTTGTTACAGTAACTGTTGAAATTGGTGTTTTGTCGAGTTTGTTGCTGCTGGAGATGTAGTTGGTTGTTATTTTTTTTAATCGCCTTTATTATCTCTCACTATTCTGCAGACAATGAAAATTAATAATTATGTTACAGGGTAAAATATTTTTGGTATATGAAAAGCTCCGTGCGCAAATCTGACCTGCTTCTCAATGTGCAATATTTTAGAGCGACTGCTCAACGCTTTTTAACAACGGTAGCTCTTAAATCAAATTGGTGTAAGGTAATATCAATGTAAGAGAGCGAATATTTTAAAGTTAAAGTTAAAGGAAACACTTGGTGTTTTTTTTCCTGAAATTTTAATAAAAATGTTACCCACAAGAAAAAAGTAGGCTTGGGAGCCCGGGAGAAATGTTTCATGTAGTAACATGGCCTTGGCTCAAACTAAATCGAACTGGAATGACAAGAAGAACCAAGAATCTGGACCCGTCCATTTTTCTCATCTATAGTATTAACAATAAGTTTTATAGATCCACGCTCATTCGAAAAAGATGAGTGGAAGAAAATTTAAAAGTTTACTGTCGCCAGTGCTTTTGGATTAAAATGATGACAGCCTTTTATCTTACGTCAACAATCAAAAGAGATACGAGCTCGTCTTAAATGTCTGGGATTTATCGACGACCAAAAATTCCCATTTGTCCATGTCCATCTGTATTAACCATTAAGTCTTCACCTCTTCGGGTCTCTGAAGCCTTATGAAATAAATTAACTGTGGCCACTTTAGATACCAGTATGTTCCTTTAAAGAGTGTAGCATGCAGTTCGTTGACTGACCAGTGGCAAATAACTATATATTTTAACTCAAGAAAATCATGATGGATCCAAAACATGTTATGAAAAATCTTATACATGAATTTGGATGAGACCAAATAAAACTATTTCAGATTTTAGCTGCATTCCCAACACTTATCGCGCAACTTCGCCAAAATCAGCACCATGATTATAACACGATCCTGTTATAAGCTTTACCTGGTAGTACTGGTAGAAGGCAATGGTGTAACAGACGTAAGCGATGCAGGTCGTACCAAACCAAATTATCATTAAAACATCCGGTTTATATGCCAGAAGCGCGTCGCCGATTATGCTCACAAAAAGGCCCAAAAGAATATATCTGTAGAAACAGAGAGAGAAAGAGAGGGGGGGGGGGGAGGTAAGGAGAAATATTGAGAGAACGATAGAGAAAGTGAGAGAGGGGGGGGGGAAGAGGGAGGAAGATAAAGAGAAATATTGAGAGAGTGATAGAGGAAGAGAGAGAGAGAGCAAGGGAGGGAGAGAGAGAGAGAGAGAGAGAGAGAGAGAGAGAGAGAAGGAGAAAGATAAGGAGAAATATTGAGAGAGTGATAGAGGAAGAGAGAGAGAGCAGGCGAGGGAGAGAGAGAGAGAGAGAGAGAGAGAGAGAGAGAGAGAGAGAGAGAGAGAGAGAGAGAAAGATTGAGAAAGTGATAGAGTAAGAGAGGGGCAGGGAGATGCAGAGAAACAAAGAAAGAAAATGAGAGAGAGAGAGAGAGAGAGAGAGAGAGAGAGAGAGAGAGAGAGAGAGAGAGAGAGAGAGAGAGAGAGAGAGAGAGAGAGAGAGAGAGAGAGAAAGAGAGAAAAGGCAAAAAAAAAAGGGGGGGGGGGGGATATACATATCTTTGGTATGTTTAAGGCATGATTTTAAAAAAATGCATTCCAGTATAACTCTATACCATGCAAAAACGGCTGTTTGGTGGACTGAATTATAAACTATTTGTAAGACTCATCCATAATAAAATAATCAAAAGCTTTATGTACTATGCGCAAAAGGAGCTCGTATTAGGGCAAAGCCAAGTTCGAAGAATGAGCCAAAAACATGACCATTAACGAAAGAGTTATATACATATAATTATATACTTGTAGAGTCAAATTAAAATATTCAACTAGTATGACTCTCATCCCAAAATAAAAGGGATAGAACTGCATGCAAGACTGACCAAAGGTTACCTTCGAACAATTTTTTTTAAAAGTTATAATTTATAATCTTGTAGAATCATTATTAAATATTCAGCTAGTATGAAATAAAAGGGAGAAAACTGCAGGGCTGACCAATGGTTACCTTCGAGCATGGTCGTGAACCGGACAAATCGTCTGCGGCCGGCGACGCACCAGCTCCATGAGATACACCAGCGGAAGGAGTTTGAACACCACAAATTCTAGCGGTCTCGGTGACGGAAAAGAGCAAGCCTTGGGACCATAGTAGAAGGAAAACCCCCCGGCCAAGATGTAGAAAGGCAGTACTGCTTTGCTCGTCACCAAATCAAAGGTGCGAGACACGATCTAAAAGAAGTTTATTTTGGACCGACAAGATCAATATTAATTTTATAATTAATACTTCATCTGAGGTATAGCCTAGGGTAAAGGGGATAGGCAATCTTGACAAATTCGTTCAATAAGACAAAAAATTAATTATCCGCCGTCTATGAATGCAGAAAAAATAGCTCTAACATTAATATGTTCAGTGTGATGTTATTATAAGTAGTATTCAAAAAAGAGTAAAAAACTAAAGAAGTTCTATCTTTATTAGGCTCTAGCTCCTAACAGTTACATGTATTAGCCACTTGAGCCTGAATCGCACTTTGCTATCTTTTCTCAGATCAATTGTGAAGAGGTAAGTTTTGTTGGTGACGTGAAAAGACAATGATAATGAAATATGCTGGACGATGTCACTCACTGAAATGGTTGTGAATGAAATGGATCTTTAAAACCCTTTGAGTTAGGAAATAGTTTTCTGCACTCAAACTGGATCGGATTTTTTCATGATTGCTGAGAAATTTAATGCATAAAGTTGGGTCCCATCAAACAGTCCTGACTTGATGGAAAACCCCCTAATCTGTATAAGATTCCTTGGGAAATTCAAAGGACGCAAAGCTAATCTCCCCCTCCATATTATGACTTTTTGGTCTCTATTTTGCTCAAAAACTTTCGTTATTATCAATATAGGCATTAATGTAGTGAATTTTGTGTTACCCACTTAAACAGAATAATTGTTTCCCTTTTTAACATTTCAAAATGAAGACAACTCAAGCTGTCGTAAAGTTCTACTGCTCTACCTCTTTTCATTACTCACTTTATTCTCTTCTTCCTAACTCTACTCTCTTTTCTCTTTAACTATCATGATGTGGTTTTACTCAGTATCAACAATCCTTACTAAGGGTGTGTTGGCCTTACTGCATGATTCGTGAAATCAAAGACAAACAATCATTACAAAGACACCATACTATTTCTTTACCAAAGTAGTGTTTACAGTTGAATGATTATTATTATCATTATCATTATTATTATTATTATTATTATTATTATTATTATTATTATTATTATTATTATTATCATTATCATTATCATTATCGTTATTATTATTATTATTATTATTATTATTATTATTATTATTATTATTATTATTATTATTATTATTATTATTATTATTATTATTATTATTATTATCATTATTATTAATATTATTACCATCATCTGTTATTATAATATACTTGATTAATTGGATGATTCAATTCAATACAGTATCAGTCATCCATTAACGGTGATCTCAGGGCTTCCGTCTCTGTGCTAAGTTTCATGACTTAGTTTGACTCTAAAATTCTAGAAACTAACCTCACTACGATTAATAGAAGGATACCAAGAAATCAAAAAGTTCAATTCCAGCTTTCTAATATCAATTTCCAAATGGATTGGAATAGCTAACTGATTTTCTCTAGGTATCGCGTTCATCACACAGCTCAGAAGAGATGTCGTCAAGGATACTCAGCCATGTTGTGTTTCACCCATGTCATGCCGTTTGGCCCCAGTCATAACTTGTGGTTGCCGTCAAGCTTAATATTAGCATCAATATTAATTGTTATTGGTTGATATTGACAAATGAGGTAGCTGCTTGGAATGACAGATGGCTTCTTCAGTCAGTTTCGAATTCTTCTTTCTTTACTTCAACCTTTTGCTTTATTCACCTCTAATTGTGAATCATACAGAAATGAAATAAATCTGAAACACAGAGTTAGCAACGATTAACAGGCCAACACATGTAAGTAAATTTTGTAAATTATTTCAACAGTCAATCCACCCAACAAAAACAATGACCTAATTACGAATAATTGGAATCTCAGGATACGCGAGTACCAACAATAAAACATCACGGTTAAAAAAACAACAACTAACGGTGGTATGTCTCAAATCGTTTATAATGCTAACTGGCGGTTGGCTCAGAGCCAAGCTACGGGTTACAAATATTCGCCTCGGGCGATTATGGTATCCGAACATTATCTGTGCTTTACTGAGGTCGTCCTTACAGGTGGTCATTGTCTCGAATCGAGGCCTTACGTACAGTTGATCCTTGGATGCCCACATTGATCAAGTATTCAAGTAGGCGTGTGGACACTATAAACCCAATACTCTGGCTTATAGTGCATATTAAAATTTTAACTCTCTCTCTCTCTCTCTCTCTCTCTCTCTCTCTCTCTCTCTCTCTCTCTCTCTCTCTCTCTCTCTCTCTCTCTCTCTCTCTCTCTCTTTCTCCCTCGTTTTCAAGGTGATAGTTTATATTTTTGTTGTTTTCTTCTAGATGTCTTGTGGGTTTAACGTCCTAAGGATGATTGTGAAGTCAGCATCTTATGCTGCCCATAATTATAGTAAGATATCGCATCGTTGCAGATGATATTTACTTAACAAAATCAAGGAGAAGAATTTGCTACAACACAAAATGATCCAACTTCTCCAATTTCTTTTTTCTAAATGTTTATTAGTTTAACTATTAAAATAGAGTTTTGCTAGGTTTTTTTAAACTTAGATTTTTAGTTGACCAAATTATCCCCGGTAACGTTAAAAATTATTATTGTTATTATTATTGTTATTATTATTATTATTATCATCATCATCATCATCATCATCATCATCATCATCATCATCATCATCATCATCATTATTATTATTATTATTATTATTATTATTATTATTATTATTATTATTATTATTATTATTATTATTATTATTATTATTATTATTATTATTATTATTATTATCATTATCATTATTACTTCTACTACTACTACTACTACTACTACTACTACTACTACTACTACTACTACTACTACTACTACTACTACTACTACTACTACTACTACTACTACTACAACTACTACTACTACTACTACTACTACTACTACTACTACTACTACTACTACTACTACTACTACTACTACTACTACTACTACTACTACTACTACTACTACTACTAGTATTATTACTGCTGCCACCAGACAGAGATAAAAAAAAAGATGCGAGTACGAGCCATTTTACGTACATGCTTGCACCGAGGAGCAATATAATAGCGGTACATGTATGTTACCACGAGTGAAGGAAATGTCACTCTGGCCTATATCTAGATCTAGTCACCGAATTGCATACGATGAATGTTGCATTCACAATTCATGAGCATTGGAGTGTGACTTGAGTTGTGACTTGCCTAAGTTTTAGTTTCATAGACATTGGTGGCTAATTGCTTTGGGCATTTAGATGTAAAAAAAAAAAAAAAGACAGAAAAAAACATTTCCCCCGAATAAAATCAAGCATTACCTTAGAGGGTAATTTGAGAGAAAAGTCAAAGCTGGTAAGTATGTTGATCTCTGGATTGTTTCCATAATATTCCTTTTCTTGTAATGTTTACAAGCTACGTTGTCATTATCATTATTATTATTATTATTATTATTATTATTATTATTATTATTATTATTATTATTATTATTATTATTATTATTATTATTATTATTATTATTATTATTATTATTATTATTACTATTATTATTATTGCTGTGTTTTAAGTTGCTGCTGGTTTTTTATTAATTCATATTAAAAAGAGCGGTATGCCATAATTACGAATTGATCTCTATTTTTAATCCCTTAAGATTGGAATTCATTTTACTGATGTCGTTGGCGGTGAAAACAAACGTTTGCGACATTTATGAAACCTACTACAATTGTTATGACTCACAGTTTATGATGTTACAAGACGTGAAATAAGTTGAAAGGTTTCTTACAACTCGTGTTTATTTGATGAGCAAGACCAAAAAAGGCTACAACTCAAACCATATGTATATAAGTTATATTGTAAACATAGCCCAGTTGGATTGCAATTAGAGTACCAGTAAGAGTAACGATTGTATAACCTTTGACCCCTGGCAAGAAGAGCATAAATTCCTATATTCCTATCGATCTAAGCGGTTGTGACACACGAGCTTCGAGTACTGGTAGTCGACCCGTCATTTATTGCTAGGATTATGTGACCATATTACTGTATAATTCATGAAGAAAATAGACTGAACGAGCATTATCCACGACTACCAACACGCTAGCTGAATGATGTCGCTTGAAGAGCGTTTACTACTTGTGCGCACAGGTGCAAGGGTGTGCAAAGGGTTTAATGCTTTGGCTTGAAAACTTACTGCGATAGATTCCGGCTTATTAAAAAATTTCTGGGAAGAATTAAGGACCATTCTAATCTTTTGATCCAGGGTTTTCCCCACCATCGGGGGAATATTTTGCTATTGCTGTCTTCATATTCATAAGAAACACATCAGTGCTTCTGGCGAATTGGTAAGAATGTGTAATTTAAAGTTCTTTTTTTTTACTTTTAATATACATGTTAAACACAGTTTTTAAGCTTTATTAGAAAACACAAAATCTAAGAGCTTTTTTGTATGTATTTAGCTTAATATGACATATATGGATTATATAAGTCTAAGATGAACGTAATGTTTTTTCTTTCTTTTATCAGCAATGTCTAACTGTGCCTGAAACTTATAAAGGGATAATCATTCAGGATATTACTTTCATATCATAAATGGATTCACTTTCTTTATCAGTCTTTTTTTTTATGCAATGTAAGATGATATGCAACCTGTTGTACTAACAAACGTCACAGTCATTTTTTTTTTTTTTTTCAATGCACTTTGGCTTATGCGATAGAAGTTGAAGTAAAGCTAGATAATTAGTAGTAATTTGTGATTCCTGTTAATTAGCAGTGTCTTTCTGAAGTTTCTGATAAATATCTCCATATACGCTCTCGAGCTGCAGTGTGCTAAGTAAGTACACGTGGCAGTGTTAAGTTTACAAAGATCACATTAAGGCCGGGAATAAAAATATCAGGTGTTCTTTTTGACGTAAAACTCCTATTACTTGGTGTCCAGTGTTCGCATTACTTGCACACATTAGCCTGGGCAGCACGATTAATTTGCCTTCATTTGAATAAGTTCGAAATTGGGCAAATGTCCTAATGTACATCTAACAAACAAATGCAATTCAAATTTTTAACTGATTTGAATTTTAGGCCTCCTGGTTAAATAACTTTGACTTCAAAGCGACTAGAAAAACAAGTTTAGCGCAAGGCAGAAAATGGAGCGTGTTTGTAAACATTGGCAATTGTGATATACACTTGGGTGATGAGATGAAGTTATTATTATTATTATTATTATTATTATTATTATTATTATTATTATTATTATTATTATTATTATTATTATTATTATTATTATTATTATTATTATGATCAGTAAGGGAGCCGGGATGCTTGCATGAAAAAAAAGAACAATTTGGAGACACCAGAAGTCCTCTATCAACTAATTTTCCGGTAAGGGGTTATTATAGAAAAAAAAAAAAAAAAAAACAACCAGCAACTAGTTATCATTAACACTAAAATTATAAGGCAACGTATTGGATATAAGGTCTTCTTTGAAAATTTGATTCCTTAATAATCAAAAAACTAATATCCTGACGCAATGACTCAAATTTCAAAATCGATTTATAGGCTTCGCTGAGCCTTTTTACTTTCTTTTTTTTCATTTAGAAAAGAAGAAAATACATTACGAATAGGTCGTCCCGCTTGTGCTCTAAGCAACTTCTATGGAAATATTGATTTGAAAATCAATATGCCTCCTTGTTATTGAATGAGGCAAAATTCGAAAATCAGAAAATTTCTTAGAATTAAACCAACTCTCAAGTTAACAATGAAATAAAATAGTTTTCGTGCATTTAAATATATTCGAACAATCATAAAACACGTAGTACTCAAATAAGAGAGAAAACATTTTTGAATTTTAGTGAGGGTTTTTTTTTTAGAGCGTCGATCAACTTGTCCGACAAAAGGAAAAAAAGAATTTTTTTTCAAGTTCTTAAAAGAAATATTTTAGCACTTTTCTAGCCTGGGTGAATTATGTCGAATATATTTTCTAAACCTTCTTTGAATGAATACAAAAAAATTCACTTGTAGAGCCTTGAAAATACCTTTGGAAAACTTAAAGTTCCTGTCATCATAGCTATATAAAGAAGATATTGTCCCCGTAGACATGATTAGATGTTATTCCAGGTCTATTAAAATTTTGTGACTACTGAAACTGCAAACCTTATGGTAAAATGACACTTCGACCTTACTATCTCGGTCGAGAATGATATTAAACTGTGCCTCCTCCCCGATCACCCACACACAAACAAACATAGATATCGCACAGCTATAAACACATACATAAACACTACGAACATAACTATCACTATCAGCAGTACAAACAATGCAACAACAACAACAACAACAACAACAACAACATCAACCACAGCAACTTACATCGGGTGCAGTAGCCGACCCTGACTTGGTGCTCCTTGGTGGGGAAGACATGGCCGACTTTGTCGTCGCTTTTTGGCGTTTCCTCTCCATGGTGAGTGGAAGATGTAGTGGACTAATGCCTTGAAGAAGATTTTGAACTCACCCCAAATAATTTTCTCCGTACAGTTCTCTGTTTGAGAATTTTAAGAATTAGGAGAAATTTTTTTTTTTGGCCTGCATGATTTTGTTTACGGTTGAATTTTTTATTAATTTCTTGCGGAGCTTTGCCAAATTTAAAAGCTAACGAGGCCCAAAATTCAACCGTGACCCTTACTCGGTAGCAATACAATAGCCTCCGGCGGTAACACATTCCTTTCCTGTTGTGAAGTCTAACCTCCATCGCGCGTGCACAAGGCAAGAAAATGGGGAAAATAAGATAAAAAAAATTGTTTCTGTGCTCTTGATATTTTGTTGACTACCTAGAAAAATAGTCATTATTTCTATACTTTCTCTTGCCCTTTCGTGGATGTTGATGCCCGCCGCATATTTTCCTTATGTCATCAATGTTATCATCTATTTTTTTTCCATCCTTCCTTTAATTTCAGATTTCTCATTACTTAATAATTATAAATAGTAGTTTGTCTAGTTTTACTCTAAACCTTAATTCTCGTATAGAAAATAAAGTACAGCCATGCCAAGTATTGGTGATTTTTATTTTCGATTTAAACAGTCTATAAAATTCCATTAAATGGCCACTCTAATGCTGATCTCATTCAGTGCGAACATATTGGAAGTGTAAATAAAAGATCTATGCCGTATGGATTGTGTTGCTTGAATTAAGGTGAAAAGCATCAAGTTCACACTTCCTTTTTCAGTTCCTTAATTTTGAGATTTTAGTCTAATAAATCAAGTAATTGATTAACAAACCCTTACATGTGAGTTGTTCGTAAAAGTAGATGTAACTTTGGAATAAATGGAGATGAAGATTTAGTTTTAGATTAGTCTAGATCTAGATCTAGAATCTAGATCACTTTTATAGACCAAATGCTCGTACCATATCTCGATTTTAATTTAACTCAAATTTCCAATTTGAACTCCAAGTTTCGACCACCATAAATCTGAATAAATGTTAATTTTTAATTTTTATTTTAATAACGTTGAAACTCAGTCTTTATTTTCATATGAAATAATTATGCAGCAGTTTGAACTTACTGTAGCTCTAATTCGGTTTCCATCTTTCCGGATATTACGTCCGTACCGATGTTTCTTTTATTTTCTCCGATTTTCGCATTTAGGCCAAGTAGAAAGAAAAAAAGTAAAAATGCTAATACATTTCCCGCTATGAAAGTGTTGAAATTTGAATCATCTCATGACCCTTATAAATACGATTAAAGTGTTTTATACAACTATGAATGTTCTTACCATATATAAATACCTGCAATGCCACATTTATGGGGATAAGTGGGTAATATACCACGATGTGACCCATAGATATACTCGAGCCATCTTTTTCAAAGATTACTCTTTGATCTCGGGCCGCTGATCTCTAGATTGAATTTATAATTGTGAAGTCTAATTATCCTTAGATCTTTTTTTTCTCTTTGCCTTCCCTCGCTTCGTTTCCGTCCATCAATCCACTTATTGTTATAAAATGTTAATTGTTTCTCTCTTTCCCAAAAAAAAAAAATGCTTTTTGGCGTTTTCTAATTTTATTTAAGTGTGACCTTTTCGCGTGAACTTAAAACTATTTCATATGACCTCTTTAATGTCAACGGGATTGAAAACATTCTTCTCAAAACAACAGTTCCGTTGTCTCTAGCTACTTCTGCGTCTATGTCAAATTGACCAAGTTTAGGGCACAAACAAAAACTTTGAACTCAAAGGATTTAAGGACTCATATTCTTATCGGGATGAAGATGCTTATATTTGATAGGGCTTTGAATTATTTTTGGCAACCCATTTTTTCATTGTGCCAATCTTGGTGATAATTCAATGTTGGTCTTTATATGCCTTATATACAATTAAAGTTCATAACCATTTGAAGTAGTCACTCAGTTTGAGTTAAGTTTCATTGATCATTTTATTGTATTTTTGGGATTGCTGTTTTTTAGATCTACCGTAACAAGACGTTCTCTCTAGTGTTTTCAGCACATTAACAATTTATTTATTATGACTCCCCGCTGTAATATTTACCGCAACACATTTATTTTTTGTCGGACTTTTTTTTTTAGTCTTAAGTGCACCATCGATGTCACCCAGTTCCGTTACAGTAAATCATCGACTTACTGGCGTTGTATCAGTACTCATTGTGATCTATCTCTTTTGTTCTTCTTTGTAATTTACTTTCACATAAGCGACCGTTCTAATTTTAGATGTTAGATTCGTTGTGATATCTAAGTTTTAAATGTAAAATAAACTATGATACTTTTACTCGTATGGGTGTGATCCCTCTTCAAAGTATTACATAATAGGATCTGCATATGATTGTTGTTCTTTACTAGCCTGACACTTTCACTAAATTATGTCCGAATGACATTGATTTTTCTAGTTTATTTTTAATGTTCTGTTAATAGAGTGAAAGGTAAGAAGTCATTGGTCTTTCAATTCTAAACGATCTGAAAACAAAAAAGGTTTCAGAATTTATCATTTCTGATCTTAAGCAAAATTAATGTACTTCAAGTTGTGAATTTTACTAACCACATCCGGCGCTAGCTTAAATTTAAAGCAAACTCTTCGATAAATATTACCAACATATTAAGGGCACATTTGGTGTGTAATAACGATTGATTGTTTAGAACCAACAACTAAGCTCTATAAGGAAAAGTGATTTCATGGTTTTTTCTACTTAATTGTCATCCTGTGGATCAATTAACTTACTACCGGTACATTGTAATGAATTGTGATATTCTAGCCTGCATAAATAAGTGTTTACTTTAGCGTGTACATGGTAATTTTATATTTTGGCCAGCTTTTCCCCCTGAAGTGTATACATGTAATTAGAAAAAGCTGTGAAGCACTTTCTCTTTTTTCCTAATGTATGAATCGCATATAAATGATATCAGGAACACTTTAATCGCGTAGCATTTGACTGCTCCTGAGCCTGGAGTACATCATCCATCTTCACTCTTTCAGGCTTTAATTTATGGTTCACTGATTCTCCTTTTTGTCTTTTCACTATTATCCCTTGGGCGTTCAGTATAATAACACATGTATTTACTTTAATTACCCTTGTCTTTCGTGTGTCGTGAATTATAAGACCGTCAGTGTTAAATAAATGACCGACTGTCCCCTTCAAACGCATTTATCTGACCTCTCAATTTTTTTTTTTGTCTCTCACAGGTCATTTCCTTGAAACATGCTGGACCCTGCTCTGCTCCCGTTCTTTTTCCTCCTGTTGCTGTATGTCGTCACCTTCACGCCCCACTTAGGCCGCGCTCCTGAAGCATGGACATCAGCGGTTCTCAAGATCTTGCCGGTGTGGTACCTTGCCATTTACGTTGTCTTAAAAAATATCAGACACCGTGCTCCACACAGGCGCCAATCGTTTCAGCAAGAAACGATTCATGTTTCCGAAGTGGCACCTTTGAAGACCCGTTTTGTAGTCGGACTCCTGATTTCAAGCGTTGGCGACGCATGCCTGGTATACAGAGATCTCTTCAAAGTAGGAATACTCGCCTTTGGTGCTGCCCAAATGATGTACCTCTTGGCTCTCAAACATCGCCATAAGAAGAGCCGGCTTGCTTGGGTGGCTGTGCCGCTGTGCATAACTCTCAACGCCGTCCTTGCCCCTGGAATAGACGAGGTCATTCTAAACATTCTAGTCTTTGGATACTCGCTGCTCATTCACTCTATGCTTTTCTATGCCATAGCTGGATTTGAAAGCTTTCCGTCGAAGAAATCCTTCTCGGCCATGATCGGAGCGTGTCTCTTCATAGCGTCCGATTTTCTCATAGCGCTCAACAAATGGGTCATTGTGACACCGTATCCAGAAGCCTCAATTTTGATGACGTATTACACAGCACAGCTTCTCCTAACCATTGGAATTTGTTGAGATGTGAAAAATTAACCTCAAATTAAACGAGTTGTACAAACAATACTTATGTCTACCTGTGCACCCATGTATGGGCTCATTCTTTTCTATCACCCCTTTAAAAGAAATAAAAAAGATATGGATGATATTGTTTACAAACGCCACGATGTTCACGTTTCTTTCTCAAGGACAGATCACATAATTTTATTCTGATTATATTGATGATAATGCAGAAGATATTAGCGTTAACCATCTTTATCAAATAAAGTTAGTATAGAAAAGAATAAAAAGAAATTTCATTTGTGTCATAATTATAGTCTTACCATCATGACAACCATCTTTATCACATAAAAGTTAGTATAGAAAAGAATAAAAAGAAATTTCATTCGTGTCATAATTATAGTCTTATCATCATGACACCAGTCAGGATCCTTTGTGTGACATCGATTCTTGAAGGATATCTCCAACTTTCCATGCCCCTTGAAAGAATGAAACTCTCTACATAATATTTTCCACACAACTCAAAATAAATCTGAAAAAAAAGCAACAATAAAAAAAGGAAAAAAAACAACAACCAAAAACCAGCATTAGATTTTCTAACTGCTCTTGTTCCTATTTCTGTTACTACCATTAGTAACCCCTGATGACTGATTTTTTTGTCTCTTTCACGGTTTTTTTTATCTCATGTAATTTTTTTATATTACATTTGCGAAGAGTATGGTGCTTACATTGTTCTTTCAATTAAACGTTCTGCCAATTGCATGCTTACATTGTTCTTTCAATTAAACGTTCTGCCAATTGCATGCTTACATTGTTCTTTCAATTAAACGTTCTGCCAATTGCAATTTTTTTTTTTATCTTAAAGTGAAATTTGATTCTTGTGCATGCACCGAGCATTGTAGGTTATTTCAATTTTTTGTTCTGCTAATTGAAATTTGGTTACCTTAAAGTGAAAATTGATTTACGCCCATGTAATTTATATTGTAAATTGGATGTTATTTCCATTTTTCGTTCTGTCAATTGCAATTTATTCATCTTAAAATGAAATTTGATTCAAATACATGCACTTTACATTTTAAGTTTAATGTTTTATTGCATCTGATTCACAAATAAAAATAAAACCTGAAATTTTGTTCTAAATAAGTAAGTTACAGCTTATGTATCAGTCAGCTTTTATATCTTCATTAAACATTCCAACTCCGCTAACAAATAGCTTTTTATCTAAGCTCAATATGAGAGAACAAGTCATTGAAATATTCTGAGCCTTATTTATTAATTATCACCCTTGATTGCTCATATTTACAAGTTGAAATATTATGTATCTACTGCTGTTTATTTGGCAGATTCAGTGTACACTTTTTTTTTTCAATGCTTGTGCAATTTTCATTTGAAGATACTCGTGAAAATGAATTTTTATAGCTATTTCTTAATTTCTGATTATTTTGCAATAAGCGTTGAATCTTTTTATGGCAGCAAAAATCAGATTCTCAGATCTTAAAAACTACTCATATCATTTTTGCATGATTCATTATATTTTTTAACGTGTGCGCTTCATCCAAGTTAACTGATAAAGATGGTCTCTCAAAATATTTTAAATATATATAAATGATTTGTGAGACTTCATTTCTTCATTTATTTGTTTCTTATTTATTTTTTCATTTTTTAATAGTAAGTTCATAACAAATTTGACTGAGAAAGCTATTTTATTTTCACTCTTTGCAAAACACTTGAATAAAAAATGAATTATGATTTCTTTGGTCGCATTGATCTTGCAAACTTCTCAACTTTTACAGTTCATCATCCTAGTTCAATTTTTTTCCATCTCTGATACTATACTCTTCTTATGGGTATTTTCCACCATTTCAAACATTTTGTTTTTAAGACCTAATATTCATACTACGACTCATAATAATAATAAAATGTTTAATTAAAAAAAAAAGGTAGAGATTCAGCTCTTCAAATCCTATTTCATTGAGTTAGAAAAAATGTGATTTAAACAGATTCATACTGGCAAGGTTTGATTAATAATATATAGTGTAAAAATTTGAGGTCACTGTAAAATTTATTAGATGACTGAAAAAATTAAATTTCTGGATCTAAATGTGTAAAAACAATCTTAAATAATACATCAAACTGCCTTTGCATAAGTGTGTTTTTGGTTTTTTTTTTCCTAAGAGCAAAATGATTTAATGTCATAATAAGCATTGGTCTGATTTAGACATATAATACAAGGAGTACAGTTTTTAAATTTTGAACTAAAATGACTCATTTTAGAAAAAAGAGATGATTCACTGTAGCACTAGAATAGGAAAATGCTGATACAGCATTAAGTTTTCTCTTCTATGAATCTCTATTTCCTGTATTAAATTCAATATGTTTCTACAGAATACATTTATCTTTCAAACGCAATTGTCATCCCAAACAATAGTTGGTGAATCAAAGTAAAACACCAAAACTGAGTAAGAGTTGCTTTTCTTTTATTCAAGCAAAAACAATTTTTTCATTAAATCAACAAAATAAGTACACACAGGATACTTATAGAGTTTTATGACTAATATCCCAAAATATAACATATTTTAAGTAAAAGAAAAAAAGTATGTTTGACTAATATCCCAAAATATTATAAAATTATTTAAGTAAAAATAAAGTATGCTTCTCAAATTTCATTACATTCAATATGTATTTTGAGAATAAAAGCCTAGTTTGGCTCCTTTTTTTTGCTCAAGTACGCCAGCTCTTAAAAGTCATTTAATTAGAGAAAACATGAGTGTGTCTTTTACTAAAAAGCCACATTTCAATATGCTTGTATACACACTAAAAATCTCTGCTGAAGCTTTATGGTAAATGTAATACAAAACAGATCAGAGAAAAAATATTAATAAAAATTGCCATAAAGTATATTTTCCCCGTCAAGTGTCTTTCCCTTCACAGCAATACTTTTTCTGAACTGATATGAAATTAAATGTAAAGTAATTATTGTTAACACCCAGCCTTTGGGACAGCCTTTAGACGTACATGTCTTTTGTATGCATCTTGAAGCTTATTTGTTATTCAAATGCAAGACAAACTAACAGTGCTTCTTGACATTTGACAATTTACCATACACAGCAAAGCCATTTGAGCTTAAAGATTTTTTCCATCAGTGCACTAGTCTTTTTTCTCCTGTTCAAGGTTGTTTACCTGAAGGTCATCATCCCCAATTTTTTTCAAGACACGTGGATGAGGTGGGGCCACATGAAACAAAGGAAATCATAGGCTTGGTGTTAAATCATGTGTTAAGTAGTCTTGCATTTAAGTATACAAGTAGAGCCAAAAGTAAATCAGACTGCATGCAAAGCAGATATAATTTTAACAAGGAGCGCTTTTAGATTGGAATTACTTTATCAGCAAAGTTAAAAAAGTAAAAGAACTGACCCTAACATTTCTCACACTTCCAATCTTTCTTAATACATTGCATGTGCTTGCACAATCCAATGAAAATATACTTTTTACTCCGTGATATACTTTTAGCCACCGTGAGTATTGAGGTGAAGCACACACACACACCCTTTCTAAAAATGCAATTATCAACAGGATTTTTCCACACCATCACATTCATTGTAATGGCACTTAGGCTTTACACAAAACATGGAAAATATATTGACACTGTGCATTGCTCCATCATCTAACCTGAAGTATTCAGCAAGTTAAAATAACAAAAAAAAACAACAAAAAAACAGCATTTGGCATAGTCTAATTTGAACTGAACATTCAGTTGCTGTTGAAAAAACAATCACAAATTAAAGTTTATTGATATGATACAAAAGGCAGACTTAAATTGCTTAATCAGTATCATTACATTATATGAAAAGAATAAGCCTGAAAATTAATATGTACGATTCAAATGATATGCAAAATGGCATATAGATATGATAATATAAAGATAACAATGCATATACATGTGCATAAGTTTGTTTTAGGGAGAAATGATTTCAGACCGTTTAGTTCATTCAATTCATGCCCATTTGCTGGAAACGAGTCCAAATGAGCAAGGTATCATTAATCTTTCCTTTCCAAATAAAAGAAAAGGCATATTCAGTCCAGCTTTCTTTGCCATATATCACTGCATCCAATTTCAGCAAAGAATGTTAAAAGCTCTTCAAACATTCTCAATACAAAAAAATTGAAAAAGAAACAAAAAAAAAAACAACAAAGAACCCGCACAAAATTTAAAGTCAGTATAAGCAAAGCAGCTTAGGGAAAAACTGATACAATTTACAAACAGATTGATGTAAATAAATTTTATAAAAATAAGAAATGGAACTGAAATACAATACAAGTTCAAATTATTCATAAATTCAAGGTGTAAGAGTTATGAGAATCCAACTGCATTGTTGATCAAGTCAAGGCTCTTAATATCTCCACAAGGATTTGGATCTGAAGAATGTCCTTAAACTTTACTCGTGATGAGAAAACGATGTGATTTAAAGAACAAATTAGAATTCCTGATGATTGGCAAAATAATAAATATAATTTTTATTTTGAATGGAAAAAAAAATCTAAGTAATATTTTATCAAATTCAGTAACTGAACACAATATGAAACCTGCAAAAGGAAACATTTTGACAAATTTCCCTATAATTGAAAAAATAAATAAAAGTTAAGATCTTAAATATATCCGTGTAAAATCAAATAATTAAAAGTTTATAATTATAAATAAGAAAAGTGAAACAGCTTTAGGTCTTATCTTCTAAAAAAAACAAAACTGAGTACGATTCGAATTCACTCAGGTTTACAGATAGAAATAAAAAAATATTTTCGTCATTTGTTGCTTTCATACTCAACATAGATAGCATTACAAAGAGAGGATGAATAATTCCAAAGAATTAACTTTCTTCATTAGTCAAAAGATCAAATCTGCATTATTTTTTTGTCAGAAATCATCAATAAACCTAAATGGCAAAGAAAATTAAATTTAACCATTAACAAATACAGGATAAATTAAACATATTAAAAAATGTGCTCTAGTGCTGCAGCTGGAACAGCTCTTGGCTTTTTTTCACTTCTTGATGTGCAGAGTAAATATCCAGCTAATTTTCGAAGTCTCCATGACAACAGCAACAAAAACAATTGTATGTATTACTAAGCATTTTGCTTTCCCTATTTAGAAATTTTAGGCATACATTAGACCCAAATAAATATATAGATATAAAATATGTTACTTTTTCAGATTGGCATATATTACCCAAAAATAGCTTTATAGATACAAAATATCTATTTTTTGCAGATTGAGTCTGATGTAAAAGTGTTCATTTTACAAAGAAAATTCAAGTCTTTTCCTTATGTTCCAACAAATGTCAAAACTCAGTCATCATAGGGCCTCTATGTGAGGGAAAGCAATGATTTTCAATTTTACATGAGAATATTTTTCACATTTTAACCAGCCCAGGAGCACATTCTATTGCACTTTTTTCTTCAAAAAAAAAAAAAAAAAAAAGAAAGCTATTTCACATGTTTGCTTGTTTCATAAGGTATAAGTAGTTTGTAGCAAAACTTTCATCAATATTTTGCTTTGAAATAACTAATATTGTCACGCTAAATAAATGCAGTTCAGAAAGATATGTGATCTAAAGGATTGCAAATACTAATATAAAAGTCATGGTTTATGTTACTTTAAGCTGTAAAAAATGTAATAAAAAGGTACATAATAGATCAAATGCAGTCAGATCAGTTGCATAGCTTGGGCTGCTAAAGAAACTTGAAGGAAAAAGTCAATTTAAAGGAAAATTAAACACTAAAGGCTGATTTCAAAATATGCCTCATTTTGCTTTTATCGTTTCGATATGTAATGAAAAACTTTTCCTTTTTTTTCCGCTATGTAATCACCTTTCTTTTTTTTTTTTTTTGTCAGTAATCTTGGTATGTTTTAACTCACACCCCAGTGTAAAGCGATAAAAAGTAAACGTATAAGAGAAAAATTGGATACAACAACAGAGGTCGCTTGTGTTGCAGTTCCTCTACACATAAGATAGATCCAGCACTGTATGCAGCCCAGATCACACCAAGAAACTGTGAAGAAACAAGATAAAATTTGTGATATTTTCCAAATTTATGAAATAGTGTACAAGGTGATATTGAATATGAAAAAAAAAACCGAAAGTGTCACATCATGTCCTTACGTTTTAATTGCATGCTGCTCTTCTTACATTAAATACCTTCTACTTGGTGTTATGTATTTTTTTTTACTTTAAATAAATAAGCACAGACTTTAGTAAGATCCTAGATCCATAGATATTTTAAAAAAGAGAAAGAAAAATAAAATTAAAAAAAAAAAAAAAAACCCAATGGAATAATCTAATTCCAAACGACATTATTTTTTTAATTCAAAATTGTTAAGATTGTTTCAGTGATAAAATCAGAGGTTTTATTAATGCATGACATAAAAAAACTTGCTATGCCTATCATTTAAAAGACAGAGCACAGGACCACACCTTTTAGGCCTATTACTTCAATCTAAGATAAAAGCAGGTGCCAGCTTGAGTAAAGATATCAAGCTTAAAATAAACAGTTTTGAGCATTCTATCAACATGATAGTATTCCTTGTATGTCTTCAAAGGTAAAGGACAACTACTAGCTTTGAACAAATGGTTTGATATAACCCATCCCCTACTGGATAATCTCAGGCCTCTTTCACCATTGCTCTAACTCTTTCTCGGCATGACAATAAAAGATTCAGACAACTGAAAGTGAGTGGTTGGTTTAAAAATGGTTCTTGGTCAATTGGACTGCATGTCACACACCAGCTTTTCTATCTCATGTTCTTAGGCGCTCTAACTTTTTAAATCCTATTCAAGACTTAAGGTTAAGGCTAAAAATTCCATTTCGACACTACAACATGAATGTCTGTTTGTTTTTTCAAGTGTCCAAAGTGAGAAAAACCAACATAAATTTTCAATTGACTTATATAAAAAAATTGCTGAACATTTAAAAAAGTAGTATGTATCATATAGAACTTAGCAACATTTGAACTGATATCAGAAAATATTGAACTGGTTACCTGTTATGTCTGCTGTGGCCCACATAAAATACAAAAATTAAAGAAATCTGTGTGATGTAGTATTTTGCCATCTTGAAATTATGCCTTAGTTGCCCAAAGAATCCTTTCTACATTATGCCATGCATACTTATGGAAAAAGTTTTTAAACAAATTTTCCTGTTCATGATGAAAAGCAAAACAAAAACATTATAAAATTTAGGCTGAGGGAAAAAAATGGAAACAAGGACCTATTTCTTATTCATGCCTTACTTTGAGAGCTGTGCTTATGTAATGAAATGATGAAAGCACTGTCAGGACACATGCTATCAAGAAGAGTGGAAGCACAGAGTATCCTATAACACCCAGACATTGAGAATATGTCACCTGAAAATACAAAGGTCAATCAATTACAAAAATTGAAAAGAGGCAAAATTCTTCCTCACTTTCAGGGCTGAGAATGGTCAGACAAGAAAAAGTCTGAAAATACCAGCCATCGAGCCGAAGGCTCGTAACCGAGTGCCGAAGGCGCGAGATTCACCTAGGGGGGTCCGGGGGCATGCCCCCCCGGAAAATTTTGAAAAATTGCGTTAAAATTAAGCCATTTAGGCCCCTCTGGCACTGAACTTCCCTTAATTATTGTGTTTCGCTCTGTCCACGTGAGCCGTCAAAGCCGTAAGTCCACGACTTGCGTAACTCAACTCCTTGTCACACACACTACACCACGATACTCCTTTTTTCCTTAACTTTCTAATAAACTCCCCCAGACGCCGACCATTAGCGGTTTTGTCACACCATTCCCATCGCCATGGGTTCACAATATCGCCGTCATCGCAAGCTTCTCCTCTAATGTCTTGACGCCTCGCCATTGTGATGTTTACATGCAAACGGTTGTGGAAAGACTGAGAAAAGTTGCGCCAAGCTTTGGCAAAAACAAAGAGAAATTCGGCTAATATCGATCGATATTTTCAAAACCGATTAAGAAAGTAATAACAACAACAATAGATTATCATTAAATGGTATCGATGTTAATCTCGATAATTCCACTTGATCAATACCACCGAACTCTTCTGTGTTGGTTGGTTTATGTTTCCGGAAACCAGCCTCGAAATCGAAAAGAAGGCTTCGGAATTTTTGTGTTGTTTTAATTTTTTTTTGGGGGGGGTGGGGGGGCGGACGCGATCTTCGTTAGGCGGATGGAAATGACAAGTTGGGCGGAAATCCGTCTTTAGACGGAGAATTCTCAGCCCTGACTTTAAAGTGAAAATTGGAAAAAGACCCTGGATACAGATACTTTAAAAATCATAATGTCACTACGGCTTAATTCAATATGGCAAATGAATTTTACACTTTACTATTGCAATAAATTCATTTTTGCCCTACATACAAAATTAACTGGGAAAACGTAATTTATGACTATGAGGCTTTAAGAGCATTGCTGAGCAGGTAGCTAAAGCTGTATAATCACATCATAACCAAATATTCAATTCTAAGATATGTAGGTTGAGCTTACAATTTCAAAAGCATTAGGGAAAAAAAAACATGCTGCATAGATATAGAGTTACAACCTTAAAATAAACCTAAGAGGCTAAAGGTATTCAGATTCATAATCTGCTCATAAATCATTTCCTAGTGGATATTAAGCTTTTTAAATTGTTTCACAATTTAATGATATATATGAACTATGTAAAGCTTTAACAACGAAAGTCATCTTTTATCCTGAAAAATTATCTACAAATTTTTCTACAAGAAGTAACAATACCAACTAACCTCTCCACCAAGAACACGAGCCAGCAGGAAAATCATCAATGAGCCACAGAGCCAGATTGTCAATATCCAGGATACAACCTAATCCAAACAATAAATTGAGCAGTAAACTTTATTCTGCAAATAATGTATACTGGCTAAACAAGTAGAGAACATTTAAAAAGAAAATGTTTGAAAAAAAAAACAAAAAACAAAACAACAACACACTTTAATGCTGTATTTTTTACAATAAATGTTAACTTATTTAAATAACTTTTTTTTCAAGGAGAGTGTTTTAATACCCAGGCAACATTAAAGAGAAGCATAAAAATACATTCTAAAGCAGCTGGGTTTTATTGACATGTTTTAAAGAAAAGAAATAGAATGACAGGAACCAATGCAAGTTTATTATATTAAATGCATGTATACCTTCTTTTCTTAAGTTGTCAGATTCATAAAATGGATATACATCTATTCAAAGCAATCTTTTGTTTTTTAAGGCAACTGTTCAAATAATTAGCAAAGAGTTGTTTTTTTCTTTACAATTGTTTCCGCATTGAAAATGACCAATTTGAAAAGAAAAGGTTGAAAAAATTTTCTTGTACCTTTTGAAACAGTATTTCAAATTAAGGAATCATATGAATTTCCAATGAGTTCATTCCAAGCTTGTCTAACAGTAGATGTGAAATTCTATGGTAGTGAAACTAAAATTACACTTTCACAACATGACACACACATAAATAGAATGTAAAGAGCACTCACTCTAAACTGTCCATACAAAGACACAATTGCATAAAGAAGGATGACAAGTAGTGGGCCCCAAAAGTCAGGGCTTTCTCTGACGACATGGTGGTTCAGTCCAAATTGAGGTAGTGGCAGGAGGACACAACGGAGTTTGTAGTAAATGTCCTTCAGGTCTATGTCAAGTTCCTCCCTAATAAAAAATTAACATTCAATACAGTTAAGTATAAGTTTTGATCAATGAAATAATATATGTACTTTTAAAGTGCTTCAATGCAAACTTTCTTGTTTGTATATTTCTAATAAAACTTGTATTGAAAGTGAGAGTATAACGAATCAAACATATCCCACTTCAAGACCCTATCATGTTATCATCTTTTTCAATTTAGAAAATATTATGTCAGGCCTTACTTAAAGAAGGCTTTTCATAATTATCGTTGATGATGCATACAAGTTCATCAACCACAGGAAAAATTCAAGTTACATCCTGAAGCCATAATTATTAAACATTGAACAGGAGTCAGAAATATGATTTGCATCAAAATGGGTTGGGTGTAGAAAAATTCACTTTGCTTGGTACTAATAAACATTGTATAAAGTACTATTCATGTTTTATCCTTTCAAGGGTAAAAATCCGAAGGAAACACCTACATTCTCTCTGACAACACATTTAATAATATGACATGTAGTTTTTCACCTCTTTTTCTTACTCAGTCGGGATATTGAAAATTTGCTTTACATTCTAGTGGTTTATTTCTCTGACGACATGGTGGTTCAGTCCAAATTGAGGTAGTGGCAGGAGGACACAACGGAGTTTGTAGTAAATGATAAGGTGACAAAAATGTACTCTTATAGATATCATGATAGTTCTTAGTGCATATATGTATAGCCACATCTGGTTCATTTGAACCTGACATAGGATATTTACATATTTATATTTCTTTTAGAGACATTACACACAATGATGGTTACTACATGAACAGCAAAAGCTACAAATGATCTGAATTTTTCTTTTTTCTTTTTCTTTTTTTTTTTTTTTTAATGAATTTTATGGATTGACTGTGACCATCAAGATAATCTGCTACCATTTCCAATATATGGATTTTACAAAGGAATTATGGGTGTCTCAATTTAAGTCTGATAACAACTTACAATAGTGGTCTTTGGTCTTCCTCTTCCACATCTTCCTCCTCTAGTAGCCAACCAAAGCCTTTTGATTCAAGAAATTTAGAGGCAACACCTTGGTTTCTAATACCATAGGCATCATCACTGATTGGCACTGTTCTAGCATCAATTGTACCTTTGACACCAGGGGATCCTTCAAAACAGAGAAATAAAAAAAAAATTAATATAATGTGTCATGAGTTTTGCTAAATTTGAATTTCACTTTAACATCCAATAAGAACTTTATTGCCAATTCGAAAAAAAAAAAATTCTAAAATTCATTATCCATGTTATGATGTTTCAATGTATGCCACTTAATTTTCAAATTTTTTGATCAGAAAAAAAAAAACAATTAACTCAAAAAGGGATTTTGAGGCTTATATATTAAAGTAAGCCTTCAGTTTAGGATAAGTTCTGAGAGTTAAATGTTACAAGTGTACACCAGTCAAAATTCTTTAAATTTTCCTGCAAATAGAAACCTTAATAGCCCATATCTCAGGCTAACCTAGTCTGGTCCGAAAATCCAAAAAGGAGGCTAGCAAATGTTTTAGAATAATCTAAATCCCTCTACATTTGTCCATACAATACAGACATGCAATGTAAACGATAATTATAGATATTTCATTTAATAGAATGCATTTCAACCAGATGCTCTGGAAAACCCATACATCATATTGATTCAAATCTTTAAAAGAAAACAGCTTGTTCTGTGCTTTCCCAATCTAATTAAAGATATTCATTTATTATCAATAATATTATTTACCATCAAAAGGCCTGGATGTGCATTGCCTTGCAAAACTCAAAGCTGCCCATTTATAATTATTCATTGTAACATGATAATGAACTTTTTAAAACAATCTATAAATAGATTTTACTAAATGTGCTTACTGTTCTTATTAGCATGCACACTAATTCTAGAGAACGCCATTTATAAGCTTTAATAAAAAAAAAAAAGAAGTGGATTTTGTCCTATGTATAATCTAGATCTGATGTTGGTTAAAATAAAAAAGGATTATATGGGTTTTTTTTATGAATGTGACTTAATTATTCTTAACTCTTTCTTCATTGCACTGCCCAATTTCCCTTACAAGGCTACAGAATAGCATCCCACATTGCTTGCAAAGTAACCTGAAAAGAAAACTATCTTTTAGAAAGTGAAATCCATATACCCATCATTTTATGTTAACTAAAACCAAGCCCATCGAAGCTCTTTCACCTGATTCTAGAGTAGCTCTGATGATGTAGACCTAGATTTTCTCATTAACAAAAAATTATCAGTACACTTTCTACTAATGATTTTGATTTTGTTGCTAATTTCTTACAATTTTACTATTTGAACTGTGTACTAACCTTGGAATAAGTATATACATAATGTAATGATTTATTAATAAAAGGGGGCTAATTATTTTCATAGAGTTATGCCTTTCATTTCAATTCAGTGCTTTTGGGAAGCAAGTAATTAACAAGAGGTTTAATACTTTTCCTCCCCTTCCCTGTTTAACAATCTATGGGTATATATGCCTAAACCACATAACAATCCTTTTCTTTGTTTAACTGCAACATTTGGTTTTGATGGAAAATACCAAGGTCATTTACTTCATGGGCGCACTTTTTCCGTACTCACATGTTTTCATGTCATGTAAGCTCCCACTAAGCCTTAGTCAGGAGATAAAGTGTAGGTTTGCCAGAATTTTAAAAGACTTTTTAAAATTAATTTAAACTGCAAATAAACATAGGATACTGTAAGAATTCACATAAAAAGGGATTTTAGGGGCTAATGGTCCAAATTTTTCTTGACAATGATTTACTAACCAAAGCAGTGGACTGTAAACAATGGTTAAAGACACCAACAATTAAGATCGAGATAATGATGGTATTTATTATCTAAAAGTAATTTAGCTTTGTGGTGTGTCCATTACGTCTCAGCTTTCTTCTGTTACTCAAGACCACTTCTCCTGCGGGGACTCTACTCGTATTACCAGTCAGATTAACGACCTAGTAAAGGCTAGGAAGTGTCTATGCCAGTGAGGTCAGTATAACTATAAGTGTTACTCTACAAGACCTTATAACTATGGTGTGATTTTTGAGATTTTCGATTGTTTTCATTTTAATTACAATTTACATATATACCAACAAAAAGCTAGGAGATAAGAAAATATCATAATAATATGACTGGCCATTTGGTGGAAAAAGATCAATTTTACTGAATAACCCCTAATCAAACAAAAATATCATTATTTTGAACATAAATAAGAACAATTTTATGGGTGTGAGTCAAGTTATACACCCTGGTACTTAGCCTATCATTGGAGCTAAGCAGTGAAATGAAAATAAAAAATAAAAAGTTCATTTCAATTCCAACTTATAGTTTAGATCTACATCTTGAGCATAACACCATATTATATTATAGTTTCTGATTTGCACAAAAAATTGCTCTGAAAAGCTTAACAACTACAGTGCAATTGGTTCAGTGTATTAGACTCTAGATGGTTTTGCTTGGCTTTTTTTTTCCTTGGTAAACAACTTTCTTCGTAAGGTGAGATGTTTTTTCAACTCTTCTCATTCCAGGGTGAATTCAACATGAGGTGAAATAAACTACACTGATTTATAATCCAAAGCGGTTATGGCATAAAAATAGGAGCTTGATGTATGAACAACTTACAATCATAACCTTGAGGGCAACGGTAACATTATTTGTAAACCTTTGATAGCGAATTTATGAATTTAAGTTTAAATAAAGTGGATTGTGCTGTTTCTATCTTGAAGTTAAATTCATTCTTCATCATACCTGCCCTGTCCCTATCTGGCATAAAATCAAATAACTGATCTTGTTGTTTTTTGTTGGCTTGGCTTTGATAATGATCTCTTTGAGATCCAGACTCTGAGTCTAAATCAACAGAAAAACTGTCTGAGGGACTCGTTGTCGGATACGTAGTCAGGTCAGCCATTTTGTTTGGTTTAAATTCTCTAGTGAGATTGCCCGAAGTCAAAAGAATTTAACGCTATCGTTACGTTGTCGTTAACTGGCTAACGCATGCGTTAATTTAACGACGCATTGAAAAGACAAATTTTCGCTAACGACAGGTCGTTAGGTTATCGTTAGGGGGGACTTTTTAAAGAGAGCTAACGATCACGTTAACGATAGGTTCAGGCCTACCTAAAATTTTTACGATCGCTTAAATGGACTTTGGTGACGAACACTTTCCAATCGTTTTGGTAACCAAGGAATTGTTTTTCTCTCCCAATATGGTGGCTGTGGGAGCGTTTGCAAGACGGACAAAATGCACTTTTTTGTATTCTTAAATATACTTTGTAATACATCTAGATCTAGATTAGAAAAGAGTTGAATAAAAACTGATGCCTTTTTATTACTCAGCTGCAATTAACGGAAAATGATCAATTGTGAGTGAATGGTTAAATAAAAAAAAAGGATGGTAAGGAAAAAAATCCATCGACAATACTATGAGTTCAGTTACTGAAGTCTTAGATCTAGAGAAGTGATCTGAAATGTAGACTAGCCTAGACTTAGACCTAGATTGAAAATTTGATCTTGTCAAGTGTAGTAACAAAAAAAAAATTTGCAAATTTAATGTTTTGCGAACATGATCTGCAAACACTACAGAATCTAGGAATTTGGAAGTGGTGAATGATGAATAGACTAAACCTACATGTACGGTAGTTTAAGTTTAATCGTCGTCACATATACCAGTAAGCCACGAAATAGAATTTCGTTACAAGATGGTATCACTAAACCTACAGAGAGAGAGAGAGAGAGAGAGAGAGAGAGAGAGAGAGAGAGAGAGAGAGAGAGAGAGAGAGAGAGAGAGAGAGAGAGAGAGAGAGATGTTATCTTTATTCAATTATCAAGGCTGAGCAATTACAATCAAATACTTGAAATAAAGTTGAATGCCTTTGTCGATTTTGTACAGTTGCAGACTCGTGCAGACTATGGCTACAGTATTGATTTAATGAAATTCCTAGATTTTTCAACAATTCTCTCTCTCTCTCTCTCTCTCTCTCTCTCTCTCTCTCTCTCTCTCTCTCTCTCTCTCTCTCTTATTTTCTCTCTCTTTGTTTCTCTCATTTTTCTCTTACCATATAACCAAAGTAAAGAGAAAAGAACGGAAGAGAGACAGGAAGACAGAAAGAGAGAGAGAGGCAGACAGACAAACTTACTGATAGAGGGCAAGATACTTAGATAGCAATGTTTTCTTAACAAATTCTCATTTTCCTATAGCAATTAGCATACATGTGACACAGATCTATGTATTAAAAATTGTCTCAAAATTCAACGCTGGCATTTTCCTCATTCAAATGGAAGTAGGCATATATATCCACGATTGAAATTATGAAAAGAGAAGAACATGGTGATTTCACAAACCAGTTTTCAAAATGCATGGGTTCCACAGTTCTTAAGATTATATTCTTTTTATTTTCTCTGTTTGTTTGTTTCTTTTTTAAACCTCATTAACATCATCATCATCATCATCATCATCATCATCATTATTATTATTATTATTATTATTATTATTATTATTATTATTATTATTATTATTATTAATCCCTTACTATCTCTTACTTTAAAAAAATGTTTTTACATTTCAGCCCTGATAAGTCCAGCTTCATAGAAAATATTATCGTCAAAAAACCCATAACTTATAAATTTATAACAAAAAGCGAGCACAAAGAATTGAATTAAAAAAAAAATAAATAAATATTCAAAAATTATTATAGTGAGATGTAATCATACATACATGTATATATTGCTCTCTTATACTTTGATAGTGGTAAACTGATTTTTTAAATGAGCTTAATCATCAGTCATTATTGTACTCATGAGACTTTGCCTTAGGCTTACTTTTAGAATGAGGACATTTTTTTTAATCAAGCCCAATGGAAGCCATTATTTTAAAAAAATATTTCATTCTTTATTCACTAGGGTATTTAAGATTATTGTTTATTCAGAAAAAAAAAAACCCAAATGATTTTAGAAAATGAAATCTCTCGAAACAAAGCGATTTCAATATTGGACTTTGAAAATGGTACATAGATCCAATCTCTTTTTTCTTGGGGAAATTTAGGCAACCATAATGTTTTATTTACCAAGAAATACAAAATAATTACAGTTATTACTTTTCTTATGAAATGCATCACTTTCTTGTTATTAAACTTTTTCAATCTGCAGTTTTCAATAAATAAAGAGTGGAGATCTTATTGTTTTCCTCCAGTACCTTCAACAAGTTACAGAGACTGAAAACAGGCAGCTCAACAAACTTATCAATAAATTTCCTGAAGTAAAAATGAACTTTTTCATTCCAATATTCTAAATTGAAAAGTAATTTACAAGATTTACCCACTATTGTAGACTATATGTATATTATAAGCGAATATCATTTTGCAGAAGTGCAAAATCTGTTGCCCTAAATTATTTAATTGATTAATTGTCCTAAAAAAAAATTTACTGAAGTGAGCAGTGATATTTTAAAAAGACATTGAATTAAGCAAATCACAACTGTGATAGAAACTGAATATTGCTGAAATTGCACATGCTGATCTCAAATGATATGTTGCTGATTTTTTTTATTCAGATTATAAAAAACATATATATATATATATATATATATATATATATATATATATATATATATATATATATATATATATAAACTAACAATACATGTTGAAAATAGAGCACAATTATCACTATCTGTAAGGGAGTCTGCCGGCCGGTGATTCAATGACGCGCAAAGAAAGAAAAATCGACCTCAATGTTGAGTAGAGTCGGCATCTATTTCGTAGCCGCGGGTTGGTCGTATACGAAGTATCTTTTTGAAATTTTGATATGTTGTTAAGGAAGGTTTACTCTTGATTTTGGTGTTTAGATGGCTTTTCTATGTTAATTATTAAAGATTTGACGACTCAAGAAAGATTTTATAACGAATTTTTAAAAGGAAACTGTTCGAATGCCAAGGCCATTTTTATACCAAACTAAAGCTGAACATTTCTTCTATTTAAGTCAACTAACCTTATTACTAGTGTATTCATGATACTGTAAAGCCGCAAGCTTACCAAACATGTTAGGGTTCGTGAAATTTGTGTGGGCTCGCCGCGTTAGCGCCGAACTTTCGCGTGTGACATGGTTGTTTGAACTTCTCGTTAATAAAGTAATTGATGCTTCAATAATAAATTTTCCTTGTTATTAAGAAAGATGAGAAGCTCCTCTTTTATTTGATACCCATTATTAAAATGGTTGTTCATTTTGTTGTAGAGATTTGTGTCAGGAAAGTTGGGCAATATTAGGTGTTTTCCCGTACAGCGCGCGGCTCCTTGGGCGGGTTTGGCTTACCTAATGTAAGAGATAGAGAAGTCATTTAGTAATTGCTAAAAGTTTCAGTTCAAAGACTTGCTTGTAAATAACTTCTTTCTATCCAGTTTTAAAAAGATAGTGTTTATTGTTCCTTCAACTTAACAAGCTGGCCACTAAACATTTCAAATAATATACTCCTCAATTCCTCAATAAAAAAGATTTACAGTTGAGTCCAGTTCGAATCCGGATAGTTCGAATTCTTGGATATTTCGAAGTCGTTTAATTTTACCGAATATTTCTCTTTTTAAGCTTTATTTAAAATATCGGTTAGTTCGAATTTTGAAATAAGGATACGGTTAATTAGAAGCGATTTTGGCGTGATTTTTTTATTATTAAACAGTGAAAGCACTTTTCCAGGCTTGTAAAACAAAGTACATGTAGTGCTATGCTCGGTGCGGCAAGTGATTCTGGTGTGTGTGTGTGTGTTTGCAGGCAAGAGTCTGCAATAAGGCTACAAGAGAGAAAGAGGTTCCGTATAGAGATAATGCCTTATTTGAAAGCATAATGATAAATAATAACAGCGTAATGTTACAGGTACTATTTAGAAGTTTCTAGATTTCTGCTAGAAAAGAGGAAAACTAAAAATAACAGAACCAACAAAAAACTTTGGAAAATTAGAGGTGCGCCCAAATACCTGCATCTATGAGTCAACGATGCACTGTCGACACGCACTAATGTGCACGCCGACCCCGGTGCAAGGTGACCAAAAGGTGTCTCACTCCAATAATGCTGGTTAAACTGTCTCAGATCATGTGATTGTTATGTAATGTAACTGTGTGAGCATGCAGTGGAGCAGTGGAAACACACTCTCCATAGCGCGCTTGCACCTGGTCCACGCTAGTACTCAGTACCGGTAACATTAGAGCATCATCGCTGGCAGTCATCATGTAACCCTTACATAACAGTTACGTTCTCGGTGAGAGGGCTAGCATGTTTGCGAAAAGCGATTATGCTACGTACCGCTGAGTGGAAGGAGTTTATGCAAAATTAATGATGTTGGTCAGTCTAAAAATATTACGTCGTAGTCTAGCTTAGGGCCCGTTAGCCTTTCCTGCGAAACCTCAGAAATCATGATGCGTGAGGATGCCATTGAGTACCTGTCTTATACAATGCAGGATCGATAGGTCTTGGATTCAAGCCATAAAAGTGTGGATATATGTTTATGACATTAGGATTTTGTGTCTTCACCAAGTCGGGCCTTACGATTAAAAGTAAACAAAATTGTTTGCTTGTTTGATATAGCTCGTACACAACACGGCTACTTGTTTGCTTTTTTGCGGGTTAATATCCCTGTAATTATCATCTTAAAATAGATATAAAAAGTTTAAAAAATACATTAACTCATTACGTCATTAATGAGGTTAAGTTGCCAACTTAATTTTTACTGTGCTTTTGATCCTGTAACTTTAGAGCGTTACTTGACTACGCCTGCTATGTTCTGTCTGGCAGATATCAATCGCTTCACCTAGTATTTTAATGACCGCCTTTATCTGCCAGTGATATGGTTAAACAACCACTTGACCAAATAGCCATCAAACATAAATGTTTTCGTTTACTTATCTGCCTCCTCATGGTGTTCAGAACGGAACACTCGCGAATCTAATAGATAAGATAATTTTATTGTGTCGATTAATTCAACCTGTACACTTTGATGCATTTTGCCCATTGAAATTGCTCATGTAAATAAATTATGGCATCATTTTATGATAACTCCATTTTGTTGCATAAGTGTACAAAGTACTTTGAAATATTTTCAGTCGCCGAAATAGAAATCGTGTATGATTTATTTCCATTAATAACCTACGGCTTTATACTAAAAATATTTACTTTTTTATGCTTCATATAAATATAATGAAAATATTGTTTTGAATATCAGAGTAAATACATTGATGCTGCATTGTGTGAAATTAATAACATAAAATTTGTTGATTTAAATGTTACCTACTGTTATGGACGAGGATGGCGCCAGTAAAAGCTGTAATCATGGAAGTGATTATATCATTGTGAAGATCATATTATTATCATGATGCATTTTATAGTACTGCTGATGATAAAAATTAAAATATAAAGTGTTGTGGTTTAGATGGTTGTGGAAGAAAATTATATCTTCAGATTGACAGCAAAGGAATGAAAAATTCTTATTTTATTTCATTTTCTATATGTGATATTCTATACACATGTATTACTTTCCACAGAAATATGGTAAACTCTATTGTCATCAAACTCATCTCTCGTGACGTGGTACATTGCATACATTCAGGCCTCTCTGAGATGGCAAAATTCTAAATATTTAAATTTATTGAAAACTGTTTGAACAACATAGTAATATGCTGTCTAAGTAATGTCAATAAGACGAAAAACATTTTTTAGTAATATTTTGCTCCTGAAAGGCGATTTCCGTGTTAAAAGTGCTTGAAACACCTAAAATTGATTTTTTTATAACAACAGATACATGAAGCATACAGGCTCGTCGAAAGAAGAACTTATTTTTAAATTAATATCAAAGAAAGACTGCATAGCACAGCCACCTTTATCGCTGAATCGAAGGCAAGTGTTAAATCAGGTTTCTATCATACTGAGAAAAGAATAAACGCTGGAAAAAATCTTAATACCGATGGAATATACTTTATAAATAAACGTAAGTTACTGTAATAAAAAGGACATTGCGAAACATCTTTTCTTTTTGACAACTCTTCTTTGAAGAGAGATAACTCTACAAGTAATTAAATCTTTTCGAAATTACCGCCCTTGCGTTGTCCTTTACCTTGGAGATTTCAAAGGGCAGGCCAATAAGATCATTTTTGTTATGAGGAGGAAAAGTGTTTTGTTGCTAGTGGTTCTAAATGCTTTGGGAACAATTTATGTTAAGATTCAACTCATCTTATCAGAATTTGCGCATAAAAATATGTTTTTTATTCACAACAAGTGGTGTGCGTACTGACCAAGATATTATTCTTCAATTCTTTTTCTAATGTTTTGAAAAGTCATTTTATGTGATTTAATTAAGCTGCCTTTGCTAATTGCTGTGTTTGTGCCAGCATGATTAAAGAATTATCTTCGCAAACAAACTTCCGCAGATAACTAAAACTCAAACACGCGCAATTAAAAATACAGAAACAAAAAACAACAACAACAAAAAATAGACGAACAAACAAAAAAATTAAAAAAAACCCCGAAAAACAAAACAAAACAAAACAAAACAAAAACAAAAAAGCAACAAAAAACAAAACAACCAAACAACAAACAAAACACGACCAAAAAAAAAAAAAAAGAAAAAAAAAAGAAAAGGGATTATATTTGAATTATTTTTCTTTTATTCAGTTCCAATATGATTTTTCTCTCAGTAAAATTCATAATAGTGTACTTCTTGAAAAGTGAACTGCAGTTATAGAAATGAGGGCAGAAATGAACAGGAAACTAGGAACTAGGGAATGACGGACACCAAGGGAAAATGGGTGGGCGGATAAGGAAGTTATATTGTGAATGAGAGTGACTGACATATAGATGTAAACGGAGAAAGTACACCCCCCAAAAAAAACAAAACAAAACAAAAAAAAAAACAAAACAAAAAAACAAACAAACAAAAAAAAAAACAAAGGGAAAAGGTATATCTTTCTCTTGGCAGCCTCTTTCCAATACTCATTTTCTTTCATTGCCTCTTCGTCTTAGTGTATTCCCACTCCATCTTTATGCATTCTTCTTTCTTCTCTCTCTCTCTCGGTGTGCGCAGACACATATTATTACAAATTAATTGTTATTAACCTATTGCCTTGTTTTCATTGCTATTGGTCTCCCGAAACCTATGACAATTTGAATGTCGATATCTTTTAGGTTAACTGGTTATAGTCAACACTTGATCCTTTAAAAACAGATTACAAAAGAGTAAACAGGAAGATTTCTCAGTCTTTATTTCATAAACAAGGTTATTTTTTTTATCTTTTGCCTTTGTTGAACTTTCTATTAGTTTAATCGTTTAATATAACAAAACATTATGTTTGAATTTCATACATTTTAAATACGAGCAAAGGCAAATTTGTTTCTTAAAAGTTTCCTTTCTTATCTAATGAATTTTTTTTCTAGTCTACAATCACTTTTAGTATACGGGGCATCTTGGCTCTAAGTAGAATGGTTAACGTCATTTGAAATGCAAATGAGATTAACGAAATAGACGTATGAAAGAGGAGCCTTCAAGAACTAGAGACCAACTTTATTGAACCGCGGCGATAAGGAGATCAGAGACGCTCCAAATCGAATTAAGCTCATCGGACTGCCTTTTATTTTGTTCAAAAGTCAGTTCAGACCTTGCCATTCCTTTATTCATCCAAGCCAAACCCAACACATGGCCCCCTTTGAAAGTTCTATAGGCAGAGGTACCACCTCTGGTCACATTATGAAAACCTTCTACGAGGTTTGTGACATGGAACGGGAAAGACAGAATTGGACATGCGGAGAGCTTTCTTCGTGGCTACTTTAGAAAGACTTGATTGTGTTTTCTCCCCTGAATTTTGTGCAAGTGTCTAAGGCAAATATCGGTAGAGAACACTCAGGGTTCCCCAAATATGATTAGTTGTGGGTCCTTGCATCGACTGAACGAGTTTCAACATTATATCAATACGTTAAAGACTTGAACCTCCGCGGTACTTTTTAAATGCTGATGAAGAATATTTGATTATACTTCTATTCAAATTAGGTTCACACCAAAGACGTCGTATTTTTGCCAGAATTTCTCACATGCTTAACTTTATCAATGGGTTTTCTTTTTAAGGCATCCAACCCTCAAATGATTGTCGCAAAATTTTGTGCTTTGTACATCATATATCAACTTTACATAAAAATAGTAAAATGCTGCAAATTCAATAATAATAATAATAATAATAATAATAATAATAATAATAATAATAATAATAATAATAATAATAATAATAATAATAATAATAATAATAATAATAATAATAATAATAATAATGATAATAATAATAATAATAATAATAATAATAATAATAATAATAATAATAATAATAATAATAATAATAATAATAAAAAGGTTTTGTAGTAGGGGATTTACTCATAATTATCATTTACGTTTGAAGAACCAAGTTTCGAAGAGCTGCTTTCCTTAAACATGAAACGGCTATTTTTTTTCCGTGTCCACAATTTTTTAAAGAGGACCCCCTAAATCAGTCGTGACCACTTTTTAAAATAGTATCAAGAACTTCTGCATGAAGTTTTCACACCTCTCTGTCTTAAATGTGATTTTTTTTTCTTTTTTGTACGGTTGAAAAACGTTTTTTTTTTTCGGAAAGATACAACCACTCGTCCTCTATATGTTATTTCAAACCAAAAAGTGGTGTCTTAAATTTTATTTAAATTTTCTGCATGTAATAAGGGAATACGATTTTGTATGATCGTTTCGTTTAAAGTAAACGATGCACAAATCTGATCTAAATAGAGCTTTCAATAACAAGTCAGCAACAAAGCCTCATAAAACTTAATCTAAACCTAAGTCAAGAGAGAGAGAGAGATAGAGAGAGAGAGAGAGAGAGAGAGAGAGAGAGAGAGAGAGAGAGAGAGAGAGAGAGAGAGAGAGAGAGAGAGAGAGAGAGAGAGAGAGAGAGAGAGAGAGAGAGAGAGAGAGAGGGTAACTAACAAGAAGCAAAAGAAAAAAGACAAAAAAGCAACAAAAAAAGACATAAGCAATAAACAGATAAAAAAACAACAAACAAGCAAAAAACAAAAACAAAAAAAAAAAAACACGACGAAAAAAAAACAACCCCAAATAAAACAAAAAAACCAACAAAAGAGACGAATCATCCAAACAAGTCAAACAATAACAACCAAAAAAAAAAGACAAAAAAAAAAAAAACAAAAACAAAAACAAAAAGCAAACAAAGTAACAAAAAACAAACTAATAACAGTACAATTTCATGAGACAACCATCTCTTGGGTGAGTCAAGAGCAGATAACTGGATTAATAATCAAAGTTCCCTTCAATAAAAAGGCAGTTGGAGTCGCGCCACTACCTCACCGCCTTGAACAGACTTGAGAGATGTTTCTTTTTAACTAGATTTAACCCCAGTCTAATCCACGACCCACATAAAAATCCATTTAAACTCTTGTGAAGTATTGGAACAGAAAACTGAATCCCATTATAATCTCATCATTAATTTTTATCAAGCACGAAATATCAAGCAGAAAGATAGTCAGTGATGAATAGTTAATTCATGGGCTTTTTGCAATATCATGATTATGTATATCCAATTATGTTATGTATCTGGTAAGTTTCACCTCACCAAGTGTACCGTGCGTTTCCGTGAAGCCAAAGATACATCAACGGTAAAATAGGATTCGAGCCCATGACGAGATGGACTCAGTCAAGAATCAATGTCGAAACCTCTTCATTCCATCCTCTGCATGCCATGATTTAGAGGCGATAAAGTTTTGCCTTTGTCGTAAGTTTATTTACTTTACTTTCATTATAAGATAAGCAAAATCAGGCAGACCATTGGGATATATAAAAGGAAAAATGTATTGTTAAAACCTCAGCAGTTTTCATTTAAAGCCTTCTTCCAACCACAGCTGAGAACAACATATTCGGGCCCATAATAAATGATGGGTTTTTGAAAATGAGGGTATATTTTATTCCTCTTCATAAAGAGAAATATTGATTCTCAACACCAGTGGCGTTTTATTAAATATAGCTCAGTCTACTCACGTGTTCATAGAGCTTACGAGGGATGAGTAAATTTTTCTGAACTCTCAAACGAACTGCTGTTAGTCACAACGAGTTACATTCACCCGAGTATCGTAGAACTCGTAACCGTCACCATCCTGGTTTGAGATGGTTTTTTTTTTTTCCTGGTGAGATTATTTTGATATTGTGTCATAACTCCTTTCTTGTGCCCAAACCTAAGGTATAACTTTATCAGAACATTAAACTCTAACAATTCCTTATCATGTCCGAAAACTTAACAATTGAGTTACTATAAAAGGAAATGATTGTCCTACACCAACTTGCTTATTTCCTTCCTTCAATATTTGAGAAATTACCCTAAAAAGCAAAGATTATTAAGAAAGTATGCCATGCTATATATTTCTATCTACTTTCCAAATATGGACACTAATTAGAGCAAATCAAACTTAGGCTTAATTACTAAAATTATGATTCCATCTCTATTTTAAGTTTATTTTTCCTTTGAAGCAAGTAAACATTATAAGGATTAAAAACAAAACAAAAACAACAACAACAAGAAAAATAAACAAAACAAAGTTCATTGACAAGTAGAGGCATACCTATTCATACTTGTAATTTGCTTGTAAGTCAAAGGGGAAAAAATCAAAGGTGTAACATGACAGCATTATATAATTACTTAGATAAAATATATTGATACGCAGATAACAAGGAAATGAACAGCATAAAAAGATCTGCCAGATTGATAAAACATCCTCCACAGACAAGTTTATAGTGGGTGGATCATATTGAATTGGAAAAAAAGGGAAAAAAAATTCAAACGTGGAAGTAAAAGGAAAAGGCAGAGGACATAAAACTGAAGCCCGCCGTGACAAGGAGAACTAAGTACATGTTCATGTATTTGGGTCGTTGAAAAAGATCCACCTGGCCCACAACAATCCGATAGACTTAGATTTAAACTTTTCAGGTCAATCGAAAAACTAATGTTACCAATAATTATGGAATGTGTTAAAACTGTGTAAAAAAGGAACCACATCCCTTATGGTGAGTTTGTGCAGAGGATTTCGAGAATAATGTTCGCATATCATAAAACTATTAAAGAATAATAAACTAACTTGAAACTTCAGAATTAAAGAAGTTATAATTCTGTTGGGGTGATAAAGAAAGCGTTAATATAATCGATCAACGGAAGTGGTCTATTTATATCTTTTAATGTTGACAGTTTCTTTTAACGATCAGCGATCTTTGACACATTTTTTTAAACAATTAATTCTTATCTAAACTATCTCACTTTGGTTGTTTTCGTTTGTATCCAATCTCTCGCCCTCCAACACACATTTATACCAACTTACTGGTCACTTTACGTTTTGAGTTTTATCAAAATTACTGACTCTTTCCAAAAAAGTCATCTTGGCTGATTTTGAGCTTGTGATTTCCCTTCCTTACCTTTATCGTGTTGGATATCAGCAGAAAGACTGTAACACTAAAACCAGTTTATTTACATTCTGAGCCAGTCAAAGAATGATTCCAGAAGCTACCCATCATTCTGAAACATTTTGCAATTTGATCAATTTCGTCATCTTCCAGTTTTTATTGAACAGCTGAACTGCATCTGAGTTTCATTCCATTTTCCCAACGTCATGTGTGGGCAGCTGCTGCAGGGCTACCAGAATGGTTGTTATACATGCTCGATAGAACTGAATGCCTCACTCAAGAGTGAATAAGGAACTTTAAACGTATAAGAACAAGCTAGCTCTGCGGGTGTGAGGATCATGAGTCATGCGGCGTGTTCATCATCATTTCTCAGTTCTAATCATTATTCTTCATTGCAATTGAGGCTGATGTCATACACGCCTTTGGGGCGTGATAGTTTAAACAAAGTTATTCTAGTAATCGTTCAGGCTTCATCAAACGCTCTCTGTTTATGCCTTTTGTCAATGCCTAGATGGCTATTTTTTATTTTACATTTGACCCATTCTCAACCAATCAGTTATTTATTCTATTATTGCGAATTAATAATGGTTAACGTTGAATTCAAGAATAAATAGAAGCCTTAGCATGATTAAGTGCGCAACATACATCAATTATTCCAATATAATCTCTGCAATCTTTGTTACTAATCAATTATGTGAAATTGTAAAATTGGCATTACATCGACATGGTTTCGAAACATTTTATAATGATTAAAGTTTTTCTATCAAACTGACTTATATTATAATAATTTTTCAAAACTTGGAAACGGGAATGCTTAAATTGTTGATTCTAATATTTTTTTAAATTGGTTT
>JAWDGP010002890.1:792500-812500 GCA_033675545.1 Elysia crispata | reverse complement strand
ACTGGCAACTTTGTCATCAAGTTTGGTTCCCACAACTTTGTAAAAATTTTCATGAAGGATCAGCTGTACTGCTAAATTTTGAATACCAGGATTACATCCTGATTATCTACTTACAATTTAGACAATATTGTTCTGTTCACTATGACGCCAATCTTGGTCATAATGTGGCCATCGTATGCTTTTAAAAGAAGGAAAAACAATCCTTACATATGAGAACTCAAAGACTTTATGCAACACTAGAATCTTGCCTATCAGAAGATATTGATTTGGTGCTAGTTGAAAAAATTAACAAAGCTTTTGAAAGCACGAGACATTCCTCCCACTCACATTATTAAATGTCTCTGTTTCCCGTAGTTCACAACCAAGCTGATACAAATAAGAAATAATAATTACAATAATACCATAGCTGACTCAAATAATTGCTTTCCTCTTAATGAATAGGACTCATCCAAGTTTAAATAGCACAGTGTACTTAAGATCCTCAACTATATTTTTCTTTTCAATTTAAGGCCGAGAGTTTGATTTTAGCTGAGCTCGCACAATAATTCAGCGTATAAATTTGTCTTTGATGGACTACGGCTCACATCATGTACAAAATAATATAACCCACCATGTATCAAGTTTCGCAAATCAATACAACTAAAGCCTAAGTCTTATATCCTATTGTTCTCATACCTTGGGTTCAACGGATTAAATTTCATGTTGTGACAATCAGAATGAATTTTAAAAAGCTATTTTTTTTCAATCACTACCGCCATGTTTTTTACCTCTCAGTGATTGGAATCTATAGGGCGGGTTGGAATCGAATCCAAAGACAGAGAGTAACGGCAAAAATTACTCACCCCACTAATATAATTGAAACCCAGCAAACTTCTCTCACTCCTCTTCCCCTGCCCCAAACAGAGACTGTTCAAGAAATAGATCGAGCAACCGCTTATGCTGTTTCCCTCCACCCCTCCCCCCAACCCCATTTTTTATGCGCACACACAGTCTGCCCAACCTCCTCCACAAGGAAAAAAATGTCCTTCAAGACGACAGCCTAAAGGCAGTTGAAGGCAATGCCTGACTCTCCATACACCTTTACCTCCTCCTCTTCCCAGCCCCTCTCCTCCCAACCATAGTACTCCTCCTCCCTTCCCCCCTCTTCTTTCTTTCTTTCTTTCATAAACTCATCAGCGTTTCCACCTCCATCTCAAGTGATAATCGATTCCTACCTCTGTCTCTCCCCTTTCCTCCTATGTTTGAGAGATTTTGTCAACACTGAGTAAGATAAAGATCACGATTTCTTCCCTACTCAGTTCTCACAATGTGCTTTGATTTCTTACCTTTATTCAAACCACAATTTTCGTTCAAGCTTTATTGCCCTCTGAAGATTGTTGAGCAATTCTTTGTGCTAAATTTTAGCTCACGCAGAACTTCTCCGAATACTTAGAATCTCGACAATTTTCCTTCCAGTGCGATGTCAATTTTTGTCAAGAATAGGTATTGAGCAGCTTCAGTTTTTTTGTTTTTTTGTTTTTTTTTTTTTGCGTTGTATAATCGCAAGAAGAACACAACAGAAGGCTTACTGTTTTGCACAAATCTTGTCTTTAATTTGTTTAGCTAAAATAGTGTCCTTAAAATTTCCAGAGGAATCCTATAGCGAGATGCGTCTTTTTCTTTCGTCAACTTTAGGTCTGGGTAGATGAGATCCACCCACATACAAAGCCATACTGACTGAGTATTTTGACACCCCTAGATCTTTAACACAATCCCCATTACTATCGATATTGGTGAAATTAAGACAAATCCAACGACTACTGTTGATTGAAACTTATCATTGGTCTTAACCAATCTAATCGTGCAAACAAAACATTTGACATTAGTTTCGATTACAAGCGAGCGGGTTGGTTTTTTTTTTTTATTATTCCCTAAAAGAGTTTTTCCATCACTTCTTCATTATATCATTTTAAAAAAAGCGGAGGGAGGGGGGGCTTGAGTTCTGGGTTAGGCGTATGTTTAGGTTTAGTGTAAGAGATTAGGGTTATGGTTATGGTCAGAATTAAAGATAGAATTTTAGTGTTAGTGCTTGGGTCAGCTTTTTGGTTAAGGACAGAATTAGGGTAAGATTTAAGGTTACGTTTTAATTTGGATTAAGTGCATGGGTAGGGCGATGGTTAGGCTCAGGGTAAAGTTTAGAAAATAAGGTGAGGTATTGGGTTAGATTATTGGTAAGAATGAGTTTTAAGGTGAAAATTTTGATTCTTTGGTTTAAGATTGAGTTAAGGGTTGCTACTATTGTTGGCGTTAAGGTTAGGGTTGGTGTAAGAGTTAGGTTTTATATTACCATGCTTTGAAGGTTGGTCTAAACTAGAGTTTAGGTTTGGGTTAGGTTATTTATGAGTAGGGCCAGGGTAAGGGTAAGGATTTATTTTCGGGGTTTCAGACAGGGTTCAATGCCGTATACGACAAGAGCTCCGGTAATGTTTTGGGTTAGATCTAGAAACACCCACCAATTCCTCCACCAATCGACCGCCTTTGGCATATAAACTCCTCCCTATATTCTTCACACCCCTTCCCCCCACAAACACATTCACAGACAATAACCAGAATAAACTTCCTCCGACGTCCTTCTATCCCCCAACCCCTCCTTCCCCCTACCATCTCCGGAGGTAAAGAGGCTCTTTCTTTTTGTCCTGTACTATCCCATTCATCACCTGACCTCCACAATCCCATGAGCCCCCCCTCCCCCCTACTCATCTGAGTCAGGTCTAGGCTACGGACAAACTCTTTTTTCTAACCTCTTCCTCTCCCGCTTGTCTTATATCCAAATTTCTTTGTCTTTGTATAACACTCCACGCAAAACTTAAAGAACATTTAAACTTCCCAAACATTGGATTATGATAAGGGAAGTAACAAATGTTATTAGCGAATTTCTCTTAATGAATTGTCTTATTAGATAGTAGAAACACTTACTGAGCATTTATTGTAGACTTTGCTATTTAAATTGCACTTGAAGATCTAGATTTCTACAACAAGCGTGATATAATCACGGTAATTTTTATTTACTTAAGTGTTTTTTTTTTGTTAAATTACAAGAAACCTTGAATGAATAGAGAAAACAAACCTTTGCTTCTCCCTCGAACTAGTTTAACTAAAAGAAGGGAAGAAGGGGACCAGAGAGTAGAAGCAATGAATAGGAGAGAATGATGTGTTTGTGATTTTTTTAGAACAAAAAATTAATGATCGAACTTCACTAACTTATTCACAAATGTTAAAAAGATACCGACAAGACAATTAATTTTGAGGCTTTATAGCTTTGTACTTGATCAAAATTTCACACACACTTGTTTCTAGTGTTATTTTTATACCGTTAAAAGCCATAACGTTGTCAACTACAAAATATTTTTCTTCAAAACTGCTTTGACTATAATTTCTTCCTTCAAAGATTCGAAAATAAATCTTGAATGTTTCAAAAATAAAGCAAGATATTGTTCTCGTTTTAAACCACATATGGCCGAGTGCTCAATATTGATAGAATTATACAAAGAACGATTGTTTTGGCTCTGTATTGGGACTTACAGACCTTCAAATCTTGAAGACCCCGGGCTTAATGATTTTTTGTCTGCATTTCTTCTAAGTTCACGTATTGTTATTATTAGTTGAATACCTTTCTTTCAAACTTTATAAGTACCGCTCTCCTCCCATTATGGTAATCAAATGTTAAGTTAGAGTTTTAGCAATTTCAAAGTTTGACTTTTAACGACTCTCCTTCGCGTATAAACTTTGGTGTTTCATAGGAAGGACATCACCAATCTAGGCCCAACTGTCTTGGAACTTTTCAATTGAACTGGCATCGTTAACCTACCCCAGTCCTGAGTGCTCTCACGTTATATTCAGCCTCTCAAGGGAAGCGGCCGCTCTATACGTCCCAAATGAAGGTTAGTGCCTCATTCATTTTGGCATCTGTTGCCAAAGATTAGCTGGCCAACCTGGTAATTTTCTGCCACGATGGCCCTCAACTCCAGCCAACAAAACAATGCACGTTTCCCAGGTAGGAATCGCCTTTGTTTCTCTGCTGGAGCTCGACTGTCTCCCCTCAACCCCTTCACTCCTGTACGGACTTCCTTGTCTTGTGTTACTCATTCACTTATTCATTCAGTCAAACAAGCCGCTAATCGGAGACTGACTAATAAACCCCGGTGAGTCACTACTAGTTCCCCTGCTTGTCTTCGATTTTCCCTTCCATCATTATTATTGCTACCTAGACGAGACCAAGACCGTGGAACGGCTTCTGCTTGTTGGCACAGGTTATACAACTAATCATAAAAATTAACCTGAATCTTGGAATACCGTGTGCCAAGATTATCAAAGAAATTTCTCCGAAGCCAATACAGTGCAGTTGCCACGAGAACCAAGAAATAATTACATTTACTACCTGGTACTAGCGTGAAAGCAACGGATAATTAACCCACGGGACACGGAGACAAAGACTTTTCTGGCAATATTTGTTTGGGATCAGTTTATAAAAGCAAACACAAGAAACAACGGCGCTTGGTAAACTTTATGTTATAAAGACGTGATATCGATTGATGATAAATCAAGGCTGCCATTTTTGATTTAAGACAAAGGCGCTATGATTTACGAAGGTATGAAGAAGTTTCTTCGGTAGTTCCAGTGTAATAAGAAATTTCAGCATGAGGAAGAATGAAGGAACAAGAAGGAGGACAAAATAGAAATTTTACGTTTATTTCTTTTACTCTGAATGAAGTTCAAGAGAAAAAAAAAATATTGAAACGGAATTTGAAGGTGTCCTTCTCTTTTCCTATTGTTTACCCTCAAAATGCCAATATAAAAGCAAGACATAGATAACACACTTGAAGACATATTACTTTGGGCTGAAGATTTACAAAATGTATTGTTTATACAAAGTCATCATCTTTCTACAAGTCGTATTAGCAAATGAAGGTTAAATCTCCATTTTTTGGCTAGGCGTGAAGAAATTAAGGTGGAAAAAATATGAATATGTCTATGTTACATAAAGTTTACTCAGAAATCTACTAATTTTACGTCTTTTTAAACATTATTAGTACCGTCTCCACTGTATATATCATTGCTCCACATTCACCTCAACTTCTTTCAGCTCCTCTCACTCGTCTTTATCATTTTTCTTATTTTGCTCTCCATCTTATCTTCTCATTACCCTCTCTATTACCAAAATTCACTCCAGCCTATATCGAGGCAATTCTTTTTTCAACCTGCTATTACTGTCGCTCTAATAATGAGGAAGGCTATAATATTATTTTCCTAAACTTAAGCTGAAATCGAACTGTTTTATAACTTGCATATCATTATTCCGGTAAACAACATAAACTCTGATCTACCTTCCCTTCCCTTACCTCCACCTCTCTTCCCCATGCATAAAAATCCGAAACAAGGACTACTCTTATTGTAAATTTCACATTGCAGTAGAGAAAAAATCCTAAACAAGAACAGCGGTTAGATGTTTTAGTTAGTAAAAAGGTTCAATAAAAATGGTTGTGATTATGTCTATGATTATCATATTCTTTTCCCTGAAAATGGTAGATAGTAAAGATGAGAAAGAATGGAGCGAGCGGAAGAGAAATAAAGAGAGAAACAGACAGGGACAGAAACTGAAAGATAGACACAAACACACACAGACACACACACACACACGGAAAGAAACACAGAGAGAGAGCGAGAGAGAGAGAGAGAGAAACAGACAGGGACAAAAACTGAAAGATAGACACACACACACACACACACACACACGGAAAGAAACACAGAGAGAGAGCGAGAGAGAGAGAGAAACAGACAGGGACAGAAACTGAAAGATAGACACACACACACACACAGACACACGGAAATAAACAGAGAGAGAGAGAGAGAGAGAGAGAGAGAGAGAGAGAGAGAGAGAGAGAGAGAGAGAGCGAGGGAGAGAGGGAGAGAAATCACATGCAAATACACAATTGTTTTCAATTCATAAAACCAGCACACACCAAACAACAACAACAACAAAATAAAACAAGAGAGAGAGATAGATAGATAGATAGATAGAGAGAGAGAGAGAGAGAGAGAGAGAGAGAGAGAGAGAGAGAGAGAGAGAGAGAGAGAGAGAGAGAGAGAGAAAACAAAATTGACGACATTCATAAATATCCAACAAAACAAGCTCATTTTCATCGCACGGTTACGATGATAAATTGATTATTATTATTATTCATTCCCATGAAAGTCAACAAACGACCATAAATCACGTTGAAGCCGCTATTAGCCAGTATTTACTCTCTAACAGTGAATTAGTAATTTATGTGTGTTATCAGAGAGCAAATGTGCACAATAACTGAGCCTTAAAAGAACAGCCCTGTATGTTTATTCGGAGTAAATAATATAACCTTAAAAAACGCTAGGCTCAGGCTGAAAGAAGGGAAAAAGTTTTTTTTTTTTTTTTTTTTTTTTGTTAGAAACAGAAGAGGGTGTGGGTGGGTGGTGTGGACTGGTATACAGAGTGTACAGAAGTAAAGAATGATCGATAATGGTTCTGATAATAGAAGGAAAAGCTTCACGTTATTGATGCAATTGTATCTAATAAACAATAACTCTAGCAAGTTTCATTTTTTGATTGAGTTTGAGTAAAAGGTACCTGAGTTAAAGGAGGCAAAGAGAGGCTGATACGGTTCTTGTGTGAGGGCGATTGGTTTGAAAAATGTCAAACTTCTAAAAGTAAACATTTTTATCTGTTACCCGCATTATTAACTTTTGACTGATAATGCATTGAGAATAATAAATTAGAATTCTATGTTCAATGCTATTGTTTATCGTAACATCAACTCAGTTCACTACAAGGAAAGGTTTGTTTGTGAATCGACAATATCGGAAAAAAATGGCAAAGCGAGCTTTCGTTTGTCTCTTTGATCGATCGCTCTCGAGCAGGCGTCTGAATGATCTGTCACATAACTTTTCTTCCGTCGTCGAACCTTTTTCGTCAAAGAATGAATGTTGTGATAGGAACTGAGGAATAATAAAAATAAAAGAAGTTTAAAAAAATCCTCCCATATCTCTCTGTCTCTCTCCCCCCCCCCCCCTCTTAAAAAAAAACCCCAACAAATAACACAAAGCAACAGATTTTGTTTATTATTATTTCGAGTCGTTATTTCAAATTTATCCACCGCCTCAGCAGCCGACAGTTTTCCACCAATCAAAGAAGGCCTGGAGTCAATCACGTGTAGCGGCTGAGTTCAACCAGTGCTTCAAGAGTTCGACAAGATCTGGCAACACTCGAAAAGATAGATCTGAGATCTAGATCGCACCTAGATTTTGTCAAAGATGAGAGCCAAGAGATCAGATAAGGGCAGTTCGTACTGGTCACATTCGATTAAATTCAGTCATGAATTTGAAATTGGTGATAATAATCGTGAAAAATAATGATTTAATGGCAGACCTTTGTGACTGAACTTCGGTAAATTTATTGATTGTCTAGTCACTTGGAATACTGTAAGAAGCACTTTGTTCCACAAGTTTGATAGGTATTAATGATTCTCATGTTAAGAGAGAAAAATGTTTTTACTAATATTAATTTTGATCTTCACAAATCTTATCAATGCAACAAAGCTAACGTCTGATAGTTGGGCAAAAATGCAACATGAATATCAGATTATTTTGGACATTCAATAAAACAGCTTACTTGGTTTTCAACAAAATTGTTAAAGGAATATACAGGTTGCCGTGTAAAGGAACCAAACGTAATTAACAATACACACCAAGGAAAAAAAATCTTTGACCATCTGAATTGCTTTTCCTTTCCTTATAAACAATATTATTATTATTATTATTATTATTATTATTATTATTATTATTATTATTATTATTATTATTATTATTATTATTATTATTATTATTATTATTATTATTATTATTATTATTATTATTATTATTATTATTATTATTATTATTATTATTATTATTATTATTATTATTATTATTATTATTATTATTATTATTATTATTATTGTTGTTGTTATTATTATTATTATTATTATTATTATTATTATTATTATTATTATTATTATTATTATTGTCGTTATCATTATCAAAATAGATGTCATATCATAATCATCACATTAAGGCGTTGATAAATGCTCATGTTTGATATAAAAAAAAATCCACTGAAATCGACGTGTTGTGAAAGGGCTGTACCAAACAACTAACATGCAGCCGTTGTTTAATGCACTTAACACGGTTTTTAGAAGAAAACTATCCTGGAAACAATATTGTATTTTATATTTTGTTAATGAATGGACAATAATGATGATTAAGGATTGAGGATCTTATATTCTGAAGAGTATAGTTAGACCACGCACACTAACATGGTTCAGCTGACCATGCCTATCGGTGACGTAGCGTTAAAAGAGAGATATCTTGATTCTCTGAATCTCTCTCTCACCCCATCTCTAATTGAAGAAAAAATAGCTTATCTACGAAGCTGATTGGACGGGTCACACTTCTTACCTAGCTCCTCTCACAATTGAATTACGTTGCAAAACTGTATTTCTTACAAACTCTGAGATTGCTGATTTTATTTAGGAAATGCTTATTAAAAAACAAATTAAAAAAAAAAAATAGAAATTAGTTTGTATTTTTTTTTCGAAAAAGCCAGGATTTAAACCCGTAATCGATCTGCAGCAGGTCCTTAGGTGTGAAAGATTGCATTCAAATGCCAAGCATGAGACTTGAGAAGTAGGTATAGAGCCGACGAAAGGGTATGAAATTCTCGAAAAGTCTGGTCAAGATAAAAAGTTAAACTCGCATCATGTTTTTTTTTTTCCCTAAGGGATAGATTGCTCATGACAATCCAAATCGTGTATCATCTATCTCTCGACGCATACGTAGGCATTTTATTAATGTCAAGAACACTGCAGACTTCAATCAGTCACAGTCGCGAACCGCAATGTTATGTCAATGATATTGTATGTTTGTCAATAAGGGGCAGTAAGGAGCTTCCTATTTTAATTGATCTTCTCAGCTCACGATGTAGCGGATGTTTGCTACGAAAAAAAATAGAATAAATAAAGCTAGTTAAGCTAAACAAAATCCTCTCGATTTTGCTTTTTTTCATCTTTCCTATAGCTGTCTTGATGTTGTTGCTGTGATGATCGATTTTCTTTTCACATTTATTATATTCTACATCTAGTATTTCTATATTTTGCAAGTCTAAGCATTGTATGATTGCCACAATAAAAGTCTCACCGATTTTCAGTTTCTGTGAAAGAAAATAGAAAATAATATCAAACCACCATTTCATAAATAATACCAGACGTGAATGCCAACTTTCATAATTTTTACTGTAGTAAACAAAAGCAATGGAATTTTATGTTTCTACATGCAGTGTGTTTTGGCCTAAGAATGAGCCACTTTAATGCCTTAAACGTAAAATAAAAAAGAAAAGAAAAGAGATGAAATGCTTTGTATGTCAGCACCGCACCATTATTAACTCCTGACCTTCGTAACTTTTTAGCACATAATTATTTCCTTTCCCTGCGCCTCAACACTTCCTGATAGAGTCTATTATACGCATGAGAATGATTCACCTGAATAATAAAGATAGGGTTATCACTCACTCATCATGTAGTTAATCAGTGGAGCCACACTAACGTCCTCCGCTCTGCACGATGAGACGGCTAGACTATGAGATGTGCCCCCCTGCGTAAATCAAAGATAAATCATGTACACTCCATTAACAATAGCCCCTTATCTAGGGCCCAAACAGCAACACCATGACTCACGCACCCATCTTTCCAGAACTGGGGGAACTTCCGCAAATTCGGTCTACTTCACTAGCTCTGATCTGATCAAGGATGGATAGAAACAAAGCATGAGATCAAACGAATCAAGTTGGATCAAAACTGTTGTCTTTTTTTTTTTTTTTATTGAAGTGTAATAGCTATAGGGCGAATGGTTTAAAACAAGCAATAGAAAACAATGGAAAGATCTTAATCGGCATAAATGAAGGGAGAAAAAATCGCATTCCCACGTAACATCTGAAATAAATAACGTATTCATTTTTTCAAGTCATGTGTAAAAGAAGGGGGGGGGGGGATTAAACCTTTAAAAAAAATTAACATCTGACGATGTTTGAATACAAAAGTAACCATTTTCAGACAAAATTAGAATCAAAAGCCATTTTCCTCTTTGAAGCAAGTAACATAGAGAACATTTGACGATTAAGCCTTTTGCAATTTTTTAAAAGCCCATTTTCCGTCGACTGACCTGCCACTTATTACGGTCTTCCGATTTCTGCTGTATATCAAGTGGTGTCCAAACTGTCATACGAAAGATTGGCTACATTAAACATAGGGCAGAACCATGGAGCTATTAATAACTTCTTCATCCCTCCATTGGCAGGAAAGACTGCCAGTTCTCATTTCCTGATGTAGCGACCGTTTTTTCAACAATAATTATATCAGAACCAACTATCACTTACCTGGCAACAGTAAAGTGTTGCAAGCTTACCCAGCATGCGCAACTGTTACCGACATATTATCCTCATACGCTAATGTCTCCTAAGTCCCATAGACGGCAGGGGTGGGGGTGTGGGCGGGATGGGTAGGTGACAGATTTGCAGGCCTTGATTCCTTCTCACTCTAAAATTAACTTTTTACCTGTCCATCCAAATAACTATAAGTCCATGGCATATCCACATTTTCAACTAAATTTATCATTGCCGTTCTAACCCATCATTTATTTGAAACATTTCCTAATTTCAATGAAATGTTTCAAGAAAAAGATTCATGACTTATTATATTATTTGTCAAACAGATGTGTAAGAACTTAACGATGTATCATAACCCATACCAAAAGTAGTTTTTTTTATACGTTTATCAATACAGTCCTTAATGTTGATCATCGCGTGCTATATGTCCAGGAAGTCAATAAACTTAATGAACTTAGATGAAATAACATTCTTCGTAAGAAACACCTGCCTGTCATCATTTTTTCTATACATGTCATGTCCAAAATATTACCCCCCTAATTACACCTAGCATGGTAAGTCTCTGATTAAAATGGAAAGTGATTGATATAGTTAATAAATTGATCGATCGGTTTGCACTAACGAATGCACTCCATTGTTAGTTTGTCTGACTCTGTTGTGGCTATCCAATGGGGAGACGGGAAGACTGCGAAAGACAAGTCCATCCCCTGGATCTAACTCATACAACAAAAAGGTTGTTGTTTCCCACGCGCCGCAATCAATGGTCAACCAGAGCACTCTTCAGTCTTCACAAGGGCGTTGCTAGGTAGCAGACGTAATGATGGCTGGCTATGTATGACTCACCCTTCCCTGCCATACACACACAGGTCACTTGCGGGGAGAGGTTTCACGAGGGATAATTCTGCCTGAAATGACTATGACTCTGTCTCAATTAAATCGACCGTAATAGCACGCTCTCTGAGTCCATTGCATTATTTGATCCTTGGCAATCATAAATATGATTATCACCTCGGCACCGTTTTGAACATAGAGGAAAAGCTCTGTAAAAGTCAATCGCGTAACACGATGGAAAATCGCGCATACAGCTGCAAGAAAAGTTTGGCTGGTGGTTGAAAATTTTAATGCATATATTGATTACTGTGATATATGCAATGGAAATAAAATCAACTTCCCATAATATTTTGGGTACCCTTTTGAAGAAGAGCCTGAAGTATAAGACCACAGAAGAATGAAACTCTTGTTTTAAAAAGTTATCTCTTCAATTGAAAGTTATAAAAGCAATGAAGCCACACCCCCAAAAGAGATAAAATTTTTTTTTTTACATAACGTTCTTTCACATTCTCAATTTTGTTTTAGAGGTCCTGATTTTTGTACACTTGATAGGAAATTTTCAGTCAATCAGAACCTTTTCTTTAAATTTATGGGCCTCATTGACTAGATCTAGGAAGTTTTTAATTTGGTAACCTCCCCTTCATTTATGTTGGACACTATGAAACAGTTAGACATCCCTTGATTTACAGCTTCGCAAAAAGAGCGAAACGTGGTCGACGAAGTAACTTATATCTATATTACGATGTTTACTATTCTTACCCACCCATTTAATTTTTCTACTTTTAGCTTCCTGTCCATTTTATGACAGTCTCTTACTTTTTACCGTTACAATTTTTAGAAAGGTCTCTTTTTTTTAGCTCTCCTTAATTTTTTTTTTCCGAATATAACATGGTGTGTTTTCATCTCTGTATTTTCTAGACATAATTTTTGTAAATTTTCATTGAATGAGTTCCAGAATTAAGAACTAGATCTATAGACATTCTAAATAATCTTGAATAATCATCTCTATCAATGCATATATTCCAATTGAAAATTCTGTTTACTTTTTTCCCTTAAAAGAAAAAAAAAAACAACTTGTGTAGAGTAAAGGAAACATTTTTTAAAAAATCGAAATATTTCATGGTATCTTGAGTACATGGGTGACATGCATGTCACATTCATTTCACTTGCATTGTTAAAAAAAAAGTAACGTTTTTTACATATCTGATCTATACTTTTCTAGAATGAAATTTATTATCTGGGTTTCCAGGAACATTGCGTAATCCCGTTTAAGACGTTTGAAAAAATAATTTGGTCGAAAACAGTCTGCAATGAAACATTTGAAGATAACCAACCTATTAAAATCCCATACATAAAGTTTAAAACTTTCACTCGACACGATTTTTATTGTATCCATTTTAGCTTAAAATATTGGTTTAAAACAATAACGGTAATAAAATTAATAACCCAAAACGCAGTATAAAGCCTTTGAAAATCCACCATCACTCAAGCCCTCTATCTATTTGAATAGTTCTAGTAGAGTAACTAAATTTAATCAACTTAACCAACTTAAAAACGGCTTGCTGATCGAATTAGCCCCAGAGCTTTTTGTAAGGCTTCTTTATGATGTATGCTCTATATAACCGATCTCAGGGATTACCGATTTCCAGATACTTTCTAAAATTTTGCGTCAAATTCATTCCCTACAAACACAGAACCGTATAAAAACCCTCCTCCATTTGAGCCATATTTGTCAAAGCTTTTCTGCCGTCTACAAAAGTAAATGTTCAGTTTAGTAATTACATGTTGCCAAACTCTCACAAGAAGGCCCTTTTAAACCTGTCTTATTTTGCAAAGATAATCATCTAAAGAAGTATTTTAGCCTTGTCTTAAATTTTATTTCTGCAACTTATCCAGCTATCTTTACTTTAGCCATCAGGTCGAATAGTTTAAAGAGAACCCACGCATGTTAACAAGCCTTGCAACCCAGGAAGCGAAGTTGATCAGCAAGTGCCAAGGTAAACGATTTTGAACCTGTTGATCCCAAGGGCAAGAACTAGATTTAGGTCTAGGTTATTCTGGAACAAAATAAAGAAACAGATAATGGTAATTGAAACAGCACAGATTGCACTGAACGTTCCAAAAACTTTTTATACACAGCGGCGGTAAGCTTGTTTTCTTTCTTTTGGCTTTTGTGGGATAGGGCGGCGGTATAAAGAATGAGGAGCAAAGAGATAAATAGGGAGAGCCGATATCGGTAATTAATGCGTATAGGAAACAAAATAATTAGTTTGTTTTTAACCCAAAGCAAAAGAGGGAGGGATTCTGTCAGTTTTAATGCCTTTTGAGATTGTTTTTCTGTCTTTGATTCCAGTTGCTCGACCATGTCGTTCTTAACACCCTAAAAACTTTCCTCTTTTCATTTGATCATAACACGTGTAGAGAGAGAGAGTGAGAGAGAGAGAGAGAGAGAGAGAGAGAGAGAGAGAGAGAGAGAGAGAGGGAGAGAGAGAGAGAGAGAGAGAGAGAGAGAGAGAGAGAGAGAGAGAGAGAGAGAGAGAGAGAGGGAGAGAGAGAGAGAGAGAGAGAGAGAGAGAGAGAGAGAGAGAGAGAGAGAGAGAGAGAGAGAGAGAGAGAGGGAGAGAGAGAGAAAGGAGAGAGAGAGAAAGGAGAGAGAGAGAGAAAGGAGAGAGAGAGAAAGGAGAGAGAGAGAGAGAGAGAGAGAGAGAGAGAAAGGAGAGAGAGAAAGAGAGAGAGAGAGAGAGGGAGAGTGAGAGAGAGAGAAAGGAGAGAGAGAGAGAGGGAGAGAGAGAGAAAGGAGAGAGAGAGAGAAAGGAGAGAGAGAAAGGAGAGAGAGAGAGAGAGAGAGAGAAGTGAGAGTGAGAGAGAGAGAAAGGAGAGAGAGAGAGAAAGGAGAGAGAGAGAAAGGAGAGAGAGAGAGAGAAAGGAGAGAGAGAGAGAGAGAAAGGAGAGAGAGAGAGAGAGAGAGAGAGAGAGAAAGGAGAGAGAGAGAGAAAGGAGAGAGAGAGAGAAAGAGAAAGGACAGAGAGAAAGGAGAGAGAGAGAGAGAGAAAGGAGAGAGAGAGAGAGAGAAAGGAGAGAGAGAGAGAGAGAGAGAGAGAGAGAAAGGAGAGAGAGAGAGAGAGAGAGAGAGAGAAAGAGAGAGAGAGAGAGAGAGAGGGAGGGAGAAAGGGGGGGGGGGGGGGGCATTAATTTTGTTATGACTGGAGCATTTGCTCGGTGTTGGAAACTAAATGCAGGATAAAAGCTTATTCTCTATTTTGCCAATCTAATTAAAGATTCTTCTCAACGCTAATTATAAGGCTTTCTAGACATAAACAAAAAGTGCTTAAAGACGCACGGCCTTGCGAGAATCCACAGCTGTCCATTTTTCTATACCTACATAGAAATTAGCTTTTAAAAGGATGTATACACAGATTGGGATTGTACAAAATTAGCTAACCTGTTTTTTGAGTTGACTTTGACGTAATAGTGAGAACCACTTAAATTCCTTCGGCTGATATTTGCAATAACTTTATACAGATTTATACTTCAAAGGATATTAAGAGACTAGTATGAACGGTATAGGATTACTACGAAAAACACCCGCTTCTGAAAGACAGACAAATCAGTGCAAAAGAGTCCAAAATATATTGATTTTTTCAATTAGAATATAAAGGTTAAATAGAGATAATATCACACAAAGGGTAGGCCATGAGCGCAGCTGTGGTACTGACAAAGTCAGAGCTAGCAGTTTAAAAGTCATAGCAATATACCTAAGGCACATGGGCTATCAGCAAAGCCGTTGATAAGAGCAAGTGTTTTGAATTTGATTTTATTTCTTTTGTGTAAGTAGAGATTCATTTTAACCGGTACGTCTTGAGATAAACCAAGCAGTCTATGCTGGAGTGAATCTTTAGGCGGGAATTTTCCCCTGTAGAACTTGACAGACTTGAGCTATTTAATTAATGTAAAATTTTGAATTTAGCAGAGGAGCAGGCGTTGCTATATACCAGTCTCCCGTCATGCATATTGCTACTCCCGATTGACTTTACTGATCACGAAATTGAACAGCCAACCTTTTACTTAAAAGGTCACTTTCTTTACATGGCATTGGGCTATTATTGTTTTTTACGTAACCATTTCAATCACAATTGTTGAGATGGAAGCAAAGAAAAAGGATACGCTATAAGGTCAATGTCACTTCTTTTAACATATCAAACGTCTTCTTCATAGCCGTACTGTTTCTTGAACTTGTGAGACTGTTATTCCACTTCTTTACGCCAATCAATGAAGGATGGGGTTAGGCAGTCCACAAAAATGATTGTCATTAGTTCTGTTTCAGACAAAAACGTAAAATAAAAACTGCCACACTGTTATGGAGATTTCTGCTTTACATGATATGCTTGTGAGAGACGATGTTTTGACTCCACCAGGGAAGGGACTCTGGCTTCTGTCTGGGGTTTCACAACACCTTCCAGGATGGGCTCAAAGCGAACACCGGAACTAAAGCGTGTAGATCAACACGCCTGAGCGCAGGAGGATACCTGATGCGCCCAAAGATGGTAGAACTGTCATGAAGTTAGCCATCGGTTTTTCCGAAGCCCTGTTGAGTCGATAAAGTCTGACGGCGGCTCTCTTGATGAGAATATTTACTGCGCCTCTTCAATGTGCTGGCCATTTTAACAGCATGAGTATAGCATGATGAAGCCATGGCACTCCCGACCGCATATTAGTTTGTTATGAACATACCAGTAAATGAAGGTTACTTTTCTGGACCAAAGCTTGAGTTTTGTGTAAATTTAAGTTACATAATTTACAGCATTCTTTACATAACAATGAGGACGAATAAACGCCAAATGACTTTTATCGACACTTTGACAAGACATGATATTACATACTTTTAACTCCAAAAAGAATCCCTAGCATTCACAATTAAAATTAATGTTAGTGTAATGCGATTAGTGTCTTTGTAACCTTTATCTAAAGGGGCGTCGAGGAAAAGAAACTGTTGAAATCGTAGCAAAGTAAAGTGAGAAATAAAAATAAAATATTTCTAGATGAAGCTATCCAGGCAAAGCCAACGATATAGATGTTCAGTCTTTCGTAAGTATCTAATAAATCAATGCAGGGCATTTTAACTCGACACCATTTGTTTACCGAGTCTTTTTAGAACTTTGGATTGTTTTGTCCACATGTTGAACTAATATCTCAGTTGACTTATTGTCGATCTAATCCATCACATTCGAGAATGGCTCGCCTCTACAAAAAGACGACTCAAGGTTTGTGTTGGAAATGAAAAAGTTTACAGCTTAGTTTAATTTCAATATAAATGTCAAGAGAAAGTAGGATTTCAGCTAAAAGTTCTGAGGTATTCTTTGAATAATTGCTTACATATAATTATAAAGCTACGGCATCTGCACTGAGAAACTCAAGCCATTAAAAACCCATTTCGATAATACAGTGCTTAAAGGTGAGCCAATTGAAATTAGAAAGAGAGATTGCATAAAGTGCGCAAATTGGAAAGTAATTTCGACATTAAATTGGACGTCTTCTAGTTCTGAAAAACGTTTAATAATGACTTTTCAACAGATAGGCTTATCTTTGTGATATAGGAATGGGGATCTGGCAAGATTTAGGTTTTCTTGTTCTTTAGAAGTGTGATTCTTAAAATACTGGCTCAGAAAGTTGTTTTTTACACATCTTCCATGGGGTCCAGCTTGTCTTTAAAGCATACCGGTAGTATTGAAATCGAAGACAAGCTTAAAACTTTTAAGATTCAAAGAGACAATTAGATTTTTCAACTAGCCTTATGTTTTTATATAAAAAAGCCAACTATTCTATATCATTTATGATTTCTTTCTTTAAATTAGAATTACCTGCTCCTGCTCATTTTGATAAAACACGCATGGGCTCCATTTATTAATGACTATTACTTTCCTCTTTCAATATAGGACATTAATTTTAACCTGTTCAAGAAATGCTTGATTGAGAAACTCCCATCGGCCCTTGATATATAACACAAACAGTGAAATATAACACAAACAGTGAAATATAACACAAACAGTGAAATATAACGCAAACAGTGAAATATAACACAAACAGTGAAATATAACACAAACAGTGAAATATAACGCTAACAGTGAAATATAACACAAACAGTGAAATATCACACAAACAGTGAAATATAACGCAAACAGTGAAATATAACACAACAGTGAAATATAACACAAACAGTGAAATATAACGCAAACAGTGAAATATAACACAAACAGTGACATATAACACAAACAGTGAAATATAACACAAACAGTAAAATATAACACAAACAGTGAAATATAACATAAACAGTAAAATATAACACAAACAGTGAAATATAACACAAACAGTAAAATATAACACAAACAGTGAAATATAACACAAACAGTGAAATATAACACAAACAGTAAAATATAACACAAACAGTGAAATATAACACAACACAAACAGTGATATAAAACACAACACAAACAGTGAAATATAACACAACAGAAACAGTGAAATATAACACAACACAAACAGTAAAATATAACACAAACAGTGACATATAACACAAACAGTAAAATATAACACAAACAGTGACATATAACACAAACAGTGAAATATAACACAAACAGTGACACACAACACAAACAGTAAAATATAACACAAACAGTGACAAAGAACACAAACAGTAAAATAGAACACAAACAGTGACATATAACACAAACAGTGAAATATAACACAAACAGTGAAATAAACACAAACAGTGAAATATAAGACAAGCAGTGAAATATAACACAAACAGTGAAATATAACACAAACAGTGAAATATAACACAAACAGTGACATATAACACAAACAGTGACATATAACACAAACAGTGAAATATAACACAAACAGTGAAATATAAGACAAGCAGTGAAATATAACACAAACAGTGAAATATAACACAAACAGTGAAATATAACACAAACAGTGAAATATAACAGAAACAGTGAAATATAACACAAACAGTGAAATATAACAGAAACAGTGAAATATAACACAAACAGTGAAATATAACAGAAACAGTGAAATATAACAGAAACAGTGAAATATAACACAAACAGTGAAATATAACAGAAACAGTGAAATATAACACAAACAGTGAAATATAACAGAAACAGAGAAATATAACACAAACAGTGAAATTGAACATCGCCCAAACTGACGCGCGTATTCTAACCTTGAGACAAACCCAGGCAGTACATGTGCATGAGCAAGGCATTTTGTGCCTTGAAAATAATAATAAAAAAAAAAGACCTGAAAAAAAAAACCAAAACGGAAGCGTTAAAACACGTTAACTCAAATTCTGTACTGGAAGTTTCACATCCCGGCACAATGATGCAACAGAACTGTCTCTTCCAACAGAACTGTCTCTTCCAACAGAACTGTCTCTTCCAACAGAACTGTCTCTTCCAACAGAACTGTCTCTTCCAACAGAACTGTCTCTTCCAACAGAACTGTCTCTTCCAACAGAACTGTCTCTTCCAACAGAACTGTCTCTTCCAACAGAACTGTCTCTTCCAACAGAACTGTCTGATCAATGCTAGGTGAGATGGGATGGGCATTTTGCGTTAGTGTTACCATGCACTCAAAATTTAGCATAACTTTCTGGTTAAACTTTTGAAAAATATTGAGTTAACTCCGATATTTAAAACTGATTAACTGCATTTGAGACGTCCAACAAAAAAAATAATCACTGATTCTAATCATTCGCGAGGTACAGACGCTGATTATAAACTTGAAGGCACAACCAGATAACTTTTTTAACAGTCTAACTATCAGTCAGATCATGTAATGTGTTTCAAGTTAGATTTCCTTGAAAAAACTTCATTCCTTTTAAATCTTTTTTCAAAATCAACTCTCCACTTTCCTTGAAGCGACAAAGTAAAAAAAAAAAACCCTAAAAACTATTGCATTCATTGCGATACGAAAGATCAATCATATCTAGCTGCTAAGGGTACATATTAAAATTGTCAAAAATAAAATTACGTCGTTTACCTACCTAATCATTCATGTAGAGATATTTGCACCAGAACCTTTGCGATTCTCGAAAAAAAAAATTCTTTCATACTGAAAGTCCTTACCTTCATTCTCTTATCTGACTTACAGATTTTCTTGCCTGTGATAATGACGTGAGCTCCATGTTTTGTTTCAACCGTACTTGAGGAAAAAATCTGCCCTCAAAATCAAGGTACCTTCTGCACCAACAGGCATCTCGCCGGAGGTCTAGATACAGGATTTTTTTTGTATACTCTTTATCTTGTATTTTCTCCTTTTAACATCAAACCTCTTACACTGTAATCTCTGAAATTCTTAAGTGTTTGATGAAGCACATCTTTATTAGTAAGACAATCTGGGATGCAGCATTGAACACATTGTTGTGCTTAAAATTTTTAGTTTAGAAAGCAAAGCAAATAACATGACTCACATAACATTAAATATATTATTTTCATTCGCTTTGTTTTAGCAGCATAAATGATGAAAATGATCCGATAAACTACTTTTAATGAAATATCTATTTTTAAGTCTTTCATTTTTGAACCAATAAATTATAATATTCTCTTCAAACAGAGCCTTACATTATCTGAAGAGGAGGAAGAGGAGAAAGAAGAAGTAAGAAGAAAAAGTGCGAAAACTA
>JAWDGP010002890.1:770000-787500 GCA_033675545.1 Elysia crispata | reverse complement strand
TATGTTTTTTCATGGACATTGCGCATATTTTATGTTATGAACTTTCCATAAAAATTTATCTTTGGCTGTGAATCTCTAAGTGAACACCCATCTCATGGGTCTATGATATTCCCAAATCAAGACTGTGTCGTGCTGATACTTAATAGTGTGCACGTTTTTCTGGATTCATGGCTAAAAAGAAAAAAAAAGGAGGCTTAAAATATAAGAAAAAAATATTAACCCGCTCGCCGTCCTATCACCATATTGAAAACCGAAAATAGTTTATGTCAAAGTGACATAGCAATACCCTGTACAGGAAATCTGGCTTGCCGTTTGAAAATTGACCTTTTTAAAGACGATGAAGCAGGAATGCTGTTTCACTATAAATCAATGTTCCGCCTCTAAGCGACCAAGCTGAAGAGTTCTTGACCATCTTATGGTTTCAATGAACAATGGATCCACAGACCAGCTTATCAAGAGGGGTATCTTCCGGCTTTGGAAACAGGCGTGTGGCGGTTTTATCACTCTATGGACTGCACGAAGCAATACAATAGAAAATAGCACGTAATTCGCCTCCGCCACGACCATACCTGCGTTTGAACGTTACTTTGATGTAGAATCTGGTTGCAGTAATGACCAGATTTTTTACGATCTAACTAAACACAGTTGAAATAATAAACCCTGAACTGCTATGCTACTGCTTTGATGCTGTACGCAAAATCTCTCCGGAAAACTTGAAAAAAAAAAAATAGCTAGGAAAGTAGCGCGCTATATATGTCCTAAAATAGACCGTCTTTGGTTTTATTATACCGATCAGCCTTTTGATATCGCTACTTTAAAGAGTCCACAAAGGCTACTAACATCCGATTTGATATCCGCCCTGATATCCGCAATCATGGATTGATCAAGCGGGTTTTCTATGTATGTCCTCTACGATATGCCTTACATTACGTCAACTATGAAGGTTCTACAAGAACTAATACCTTAGAAAATAAGGTACACTGTATCTTGTTCCTAAACCGTAGTGGATTTATGTATTAAGATGCTTGAATCTTTCTAAATATTTAATCATGTTTAGCATGCTGTAAGTTTCTCTCACTCATATTCAAGATGACTGTTCGTCATTTTGGGCAGTTCTAGAGATAAGTCATGTTTTCTCTTTTAAGCAACTCTTGAAGTTGGCAAAAAAATATTTCATTCGCTTTCATCATCGCTATTTGTTTTTTTATTAAGCCTTTTCTCTCTCTCTCTCTCTCTCTCTCTCTCTCTCTCTCTCTCTCTCTCTCTCTCTCTCTCTCTCTCTCTCTCTCTCTCTCTCTCTTTGTTCCTTTACTAACAAGCTGTCACCTTTTGAGAATAAGTGAGAATGATTAAAAAACAAAGATACAGAAAGAGGAAAAGAGAAAAAGAGATAAAGATAGATGGATAGAAAAATAAATAGATAGAGAGAGAGAGAGAAAGAGAGAGAGAGAGAGAGAGAGAGAGAGAGAGAGAGAGAGAGAGAGAGAGAGAGAGAGAGAGAGAGAGTCGCAATAATTTCATATTTTGAATATAATGTCAGCGATCGCAATACATAAAAATCAAAATACAGCATAAACACAACACATTTATGCTTTATTTCCTCCTCCTTGAAAGATACATATTTTTATACTCAAACATCTAGACAAAAGAATTCTTTTACGTAAGAATCACACCAACAAACAAAAAAGAAAAGAAAAAAATTAAAAAATATGAAAAATAAAATAAAATTTGGCCTTGGCTTAATCAAAATGTGTCATAAAAATCTGGTAATCTGGCTCTTGCATTCTATCACTTGCTCGCCATTGATGCACATAGGCCTCACAATGCTGTGAAATTGATTTTGCTTTAGTTTGAAATATAGATACGAATTCAAATTTTTGTAAATCTTGATAATGGAAATTTTTACTAACCTGAACTCGAGCTGATCGCTTGAATAAATCCTGCTTTTGTTGATTTGTTTTTTAGTGAAAATTACTTTTTTACTTTATCAGGTTACGCATCGCAGTATCTGGCTGTGGATCACACCAATACCACATATATGGCTTTGGTGGAAGAAAAACCGAACAAGGGCTGCGTTTTCTTTGTTACTTGAGACTTTATAACATGAAGAGTGTCTTCTCAAGGTTGTATACGCTTTAAAGCTGTTAAATGAATGGTTCTGAAGAAGAAAAATCTGTTATTATTGTAAATTTTGTTTTTCATCAAAGTAGATGCATTTGAGCGAGAAATCATGTTTGTTGCAGATAATTTTAGAGAAAAGCGGAACATGGATATGTTTTAATTAAACACACAAATACGTACTTTCCAAATTCGACTTCAATTGCTGAAATCTCACCTTACAGCTTAAGCCACCGCCCCATATAATAATTAATATGGGGCGGTGGCTTAAGCTGTAAGATCAGATTCATAATGGTCTAAATTGGTTCGGAACTGTAAAAGATTCAGTGGCTAACCTATCTAACCTATCTCCAATAGATCATCAAGCCAAATCTTGAGATTCAAACACACATTATTTTGCAGCCACCATCAGGCGCTAGTAAGCGCACGTGAACATGAAGAATTTGGCCCCAGATTAGATTTTTTGGCTACTTTGTACAGCTCGTCCACAACAATGTTATACCAGGCCTTTCCGGCATATATTAAACATGTCGCCATCGATGAAGACAAAAATGGAAACTCATTCATTGGCAAGGTCATGTTTTTAAAAAAAAATTCCACAACGGCTGGCCCACCCAAAGAGGCAGTATCGTCGCATATCCAAGACGTTTTAGATTATCTATTTGATTGCGTCAAGACATTATAATTATAATCCAAAGATTCCTCTTTAGAGAAGAGAATAAGCATGCGAATATTTGGCTGCTCTGGCAATCGTTTAAGATTATCATTGCTGACAATTATTCTTTGCGGGTACAGCATTCTAAAAAAAAGTTTATTAAAAACCCCTCTTTTATCGAAAAAAAAAAAATGATTTTTGTCGCTGAGGAGACGGATAACTACTCGCCCTTTTTCCATGCATTCAAGAATTCAACACAACCAAAAGCCTGCCCACTGCTTCCAAAAACAGCCATAACAAACAAATATCTATGAACAACCTCTTCTGTGGATTGTTTCCTCTATTTTTTGTGTTAAAGACAAAAGTGCCTTTGTGGTGTATACACAAACCTTAATTGGCCAATTTGACTCTCCTACGTGGTGTGGGATTAGGGGCTTTGACTTTTGTCCTCAAAATTTTATCGACTTTTTTATTGTTTCTCAAACCAACCAAGTTTTTATAATTGATCTATAGTAAAACAATATCTATCTATTGCACACACCAAAAAAAATAGCTTTTAAATCCTGGAGTGTATGAATGAGTTCATGCAAATAGTGAAAAAATGATAGTGCAATTTGTTTTTTATCTTTCTCAAATCTCATTTCAGAACACAAGGTTGAAATGGTGATAATGAGTCAATTTGTTTTTACATGGCAATTCATTGTAGAACACTAGCCCATCACGATAAATAGCCCAATTCAGAATGAGCGAAACATAGCTATAATATTGACTGAAAACAACGAACAACCAGACTTTCTTTTATCTGTACAGAGAGATATTTTGCTGTAATTTTAACACTAACAGTTTTTGAATCTTTTTTTTCAAGTTCTGCTTAGAATTTTAGGGCAATTTGACTTGCAATTTTACAATGAACCTCCAAAAATTGAATTTATGATCACCATGAATCATCTTTGAATTGGAGAGTAACAACAGCAAAACACACCCCTCGTAACTGATTTTTTTAGATTGTTTTGATTTACAACATTGCCGCACGAAGGTCAGTGAAAAGTTCATACCGACATTTCCCGAAATCTCTCGAAATCACCATTTCATGTTAAATATTTCCTTTCTCTCTAAAAGTAAAAACGCCAGAAGATGACTCATAATTATTTCAGTTGAATCTTAACCAGACGTCTTGTGCAACGCCTGGGTAAAGTGTCTATGTGTGTGTGTGTAGGATGGAGAAATGAACAGATGCATGGAGAGGTAGAAAAGGAAGAGAGAGAGAAAGAGAGAGAGAGAGAGAGAGAGAGAGAGAGAGAGAGAGAGAGAGAGAGAGAGAGAGAGAGAGAGAGGCACACATACACATAGGACAGAGAGAGAGGGGGGAACAAAGTGACGATGCACATAGTTGGCGGATGAGAGAGAGAGATAGAGAAAGAGGAAAAACAAAAATAAATAGAAAAGAGAAAGAGAGAGAGAGAGAGGTGGGGAGAACGATGCATCGTTAAACAGACGAGGTAAAGAAAAGAGAGAAAGAAGAGAGAGAGAGAGAGAGAGAGAGAGAGAGAGAGAGAGAGAGAGAGAGAGAGAGAGAGAGAGAGAGAGAGAGAGAGAGAGAGAGAGAGAGAGAGAGAGAGAGTGAGAGAGAATGCAGAGACATTTTGACAATGTGGCACCCAAAGATAGCGAGACAAACGAGACGTAAACTAACCTATTTTTTTTTTCAATCAAAGATATATTAAGATTTAATACTTTGCAACTAAAGGCCATCTCTTTTGATATAGTGAACCTTTCGGCCTTCTTTTTTTTTTTTTGTTGGTTATCATCTGATTAAGTCAAGAGCCTTTGTATATAAATTTTAACGTGATGTTATTGAATTAAAAAGAAAAAGCCTTTCTCGGCTTTAATCTCTCGCGAAAACAATATAGATTTTAAAACGTGACTATGAAATCTCATTAAAATTTTAAATTTCAAAAATTTCAAAATTTCAAAAGTCCAAAACATTTTGCGGGTCAATTAATCCTGAACATCATAGTATTTTGATCCTACCTAGCACTTTAGCTGTAAACTTTCGTTCTTTAATTCTTATAATCAGGTTTACATGTTAAGTAAAGCTAAAAAGAAAGTGGATCTGAAATGACGTAAAAAGTGGGCTAAAGGAAATTATCAAAATGTGTAATGTTCGAAAAGTAAAAAAAAATCTAATGAACCCACCTAACTCAACAGTGCAGTGCACATTTTATTGCTTGGCGTCATTTCGTTTTTTTTTTTTTTTTCATTTAAAACATCCATAAGATTATCATCCGTCTGAGTAAACGAAGAAAAAACAAAATTAAACTAATTAGAAAGTTATCATTCAGTTTATTGCTTAACAGCGCGGGGTTTTTTGGGTTTTTTTTCACAAGAGACGAAGATCATTTTTTGTTAATTGGTTGGTTTCATAAGTCTCATTCATGGATGGTGAAATGCAAAGTCAGTCTGCTCATTCATCTCATAATATGAAACATGATTTTATATTAGTCAGACATGCAAACGTAATGGTTAAGCTTTGATATAAAAAAAAAATGTCCACTTAACATTATCGCCTGTCTGATTAAAACGGAAAAAAAAAATTATCATTCATTTTCGTGCTGCTTAACAAGGCGAACTTTTTTTCACAATTGACGAAGATTATTCTTGGCCAAACAGCTTGTTTCATAATCGTCATTTATGGATGGTGTTTAGGCAATATCGTTCTGTTCATTCATCTCATACCAAACTTCAATTTAAATTAGTCAGACATGCAAACGTAATGGTTAAGCTTTTAAGTCAAAAAAATTCTAAAGTCTTTACATCATGGTCCGACTGAGTAAAACGAAAAAAAAAAATAAAACAACTAAAAAGAAAATTATCATTTATTTTCGTGCTGCTTAATAAAACAGATTTTTTTTCACAATTGACGAAGATTATTCTTTGCTAAGCAGATTGTTTCATAACCGTCATGCATTCATGAATGGTGAAAATCTGTTCATTGATCTCATATCAAACTTGACTTTATATAAGTCAGACATGAAAAACATAATGGTTAAGCTTTAGCTTTGATATAAAAAAAAATTTCTAACCTCTTAAGATAATTGAGGTTTGCATTTGCACTTTGTACTTCCTCTTCTGAACACATCACATGCACACCCAAAGACCCACATGCATGTTTGTAGACAAATCGCGCAATTTTTTCTTAACAAACGGGATCAAGCTAAAAATGTAAGTTGTCGAATGTGCCAAAGAATCCTGCCCTGAATTTTGAAGTTGAACTCCGTCTTCGTACCTTTGAAGGATTAATCTCATGATGATTGACATACATGTCTTGGAGTGGACGAGGTATGATCTATTCATTTTTTTTAATGATAGCGAGTCCCAGACCATGCTTCAGAATACAAGGATAGCTGTGAGTCGTCAGACTTTATCAAAGATTTATGTTTTCAGTTCTTCAGCTTGTTTAAAAAAGATCATGAACATTTATATCGGCCTCCGTTAGGCTGCCATAAATGATCACCAAGTAAGACCTAATAATAGTTTCCAAATCCAACAGACTCGACTTCTGGACATACAGGTTCCACTCAAGCAAGCAAGTATCCTACAACGAAATAAAAAAAAAAGAGACAGGTTAAAGAAACTGGGATAACATTCAAAAGAAAACCAACATCACTGAGCGTGGGAAGGATCGGATGGAGGGAGAAGGAGAAAGGATGAGATAATGCGTGGGCGTATAGGATCATCCTCAGTCTGTGCTGTCTGGCTAGTTGGCGTGAGTCACCAGTGATCGTTAAAAATTAGGTCGAGTCCGCTCACATCCACATCAGCCGTCGCTGCAAGAAAGGAGGAGAAAAAAACATTCAATGCTGACAGATTGACCTCTTTTGACAGATTTCACTTCTTGGCCAGAAAGCGATTAGAGACTCGAAGATAAGTCTCGTTAGCGTAGTAAAATATTTAATATTAGTTGGCAAAAGAATAAACAATTTTGAACAGGCATAGGAGAAACCCTGTAGAATTTTATGCAACGCTAGTAAGGTGATATGGAGCGTCTGTTAAATCAGAGAAAAATTTCTGTGGAAAAAGAAATGATAAAGGGACGTAAATTCTGCGGAAATAATGTTTTCATTTGATGTAAAGAAACAGCATTAAGAACAACAATAATAACAATTAATAACAACAGCAACAACGACGACGACGACAACAAAAACAACAATAATAATAACAACAGGAACAAAAACAACAGCTATTGCAACAGAAATTATGAATAATTTAACATCGAGGTATGACCTATCTTAAGTATTTATATAAAATTCCAAATTATTCTTTAAAAGTCATGCGGGTGCCGGAGACCAAAGTTCTCACATGTGTTATTTAAGTTTTGTAAGGTTGAGCATGATATATCCTCATAAATACTTGAAATTTGGGGAAAACAGTTCCTTTGTAGAGAAAACGTTAAGGAAGACAGTGAAGATGCTGGTGATCATTGTCATGCTGATAAGTATGAGTGCTACTCATAAATAAGGAAAAAAAATAACTTTATTGTTGACCACGTAATGAAGGTGTTTAAGTTTAAGGTTACTATGAGGTGCATAAATGATGATAACGTAAAGATGAGGTTGAGAAGAATTATGGCTGTGTCACGATAATTTTGACATTGAAGATGTTATAATGGCTTGACGTTTTGTAGAAATGATGATGACAAGGAAGCGTATTAGAATGTGAATGATGAGTATTGTAAAGATGCAAATGATGATGAAGATTTGTTGAATGTTTTATGAAACCCATCCACATTATGAAGTTTGATGTAGGACGTGACTGTGATTATTACAATGATGATGTAGATTTAGATAAGATTAATCATGAAAATGATGAGTATTATGATTAAGATCCCATTGATGCTTAAAACTGGTTTGGATTCAAATGATATTACTATAGCTGCAATGATGAGAGTTCTATAAAGTACTTTTTCGGCATTCACAGACGTTTGACCAGGCACTTCTAGTTTATAACTCAGCAATTTATTATGAAGCAACGGACTTACAACAAAATCAGCGTCACCATAGAGAATTTATCAAACTTTTCCGTCACATGATAATTTAGAAATAAAATTCAATCAAGATTATTATATAATATTATTTGGCACGTACTTGAATCCTGCTCAACTCCTTAATCTTATGACACTCCTATAATCAGTTATATTTATATTTTAAATAACAAGAGATAAGATCTTTCTAGGAATACAAATTAGGTAAAAGATGAAACGGAACAAAAAGACATTGTAGTTTCATTCACCTGAAGAAGACTGATAGTAGGCACACTTTGATCCATAGCTCATAATATGTAGTGTTTTATTTTGTGTTCTTTCGATTTCTTTTTCACCACATCTTTAATATCATTCGTTTTTCTTCTCCTTATCTTTTTTATGTGATTTAATAATGTTATTTACTGCTACATATCTACAGGTAAAAGAGTAAAGGATGCCAAGAGAGATTTTTTTTTCTTTTTAGGCTAATGACACATGTTATTTTCTTGGAGAAGCTCACCCACGATTTGACGTAATTCCTGATTATGACGTGTGGCACCTCCTCTGTGACGTTACCTTTACCTTTCTTGGTGCACACTCGAATTGTGTACTGGTAAACCCTACCTGTTGTTCGGGGTTTCGTTAAATGTTAGAAGGTTGCTGTGGCGATTTTTCCTGTAGTAATACGTAATGACCTTAAATGCACAAGCATACCCACTCACACACAGCCTGTTGCACAAGAGTTCTGCACTCTGAGAAAAGTTTATAGACACGACCAAAGTTCGTATTTACTTCTCCAAAGAGATAGTAAAATGGATGCCAAATAAATAAGATAATAGAGAGAGAGAGAGAGAGAGAGAGAGAGAGAGAGAGAGAGAGAGAGAGAGAGAGAGAGAGAGAGAGACAGACAGACAGACAGACAGACAGACAGAGAGAGAGAGAGAGAGAGAGAGAGAGAGAGAGAGAGAGAAGGAGAGACAGACAGACAGAGGGGGGAAAGAACTAAAGAAAACAAAAGAAGATAAAATATATATATATATATAAACGCCGCTCGACATAATACAATTGGTTGGAAGTAAAAAAAAATTAGATATTATTCTCTGCCAGATATTCGGATAAACGTAAAATGAAAAGAATAGTTTCAGAAGAAGTGAAAGACACTGTAAAAAGAAACAAATAGATGAAGAGAGAGAGAGAGAGAGAGAGAGAGAGATAGATAGAGAGAGAGAGAAAGAGAGAGGGAGTCCTACTGTTACTATTACTACTACTACTACTACTACTACTACTACTACTACTACTACTACTACTACTACTGCTACTACTACTACTACTCCTACTGCTACTACTGCTGCTTGTGCTTCTGCTGCTGTTGCTGCTGCTACTACTACTACTACTACTACTACTACTACTACTACTACTACTACTACTACTACTACTACTACTACTACTACTACTTCTAAATTTACTATTATTACTATTATTATTTTTTTTTTTTCAAACCACTACAACCAGTGCTACACACGTCGGCCTCAGCGGTTGGGAGCTCAATATGTTTTCATGTTATCACAACTCTACTGGTGCAACTGTTGCTGCTTCTACTACTATTGCAACGGCATTCAACATCGATTCTGCCAAATTGCACCACCATTAACTTTACTTCGATAATCAGGTTTTTTTAAAATTGCAAAGTAGATCAGGTTTAATTTCACAATTATAATGTTTTGTAAGAGAGGACACTTTGTTAGGTAAGTTCACGCACTATTTATGATTACGCTTAAATCCGGGACGGAGGGTACCAATGTGCGTACGAGCAGTTTACAGTTTGCAATTAAACCATAAGAACAACAACTTTAAGTTCAATACTGAAAGGCTAAACTAATTTCCGCCTTTGTGCTTATTTAGTTATGCAATGTTTCTTCAGCTATAAACATTGCTATTTCTCAAGCTAAGGTTTTTCTTACATTCATGCTTTTCTTATTCCGCAACTGAGACTTTCGGTTGAATTTTATAAATTACAAGGATGATTGCCCGTACAAATGAACAGGTTGGACAACTACCTTGAAGAAATGCAAATTTTTAAAAAATAACAGACTTATATTCTCCTCATACAACTACACTGAAGAAAAGTAATTCTTACAACAATGAACATGTGGGGAAGACTTACTATTACTATTAAGAAAAACAAATTTTACAACAATAACAGAGCCACTCACAGTACATTTTTTAAAAATATACAGAACCTTGAGACATTGGAATTCTTCTAACGTTGTAATGGAGGCATTCCTTAAATGTGCAATCTTTTAAGCAGACCTCTTTTCTGTTTATCTCTCCACCGAGACCATACTGTGGTGCCAAAATGACCTATTACAGATGTGATGAAAAAGTTCCCTCCAGTTCAAAGTAAAAAGATGCAACTGCTCAGACAATGTTACAGAGCAAAAAAATTAAAGGGCCGGATTTTTTTTTCAATGTATTGGTTACCCTGGATTGCTAAAGCTTATAATAATTCTAGATCTAGATCTAGTCACAATCTGCATAACTCATGCAAGACAAACTAAAAGTGGCAAGATAATAAAATGGCTTAACATGAATGTTTCTCTGCTCCTTATTATCAGTAAGTGGACTTGGTCGATATCTTATATATTAAACAGCATATAAGTACGAAATGCTTGCAAAAGAAGCAGAAGTGATACGTTTACATTCGCAACCGCCGCCCCGGAAGAAAATGCCACGATGTTTGCATGACCCTTTTGTCTTTACACTGAAGGTCAAATGTTTTTTTTTTAATTTTCCATTTTTTTCACACCAGTAAAATAATATGTTTCTTATATATTAATATTTATAAAATAACAATAATTTGTTTCAAAAACGCCACCAGCTTTGAAAATTGTAAACTGCTGAGAACAGTCTATCAAATGTTATTTGATTCATCATATCACAGCTGGCAAAAAAAATATTGATTAATTAATTACAATAAAAATATAATGAACTTTTAAATGCATTTTTTTAGGTCAAGCCAAAACTTTTTAAAAATTTGTTTCTAACGCGTGGACACTGATCTCCATAGATTAAAATTCAGTCATCTTTATCACTGTACAGTGAGTGGTTATAGAGGAGATAGGCAGTGGAGAGGAGATAGCGGAGAAAGAAATCAAAGTTGCCTTTTATAATATAGATTCTCTCAAGTTTGTTTGCAAATAAAATTATCGCTCAACCATGATCTGATCAGTGGTGGAAGAAATTGAAGTAAATGCATAACCAAATTAAGGCTAATAGGGCTGTCAGTCCAGACCCTGTGGAAAGGATTGCATGGCCTCCTAAAATACAGATCGCATGTTATTAGAAATTTTTCATATTCAAAGAGTGCCTCAACCATAATAAATACAGATCGCATTTTATTAGAAATTTTTCATATTCAAAGAGTGCCTCAACCATGAAAAATGGAGCTCGATGATGAGATTCAACACCACAATCAGGAAAATCAGCAAGAGAATTGAAATCAAATTCTTCGTATAAATTAAGCAACTTAACTTCAAATTCAGCTGTCTACTTGTACTAAATAATAGTTAATGCTTGATAATTAAGAAAAAGATACCCTGACAATGAATGCAAGTTTTTGTCGCATTTATTTAATTTTCTCTGTATGAAGTTTTGATAGAAACTTTGGAAGACTTAAAAATTTAAGACTACTTCTTCTCGTATTTATGAAAATCATTTAAGCGCCTATTAGAACTTACGCAGTACCGCACAGCATATTCAATTTTTATGAAGAAGTTATAAGAAAAAGTTTAAAAAAAAAAAGACCTTCAGTGGCAAGAAGTGGGTGACTTTAATAAAATAACTCTAGAGCCTATGAGAAATCTAGACTGGAGCAGCAACATTCCTGTGTGATTTGTAACACACGCGACCTGAGAACTCGGTATTCTCCCTTTATATTGGAAGGATGCCATCTCTCTGGCGCAGTGCTCAGTTAAAAAAAAAAGAAGTGTAGAGGAGAGCCATGAGATTATGAAGAAGAAAAGTACATAATGCTCTTATTCCAAACACTTCAGTACTGCAATTCTTCTTCTTCTTCTTCTTCTTCTTCTTCTTCTTCTTCTTCTTCTTCTTCTTCTTCTTCTTCTTCTTCTTCTTCTTCTTCTTCTTCTTCTTCTTCTTCTTCTTCTTCTTCTTCTTCCTCTTGTTCTTGTTCTTCTTGTTCTTCTTGTTCTTCTTGTTCTTCTTCTTGTTCTTTTTCTTCTTCTTCTTCTTCTTCTTCTTCTTCTTCTTCTTCTTCTTCTTCTTCTTCTTCTTCTTCTTCTTCGTCGTCGTCGTCGTCGTCGTCGTCGTCGTTGTCATCGTCGTCGTCTTCTTCTTCTTCTTCTTCTTCTTCTTCTTCTTCTTCTTCTTCTTGTTGTTGTTGTTGTTGTTGTTGTTGTTGTTGTTGTTGTTGTTGTTGTTGTTGTTGTTGTTCTTCTTCTTCTTCTTCTTCTTCTTCTTCTTCTTCTTCTTCTTCTTCTTCTTCTTCTGCTTCTTCTTCTTCTTCTTCTTCTTCTTCTTTCTCTCGTACAATTATGCACTCTAGCAGATGAATATTTTCAATAGTTCAATCGGTTTCCTCTTCTTGACGATTTTGTTGCTTCACTTTTTTCACATCAATGGCTCTCTTTCCTTCTTTCCCTATCAAACAAACGCACTCACTATTTCTCTTTCTCTCTCTGTTCTGCCTTCTTTATTTATTTTTTTCTCTGTCTTTCCTCATCTTTTTCTTTGACTCTGTCTGTATCTGTCTCACTGTTTCATTCTGACTGTCCATGTGTGTGTCTCTCTCTCTCTGTCTTTGTTTGTATTACGGGTATCTCTCTATCTTGCAATAATTCTCCCTCTGCCTTTATTTCGCTCGTTTTCTCTTTTATTAACTGTCTATCTGTATGTTTGTCTGCCTGTCTGCCTTTCTCTGTCGTCCTCCTCTCACTCTCGACCATATTAACGAGGAAACAATACAATTTTCCCACGCCTCAACACCCTCATTGCTTGCTTCCCGTACCTGACAGGTTTATCTAAAAACATCAAAGTTAACATCCAGGTCTGCAGCCATCAGTTTAGTCTTACCTGGTTGCGGTTTTTTAAAACTGTTTCCAAATTCTTCTAGATTTTGCAAGCTAGGTTCTACCACTCTATTATAAAAGATCTGGTTGATGCTGTATCCGTTGTTAATGAAAGAAGTAGTGTAAAATGTATTCTTTTAAACTTCCTGGACCGAAATGAAGCAAAGTTGTTTTCTCAAACCATCTTTAAAAATAAAAAATGTCACATATCTGTTATCTTACGAAAAAGAAGTTGAAGGTTTCAGGAAGCAAACACTTTTCTTTACCTACATTCATAAGTGTGATAAGAACAAGTCATGATAAAGTTGTAGTCACACCCAGGGATTTATATAATCGTTTTTTTTTTTGTTAAAAAAGGAAATAATGAAATATCTCAGTGCGCAGTCATCTTGGGTAAAATTTATAACATCGAGAGAATCGAGTTTCCAACGTCTTAACTTTTTTTTTTCTTTTCTTTTTCTTTTGAAAGCTAAAGAGTGGTGATGACAGATTTCATCCTGCCAGGCTGGCTCCGAGCACGCTGAGCTGTCAGGGACGATGAGCCCCAGGTTTCGAAGGAAATGTCAGAACATTGAAGGAGGTATAACAGATTTTGACAGACGGAAAGAAAAAAAAAAAACAAAGAAAAAGAAAAAGAAAGAAAAAAGGTGGGAATGAGGATTACAGCATTGGCAAAAATAGACATTAGGTTCAAAGAATTTGATTAAGGCACACTGCCATGATGGAAACCTCATGCCACACAAATTTGCCTTGCTAAAAGGATGGGTTTTTTAGACTCACCTGAATAACTATTGATTTTTATCATTATTATTATTTTTTTTCTGTTTTTTTTTTTTATATTTTCATTGATATAAAATATGATATTGACCTTAAAAAAATGAATTTTACACATACTCCACAAAAAATGGAAAGCAAATTACAATTTTATTTTCGCCATAAAGATTAATGATGAATGTTTAAAAAAAAAAACAAAGGCAAAAGAGTCCACACTTATACCCTTGGTTACGAAATTTGCATATTTAATGCGTCCAAAGATATAAAGTGGTGAATCACAGAAATGAACTTTATGCCCTTACTTCTCATAGTTCAATTTAAATGAAGAAAATGATGAAAAAGGAAATCTGCATTAGCAATCTAGATGATAACTAGTTCTAAAAAATTTAAAACATTGATAATATAAACTAAGAAAAATAAAGAGAATAAATATATATTTTTGGAAGCGGCACTCCCGAAATAACTTTTTGAACAAAAGCACGGTGTTCAAAATTAGCACTACAAAATGACTCCGCCAGAAATAAGTGCGTTCAAAAACTGTATAATAAAAATAGCTAGAAAACGATTATGACGAAGCATCAGAGTCTAGAGCCATCGTGGGTTGAAAGAAAACAGAGAAGCTAAGTATCAGGATGCAGGGAGCAAAGTTTGAATAACGAGCTGGCACAGGCTTGGCCTAGAGTTTATATTTAGACTTGATTAGATGGTGCAAAAAGAAGGAGAACCGTGGGAAGAGTAGCGATGTTGAACCTGTCTCAAAAACAAAACAACAATGAATTCATAAAACAACAGCAGTAAGGGAAAACAAAACCTGCAACCAGGAGGCTGCCAGAGTGGCGAGAATGACGAAGCGGAGAAACCAAAATGCTTTTTATTTGAGCATCTTTGAGGAATCTTGGTCATCCAGGTGAACTCTAAAGCAAGCTTTATAGCCAGTTTTATTATGTTAACTTGTTGTAAGACAAGTTTTATATACATGTATTTACTTAGTTGAACCAAGAGATCCATGTAAAGAGCGAGAGAGATAAACAGACAGACTCAGAGACGATTCAGGACAAATGGATAAAAAGAGGCATACTGGAATGGTTAGACAGAAAAAAATACAGAAAGTCAGATATAGAAGGAGAAGCGTTAGATTAAAAAAAAAATAGACAGATCTGTAGATAGATAAAAAAAAAAGTGATTAATAAATAGATAGAAAGATAGATAGAAAGATGGATAAGTAGATAGGTAGATAGATAGATAGATAGATAGATAGATAGATAGATAGATAGAAAGATAGATGGATAGATGGATAGGTAGATAGATAGGTAGACAGATTGATATAGAGATATAGAGATAGATAGATAGATATATAGGCAGTTATTTTCAATGTATAGATCGATGAATAGAGAGCGGGAGAGAGAGAGAGAGAGAGAGAGAGAGAGAGAGAGAGAGAGAGAGAGAGAGAGAGAGAGAGAGAGAGAGAGAGAGAGAGAGTTGAATATTCATTTCTCCGTTTAGTTTCTTTGTCTTTTTCGGTCCTTTAAGAAGTAAACAATTTATTTTTTGATGAAATTTTCGTCCAAGTAGTTTCGCCTTTCAGTTTTCAACATAATCTAACTGTTTTTCTTCATTTTTTCTTCCCCTCTCTAAAACTGGAAATGTGGGAGACCTTTTCCAGGAATGTTTGGCCACGGAGTGCGTCTCTCGGACCACGGGACAATACGGTAGTCAGATGAACTGGAGGCAACCAAAATTATGATTATATTGACCGTTTCTCCTCTTTCGGTTCGTCTCACAAACTCGCTATATACTCTGTGATAATCAATGGGACTATCAGATGAAACTCAGTTGCTAGCACTTGGGTTGGATCGAATAAAGGAAAGTGCTCATAAGATTTTAAACTGTTTTAGGTTAGAAAGAAAAATTTGAGGGGTGCCACCTTTGCGACCCAAAGTCTCGAAGGAAAGTCTTTAAGAATGTGTCTAAACATGTTTTTCAGTTTTTAGGTACCGGGAATGTTGATCAACATCAGCTCCGCATCTTCCCTGAGGTTTTACTTGTGACTCATTTAAAAAAAAAAATTGTCTTTTTCTTTACTTCAGTTTGTTCCATGACAAATAATGCTTTTGTTGATAATTTTAAAGAATGTTTTCAAAGCGAACTTTTTAAAAAAATGTCATTCTTCGTTTCATTTATAAGGATGGGTTCCTAAACTTAATTTGCTCAATAAAAAATCAAATATGTATTTCAAATTTTCGCTGAAGTGATATCCGTATCTCATCTTAATTCATATATCAAATCAGCCTGAGGTCATAGTCTCTATTACTTGTGTTAAAAAATTAAGATATGAACCACGGACCTTTATGTTTCAGCCTCTCTTTCGCGGCTCAAGTAGAATAGAAAAAAAAAAAAAAAGACTAGAATCGAATATCTGTAATAGCTAGAAAGTATCCGGTTCAAGACCGGTGAAGAACCACGGAGATATAGTGCGTAAATAACGGGATTTCCCAACCGGGGGGCGCCGTCAAAACTGTGTAAGTTCATACTCATCCCATGAGCAAATAACCCTGTGGTCTTCCCCAGGAGAAATCTCCTTATTTAGAGAGACAATTATTTTCATCTCAGCGCTTTTGACCTGGTGGGCTTTAGACTTAGATGGTACCTGGTATGGGTACTAAATAGTAGCATCGGCTGAACACGCATAAGAAAGAATAAAGCATAATTCCTATGAGGGTCTGCGTTTATTGTAAAAATGTTCCGTCCTCTGAGATGTGGAACTCACAGGGCGGGCTGCAGCTGATCCAGATACGATCTAGATCTAGATCCGTGTTTTGTTTACTGAGGCCAATCTTTAATGTTGTATCATGGTGTAGGCGCGCAAGACATTGGCCCAATTGTTTTCGCTTTACTCATTGTCTTTTTTTCGCTCTTACCCGACAGAGTGCTTCGGGTCTGATTTATATGGAAGGTTTAGACCTTTATATTCCTAAATTTAGCAATGCGTTGTCTTGATGAAAAACCAAATTTCTTTAACTTGAATATTACAGAATACTATGTCATGAAGTAATCTCTTTAAACTGTTTCTTAAGATACGTTCAACTTATAAGATTGTCGATATGGGGTAGATCACCGAACAAAGTAAGATTGAAATGTGGATTACTGAGAGAAAGTGGTATTAAGATATATGCGGATACATTGTTAGATCAGCAGGCTTAGAGAGATAATGGGAATGGGAGAAAAGGAAAGAAAGGAAGAGACACAGAGGATATAGAGAATAGAAATATAGACATACACAAAAGATATAATGAAGAAGTGAATTATAGAATAAGGACAAAATAATAGGGAGACAAATAAAGTACAAACGAACAATGGATATCCATGATCAAAATGGTTTATCAAGAGTGAGATCAAAGATTTACCTTTTTTTTTTTTTAGCTCTGATATAGATCAGCGCCAAAGCGCAAAGCCGCAAACGATTATCAGAGACATAGGCTAACTGTATCTTTACATCGTACTTTCCTGTAGGTAAGCGCAGCAAACGGAGACAAAAGAAAGGTGTAGATTTTAACTGCTGGTGAGTAAGACACATTGGAAGGCCATACCCGTGGGAACAAACCCGTTGTTTATGTTGAGTGCGCGTGCCAGCGATAGGTTATCTAGGTCGAGGATGCCAGTCGAAAGGAAAGAGCCATTTTGGGGGGGGGAGGGAATAAAAGACGTAGGGGACTAGAGAGAGGGGGGAGGGGGTGTGAAACCAGTACAGGCTAAAGATAGTCGAGACAGGTAAGACATTTTGGGCTTCATCTCAATATAGCGCATTGTTTTGTCATTACCTGTTCACCTGGCTCACAGAGAGAAGGA
>JAWDGP010002890.1:755000-765000 GCA_033675545.1 Elysia crispata | reverse complement strand
CCACATTTCTCTGAATCATGAAACTCTTGAGATAACTCGGAAATATTTTTAGTTTCACTGTGAATTGAATACAGATGACTTTCCTACCCTACTTTTTTCTGTTCCGACTCTGTTTCTGCGAAAGTCTCATCTTTTCCTCACCCCATCGCAGTGGAAAAAAAAAAAAATAAAACCGGAAAATCGTTATTGTCTCAAACTTAATTTGTCCAGCCAATGTATAATTATCGAAGTAACGGAATTTCACCATTTACCACATATATACACACTGATACGTTGAGACATAATATAAAATGAAATTGAAAAAAGGAAAGACAATAATAATACTGAAGGTTAATGGGAGAAAATAATTACTGTAAGATCTCAAAGAGCCCAACGTGACATCTTGATAAAATTATTTTTATTTTATTTTTCGCCTTATTCTCGTGTATAAGCCTTATTTTATTTTTATTTATTTATTTACTTATTAATTTTTGTTGCAATATTTCCATTCTGATGATAATGCTTCCCTTAGCGAGTACTAGTGTGCTTTTTTTTATGAGACGTGGGCTCAAATCTCTTATGATTATGATCGTCTCTGCCTTCCAAATCCGGACGTGTTCTGTAGAATCTCGCTCAAAACTTTTCAGTGCCGTGTTCAAGAAGAGCACGTCTGCCGTTTTGACTGAAACTAGCATACATGTAAATGACAGTTCGCTTGATGGCATGAATGGGCAGCCTATGATGCCCTCATTTAAAAACTGTTTATATTCACGTCGTATTTTTTGGGCGAGTTTGGGGTATCAGCCTTTTAGCTATTCTTGGCTCTGCGATGGCACATTTGATGTACTATAAAATGCCGATCTTGAAGTAGACGGGCTATATCCCATAATAAACCAATGAATAAAGAGAGAAGTCATAACTTTGGTGACATTAACCAGTTTTTGTCCTATTTGATTTCAAAGAGAATACCTGCAACATATTCTGAGTCATTTGCATACACTAGAGAGGTGAACTTTATTAAGAGATGCACAAACACGTTTGTTTCCATAAAGAATCACGAAGAAATTAACGGGATAAGGAAATTATAAAAACGCAAGTATCGCATAATTATGAACGTACAGAACACGAGCTCAAACAAATTAAAAAATAAAAGGGGAGAAGAGGGTTATATAAATAAACAAAACTGCATCTAATCAGGAAACCTTCGCCAAAAAAAAAAAAAAAAGGAATATAAAAAAATGCCAATTTGGCACACGCCCCTCAACATAATCATTATATGGACCTAGACTGGCGCAAACTGATATGATTCAAACATGAGTTGATGCTCACGAGAGCGCACGTTCCCACGCACGCATTACTCTCTCTGTCAGTCCGCACACCTGGTGTGTGAACATCGTGAACCAGACAAGGTGAGCAGTATAAAACATGTCTGAAGGGCACAGATTAGCTGGAAGACTTAGATATTATCAATTTGCTGAGGAGTTTGTCTTGTTTCCAAAAATATCCTGGCGTCTTTTTAGAGAGAATAATTCAAATATGTGCACTTTCCTTTACTTTTGATGTAGCAGTAATGCATATCTCATGGCTGTAGGTGTAAAAAAAAAGATATTCTTACCCCTTTAATAATTGCGATAATCGTTTGAAAATTTGAAAGCATGCGTCATAATAGAAAGAAAAAGGTTTTCTTACCCCTTTAATAATTGCGATAATCGTTTGAAAATTTGAAAGCATGCGTCATAATAGAAAGAAAAAGGTTTTCTTTTTCTTTTCATTCTCTTGTTTTTAAAGTTTGTAATAATAAAGCTATTAAGTTAGACTTTAGCACTAAATGCTATTCGGGCTCTCCTTTACCATTTCTGTTACTTGATCTTCCTTTCTTATCATCATGACATTTATTATAAAAAATTTTAACTCATTATCTTGCAACGTCTATTCTTCGTAAGTTTTAAATTTCCGACTATTTTTTTAGGTCTACATCCAAGAAAAAGTGCACGATACCTTTAAAGCAATTCTAAAATATTGAGTTATATATAGAAAATGGTTCGTTATGAGAACTTTTCATGGCCATGCATCAAAATTTATGTTTCCCGGGATGGTCTCAATTATCATACTGTAATCTATTGCCACGTGAAACAACGCAAATTTTTCCATTGGATTTTATGTGTCATTTTAAGGAATTCATTCTCCTTCTTCAAATCCTCTCAAATAGATCCTAAAACCAGGTTAACGTATGAAAAAAAAGTGTAAAAGTCGCAAAACTAACTTTTCGAGACAATTAGAAATATACATTTTTTGGACACGAATCTTATTGGTGCTTGCATATAGACTTCTAACTGTCACAGAAATTTTCTCTTATATCTTTTTCCTTTTATAAATCGCGCCCGTGTGTGTGGAGCACATACTCGATTAGAGCTAAGCAACATTTAATTATAACAAACATAGTTATCTGCTTCTACTGTAAAGGATCGCTACCACGTGTACCCTTCTTTGCAATGATCTTGATATATTATACACATTTTAAGATACTTTCTGTTATCTAATTACTTTCTTTTGCTTGGCCTTATCATATTTCTCCTTTTAGTCTACAGTCGTCACAGTATAAAAGCCTGAAGTAGAATTAATAAATCTTATCAAACAGAGTTTAGTTCATTTTTCACCAATGCAAAAAGCTTTGGTTGTCTTTTCATATAGGCGTAAGGAAGATTAAAAATGGTATTAAAAACATTATAGAGTAGAAAAGGCAGATTTCGAATTCGAAGCGAATGTATCCTAGTGAATTGTGAAAAGACATCAAGGCGAATTAAGATAGTCTTAGAAAATAATGCTGTTTTTAACTATTTTTACTCCGAAAAGCCACGTTATTTCTCGAAACCTTTGTACACATTAGACCTATGTGTTCTAAAACAATTTGATTGTATTTTTGGGAATTGCAGAGATTACGAAGCTCCTGCCAGGCCAAGAACAAGCTTGCCATAAGAGATTCAGCCTAACTCGCAATGTAAATAAACCACGTTGGGATGTGAATCAAATAGCCGTCGCCTGTGTATCTGCTCTTTAAAGAAAACTCTAAAGATCTTTGACATTATTTTATCCCCTTTGGACATTTTCCTCTTTAATGTCGGGAGAATTTATTAACTTTTTTATAGCCTTTTCCCCCTCTTCCTCTTCATATCTCCCCTGTAATTGACTCTTCTCTTCTGTGTGTCATGAATTGAATGAAATCTGAGGAGACAATAAATCCATAACTTCAATAACAGGGACACCATGAATCACCACCTATCGATCTACTCTACAATCTACACCCACCTGGCCATGAAAGCAGCTGACGCAGCCTATGTAGATTACTGTACTCTCACAGCTTGCTTGGTCTGATGATTCAACAGGTGACTAAGATGGATCAAAATCGAAGGTCAACTTTTAAATCCATTTTCCCCAATATAATTGCAATAATATTTAGCTTTCTGACTCAGCGTTATATAGTGTTAATCAATTTTTTTTTTTTTTAGACTTTCATTCAGATGTTAACATAACTCTTTGAATGTCAAATGATAGACTCATGACGCGTTAAAATTATCTTGATATTATTGCGATACGTCAAAGAATGAGATGCAAGCTTAGGAAGAACGAAATAAAAGTAATGAAATATTATTTAACGCAAAGTCGATTTTAAGATTCTTACCTATTTCCCATGACCCTCCTTTTTACCATCTATTGGTCGAAGTCTCTGTCTGTTTTTACGTAACAAAGAGGAACATAGTAAACTTAGCCCCCCTGATGTACTCACTTATCCACTATTATAGTTGGACGAATACAGATCATTTCAGTTTTGAAGACTTAATCGAAAGACAGCACCTGTCGCGTTCGTTGAAATATTCGTTGAAAAAAAAAAGAAGAAAAAGACAACACTCAGTGCAGTTACAGTGGTTGGCTGTATACCAGGGTCGAACGATCTATACGAAAAGAAAACGAGAGCAGAATAATATTGGCCCAGCGCCATTCTTCAAAATGCCATAGATCAGTGGTAAAAGATCAAGGCTTAAGGTAACGCTCAAGAGTGCTCAGCTTGCGCCTGCTTTTGATTAAATAATTGACTTAAATATTCTTCAGTTCTTCAGCCTGAAAAATGTTTAGTTATTTGTTGTAGCTGCTGTTGCTCTCGTTGTTGTTGTCGTTGTTGTTGCTGTTGTTGTTGTGGTTGTTGTTGTGGTTGTTATTATTATTATTATTATTATTATTATTATTATTATTATTATTATTATTATTATTATTATTATTATTATTATTATTATTATTATTATTATTATTATTATTGTTGTTGTTGTTGTTGTTGTTGTTACAGGCAAAACAAATTTTTTCATCATTATAATACATTAGAGCTGAAAAAGCTGCGTTATTGTAAAAATAATTATCAAAAAATGCCCTGAGTTATAAAAATTCTTATGAAGGGTTTGCAATGCTTAAAAAAAATGAAGCTTTGAGGTTTAACTCTTAGTCATAGAATTGCATCAACTTTGAATGAATAAATAGAAGCTGAGTAAGTAAATGAGTCAATGCTAGTAGCCATGTCCGTGAACAATTGAATTGGGCTATATTTAGTGCGTATTCTCAAAGAGCTGTCAACTAAATGTGTTTCCTTGAATATCCAAACACTCAGCGATTTTCGTGAAATTCTTCAGTAAAGTTTAAGTCCCAGCCGCACCGCTGATAGCTCGCATTATATCTCCAAATTTAACTCAGGTAAGGCCATTAAAGAATATTTAGTTAATTTTGTAAAACTCTAATCTATTTATAGGTCTATTTAAACACTCATTAACATGATAATACGAATAACATGAATTCCTGCAAGCAGAGCTTCATTCGGTCTTTTTTTTTTTGCCGGAATTTATAGCCTATCAATCAGCCTATAGAAGTTCCTTTAGAAGGGTTGAGGGAAAAACAGAACAAAATATTTTCCAATATTCAATCTTTGCTTCCTGACGCACGTTAAACGAAGTGTAGATTTCAAGACGATTTTGTTCCACAAGGTTATCAACTCCCCTAAACGCTCGACTAATAACACGCAGCGGAAAAAAAAAAATAAAAAATAAAACCGGAAAATCGTCATGGTCTCAAACTTAATTTGTCCAGCCAATGAATAATTATATAAGTAATTGAATTTCACCACTTACCACACAAATCATCATAGATCGCCAACTATTAGCTCGGGTGGTAAAAATAGTTATTTTTAGAGCTGATTTGGCTAACACGAATGTATGTGTTGAGTTAGGCTGGTGGTACGATGCGTCTATAACAATGTAGCATGGTCTCTGGAAAATGCCTGTACGTTAATTTACTGTAATTAGCCTGGTATTAGTCAAAGCGTTCCCGCATCGCATCGCATACCATAGGGGAGTAGTCATCGCCATCAGTCGCTCAGGTCACACGTACGAGTGAAAAATTTGTTTCCATCATTTTATTTATTTATATGTTTATTTTTGTGAGCTCAATTAAAATCTCTATTGAATATTTGTCCTATTTTCCAACACACCGTCTGTTATATCCATTGTTTTCTTTTTTCTTTTTTTTTTTTTAACTGTTTGCTAGCACAGTCTCTGTCTCTCTCTGCCTCCTCTCTCTCTCTCTCTCTCTCTCTCTCTCTCTCTCTCTCTCTCTCTCTCTCTCTCTCTCTCTCTCTCTCTCTCTCTGTCTTTCTCTCTGTATTTCTCATTTACTTTCCTCTTCAAATAAACTCAATTTTTACTGTTTGACTGTTTCTCTGTACTGCATTATTGTGTGTTTCTACATTTCTCTGTCTTGAATCTCACTCTTTTATCTTCTCATTCTCTTTTTTTCTCTGTCAAACTCTAACACATTTTTGTTCACTTATTTCGGTATCTTTTCCGTCACTTTTTCTTCATCTTTTTATGCCACCCTCTTCCAAATTTATAGTTCTTTTCATATTGTTCTACAATTTTGCCAGATGTTATTTTCATTACCAAAGCCTGCTTTACACTTTTAAGTCCACGTTTTCAAAAAAAATTAAAGAATATTTTGCTACTTGCAATATTTTCTTTCTTTCTTTTTAAATATAGTGAAAAAAAAATATTCTCTACTGATTAAAAAAGTGAGTACACCCACAGCTGCTCCCATGTGATTGTTCCAACAATTCACAAGATCATGCATATTTTTTTTTAAATCAAGATATCAGTTGGAAAAATCATAAAAGGGGTCGGGCGAATGATAATAAAAACAGGAGCATTTTATTAATTTGAAATCAGAATAACATTATTACAACATTGTACTTAATCTTTCTCTCGCAAAAAAAAACGTGTTTTCGAACGACCAAAATTAATTATTTAAAATAAATCAGTGAGATTATCTAAAGGCGTTTCCATAAAATTACTTAAAGCACTTTGCAAAAGTTCCCCGACAGACCATAACCAAACAAGATAGCTAACTGAAGCTATTTGAAATTCTAGCATACAAACACCTTTCACCGCCTACTTCAGGATAGGGCTAAAGTACATTTCGCAAGAATACACCCCACCAGTCCTGGCGAATACAGGTTTCGAACTTCGAACCTTTTGATCGGAGATTTTATTGTCTACCTTTTTTACTCAATCATTGGATCATAAAAAAACAGTGTAAAAAAAACATTGAAAATTAAAAGCAAAAGTTTTTGCTTCGCTTTCAGGCAGATAGAACCATAAAGCACTTAATTCTTCGAGATATCATAAATTTTAACAAGATAATTGAGTTTTTTTTTATCGGCACTGATACGGGAAGAGCCTCTTGAGACATAAATCATGTGTTATATATATATATAATCTTCAACACACTCGCACAATACAGAAAAGAAGATACAAAAGTCTCCGGGTAGGAAAAATGCAAACATTCAAAGAATTTAAAAAAAAAAAAAAAGAAAACAACTAGACCACCATCAACGAAACTGCCTTGTATGATTTGAAGACGGACAATAACTTCGACAAAGACATTTTTAAATTTTATTTCCCGTCATTGAAGAATTTCTCCTACACAATATTTAACAGAGAAAAGTTTTAATGCAAGTTTAAACGAACTTTTAAGAGTATAATGAATGTGTGAGAATTCATAATTACAATCCGTCGCCATTCGGATTTCAAGAAGATAGTTATAACATGACAGCCAAGACAAAAAGTATCTTTTTTTTTTCCTTCATGAAAGAGAAATACACTTTAGATTGTTTCTAAGTAGCTGTTGAACAATAGATTTTATGTAAGTTATCTCTTCTGAACTGTCTAAAGTTTATTCTACATTGTCAAAAGAAATTTCAAACAGTTCTAGACTATTAAATCTCCCACTTTTATTTAAATCATTTCCAGTGGACATCTACGGGCATTATTTTGTGCATGGTTTTTCTTTAGTAATTCAGCGTAGGTGCATGAGGAATCAGTGATGTTTTGGTGCCACCAGAATCTTCCCGAACAGATAAAACAGTCGTCCTAAAAGACTCAGTGAAGACTAAAAACATAGTCACAAGATGATTTGCTTGTAATGTGTCCGAACACAAAGGTTTCGAATGTATGCCAGAAGCAGAGGATTATAAGATTCGCGTCAGACTCCTTTTCTTAGTTTTCCTTTGCTTTTCAGTTGAAGCCTTTTGGTCACATTACTTAATGGAATGATTGGTTGAGGGATTGATTAGAAGCTTGTTTGATTGATTCGATGTTTTATAAGCCTGTTAGACCAACTTTGTGCTTATCTCTTTTTTTTCCTGCTTTTGCAATACATCAAACTAAGCACATGAGGCAAGGATATAAATAAATAAAAACAGAGTAAAGAGCTTAACGCCATAAAGCCATAAAAAGGAGAAAACAGAAAAATCAAATCAAGTGGATTTTCTATCATTTCCTATTATTAAAAAAAAAAAACCCAAACAAAACAACAACAACGAATCACAGGGATTTGTTTTTGTGTGAATTACTCACTATTTTCTTGACATAAATCAAGTCACACTAGATAACAAAATGTCGAAGGAGTCACATTTATGAAAGTGATATTAAACATTAAGGGCACTCTATGAAGGGAAGAATGAACGCTGCTTATTCTTTTTTGTATGAATCACACACATTCAGCAAAGAGGATTAGATTATCCTCATTTTCGATTGACGAAAGAAAATCCGATTTCATACTGACCATAAATTCTCTTTTCCCTCTTACGATGATGGTTGCAGGATTAACAAAGCTGCGCTATTTGAAAGAAAAGCTGCCGAAAGAAATAAATTATGTCAAAACAATAAATATAGTTTTTGTTTCTCTTCTTTTTTGTCTTGTTAGAGAGTCGCGTGAGATTCGTGTATTGATTGTTTTTCTATTACTCTGTTCAGGATGGGGTAAAAATAGAAGTCAATCTCCTCGGTGAGACATTATTACAACCAGACGACCCTGGCTAAACGAGGAAAAAATGTACGCGCAATGGTGGAGCAATAAGCCCTCACTGTTGACAGAGACACAGAGTTTACTCGCCTCTTGAAATAGTGCGGGACTTGCCTGGAAGCAGGAGGGAGCAAACTGTAATGACATCCACAAGCAATGTTTTCGCACGACGTAATTACAAGGCTTCCCAGGACACTTGCTTCTTGTCGAGTCTTCTAAGCGACTCGTGCTTTCAGCAGTAAAATATAGCTTAGAGCTTAAGCTTTTGTTTGATGGACCATTTACAAAATACGGATCAAAATGTAAAATGTCATGACGAAACAGGCACTACCTCTCACCCTACCCATGAACTTAAGAATTATTGTATCCACGCCTGATTAGTATTTATTAATTTATTAGTCTCTCTCTCTCTCTCTCTCTCTCTCTCTCTCTCTCTCTCTCTCTCTCTCTCTCTCTCTCTCTCTCTCTCTCTCTCTCTCTCTCTCTCTCTCTCTCTCTCTCTCTCTCTCTCTCTCACTGAGTCTTATATGAGGAACATATCTCAGAACCCTTACTCTGATGCGACCCCGCTCTCCGCTTAATTTTTTCACAATCGTCACATGCTCAGAACACTTACAATCTCTTATCTTTTTTTCATGCCATGTATTTGTATGTTGATGAAAAAACGTGATGCGTCAACAACCTCTCTTCTGAGTAAAGAACGCTTTTGAATTTTGCCACAATGTTATAAAAAAAATTGCAACAAACGCGTTTATATTCACGATCATACCATGACATCATCATATTGTCGCATTGCCGTAACTTTTTACTTCAGCATCAGCAGCAACAAACTTCTAGCCTTCATTCTCTCGAGAGAGAGAGACACCATCATTTTGCTACGATCCAGGTCCTCCTAATTACTTTTCATGATGAACAGTACTAGTCACGCCCTAAACTGTTTGCTTTCTGGACCATCGCACGCCTGTCTTATTTTTTTCTGTCCCCTATATTAAGGGACAGTTTGACGCAATAGCCAACGCATCAGACTTGTGACCCAGCAGTTCCGGGGTCCATCCAAATTATATAACGTTATTGTAGTAGCATTCCACTACATTTGCTTCAATACAACCATCTGTAAAGTGGTGCGTGGCTTAAGGCATGAAATATGTGGAAAATTAATAATAATAATAATAATAATAATAATAATAATAATAATAATAATAATAATAATAATAATAATAATAATAATAATAATGATGATGATGATGATGATGATGATGATGATGATGATGATGATGATGATAATAATAATAATAATAATAATAATAATAATAATAATAATGATGATGATGATGATGATGATGATGATGATGATAATAATAATAATAATAATAATAATAATAATAATAATAATAATAATAATAATAATAATAATAATAATAATAATAATAATAATAATAATAATAATAATAATAATAATAAAAGTCATTGATATTGAAATACTCATATACCGTATCAATGAATTGACTTAATGATGGTTTATAACACACACACACACACACACACATATATATATATATATATATATATATATATATATATATATATATACATATTTTATTTTTTTTTTGGAGATGCGGGAGATTTT
>JAWDGP010002890.1:747500-750000 GCA_033675545.1 Elysia crispata | reverse complement strand
CTGACCTGGGAAATACCAGATGGGAATTGTGAGCTCTAAGGTGACCTGAGGTAATCACGTGATTTATGCATGAAATTTCATGGACAGAGTCCAAGGATTAACGCTATGTTCATGTCCATGTTAAACTAGTCCGGTTGGGTATGGGATGACTTTCAGTGACGAATAGTTGGCTCAACAAGGCCACTTAACATTGGTCGAAAAAATGCTGCATGTAGGTCTAAATCTAAATAATCCACTTAAGCGTTAGTGGCTGCAGCAGTTCTACTTTCGATTTCAAATGCTATTGTGATTCACAGAAAGGATCTGCAGAGTGTGAGTGGCTTACCACAAAGATATGAGTGCTGCTTTGCTTCAAACGCGCAACTATTTATGCTGAGATAAAAATTTATGTTGCTCTCAGGGTGAACTTTACTTTAACTTTCAGTAAGCATTTGATCAATTTATCGAGCGCTTCTTATCTGACACCTTGGTGGATACTATTCATCTACTAGGATAGAGGTTTTTCTTTACTCTTCAAAATTCTGTCTTCTCTTTCCTCACAAAAGAAAGCGGACGATTTTGTTTGTGCTGTCTACGAAACGACGGCATCGATTATGGATATAAAATCATATTGAAGAAAATTATTCCCTATTGAGGATCATGAACATGAGCCCGTGTGAAGTTATATTTTCTAAAGTCTGGTTTTCCAAAGGATGTTAGTCTAGGACGTAAACGTTAAGGCTACAAAATGAAGATCATGAGGGGAAGGGCGGAGGATGCTAATGAAACATTCTCATAGTTCTTTGTAGCATGTTTCATAGAAACTATTCATACAATATATTTTTTTCAAAGCATTATGAATATTCCTCCGTGAACAGAAAAAAGTTCGTTAGGCTAGAGATCAATCCATGACGGATGTGCGGTTTTATGCACCAAGCCAAATCATAATTATGTTGTTTCTAATTAAAGAATAAACGCATAAAAGCATTCATTCGAAAAATTAAAAAGTGGACCAATTCAAGTCCAAAAATAAGGATAAAAAAAGAAGAAAACGATAATTATTCACATGAAATTACATAATTAAAACTGAGGTAATTAGACAGCGTTGTTAATTTTGCAGGGGCAAAAATTTAATTGCCTTCCAAAAAAAGAAATTATTTAAAAAATTTTAGATTATGAAGATGCGAACTAAAGAGCTCGAACATATGGCTCAACTTGCTTGAAAGAAAAATTGAATCTTACAGTAATAAGCTGAAATGATGCTTCTCAAAATTAACATTAAATTTTAAAGCTGGTCTTTCGGTTTTGGTATGAATGGGTAACACCTGGCTCTAATAGATGGCATATAATTCTGCATAAAATAATAATTATTTTCAACGAACATGATCGTGAAAAAATATCTTCCAACAACTTATTTCTTCTATTTATCATTTATATGTTTTAATAGTAATATTTTTGTACAATCAATGTGATAACAATTTGTATTTTATTTCTCGTATAGACTTCAGCACATGTAAACCTTCTCGAGTTTTTCTGCTCTTCTAAAAACTTGAGGCTTCTAACATAACACAGCCTTACTATTCATTCACCTCTGTATTTTGAACCTTTTGTTCCTAAGTAATTGTCTTTGAAAAATCTCTCTATTTCTCTTTCGTTAACTCTTTCTCATTCTTTTCTAAAGGTGTCTCTCTATCTCTTCTCTATCTCCAAACTTTTCTCTCACTCATATACGCTAATTTTGCTTTGTTGCAACGGCAGAAAAGTAACGTCAGATATGACTCACTTTTATTAGCAGCTGGTCACTTTGATAGCACAACTAAATAAAATTAACGGAGGATGGAAGATATAATAAAAGCGGGTCATAAAAAAACAAGATGTGACATCCTCACGTCACGACCCAGTGATCAGAATCTGATAGAAATGTAAGGCTTAGAGAGTGAGTATCACACTTTGATAAGACCAGCTGACACCAGAGCTTCAATTGGTCGGTGAGCAAGCCATCTCCATCTCTGTCTCCTCCCCTCCCTCTCTCTCTCTCTCTCTCTCTCTCTCTCTCTCTCTCTCTCTCTCTCTCTATATATATATATATATATATATATATATATATATATATATATATATATAATTACATGTATGTTTATCTCACTCATATACAGATACTCTAAGTCTCCTCCTCTATACCTCACACTCTTTTTCTTTCCTCCTCCTCCTCCTCCTCTCTCTCTCTCTCTCTCTCTCTCTCTCTCTCTCTCTCTCTCTCTCTCTCTCTTCATTTTACTCCTTTTCCTCTATCATGTATGTCTGCATTTATCCGTCGATCTTTGTATCTTAGAAAAAAGGTTAGCATCTAAAATTTGAGAGCCAAACCTCGGAGTCGAATTTCTTCGGGGCACTCATCAGTAATTATCGGTATGTCGGATTTTCCTCTTCCCGCTATCAAATAACAACTTAATATAAAGTCTCATGGCCTCTAATAGCAAAAAGGATCTTATGATAAAGACATATTTCTTTTTTTAATCAA
>JAWDGP010002890.1:700000-740000 GCA_033675545.1 Elysia crispata | reverse complement strand
ATGACTCTTTTAAGATGTATTATGAAAAAGAAGAGATCGATTCTGAACAGACTGACGAAGTCTTATCTTCACAGTATCGATCTCTTTCTGCTAAACATTAGTCGAGGGAATTTAAGTGAACATCGGCTTTATTTATTAATTCTCCGCTCAAGGTAAACTGAGAGGTGAAACAGTATTTTAATCAACACTTTTAGGCAAATCACATCACTATCAAAATACAGGCAAACTTAAGTTTATACAAGCTAGGGCTCTAAAGAGAGATCATGCAAATCTCAATAGTGGACTTGCTGAAAACTGAAAAATTCTGCCCAGAACAAGGAACTGGGATCAACAAAGCAAATCCTACTGAAAGCTCTTTTCGTAAAACTAGTCTAAACCTTACATCGTCAGCCGCGCTACAAATGGAAAACGCGAAAGCATAATCTTTTTTTTTTTATTTTCTTTTTTTTTAAATGTTTCTCGGCATTGCTTTCGATCGGAGGATGTTCATGATCCCATGATAGTACTGCAACGGTTGCAGTATTTCTCAATCTTCACACATTTAGCCGAAACAGCAAATAATACTCACCGATAATACTAAGGGTAGCATTGCGTGTGACAAATCGACAATACTTCTTTCAGCTCAGAGGTAATCTGAGATCTTGGTGAAAAAAAAAATATGAAATCCCGCTCGACGAAGAAAGAGAGAGAAAGATAGGGGATAAGTAGGGTAGACGACACAGAAACTACAGAATAAGAGAGAGAGAGAGAGAGAGAGAGAGAGAGAGAGAGAGAGAGAGAGAGAGAGAGAGAGAGGAAGGGTGGGAAAGAATAGGAGAAAGAGAAAAGTCTAGAAACATAGTACTTTGAGAGATAACAATCCAAAATAATTTTAAAAATTAAAGTTTATAAACAAAGGACCAATGACGGAGAAGCTGCTACTGACATGAAAATAACATTTTAAATTCTAGAGAAATAAGCGATGGGAAGGAAATAAAAACTATTAAGCTTTGACGAGTAATTTAAGAGATTTACACGGAAGAATTTCTTGATCTTTAAAATTTTTTGAGTGAAAAAAAATCACAAGAATCCAGAGCAAAATTTTAGTGTATACTATAATAAGATAAAAAGAAAAAAACGAAGTCAGAAAGTAGATGTTCCCTTTGATATAATGATAAGCCTGCTTCTATGATGAACACCATGTTATCATTTTTCACAGCCAGTTTTCTAGCAACTTGTTTAAAACAAGTACAAGGCTAACACTATTTTTCTCTCGTCCGTCCTGTGAGTGTATCCTAACCAATTTTTTTCTTTCTTTCCTCCTTGCGGTACCCTCCTCCCTTTATGTTCTCACTCTGTTTTATTTCCTTCTTTGGCCATCTCTTTATGGCGTCTCGTCCTTTGTCAATGCGCCGGTATTTTTCATTTTATTTCTTTTTTTTTTCTCAACATTTCACCTACCAGTAGCAGCTTTTCTTTTCTCATTCCCGCCAATTTCTGTCTCGCTCTGATTCTTTTTTCTTTCTTTTTTTTTTTCTTGTGTTTATTCTCTCTGCACGGGTCTCTCATTCAAGCTGGATAACACCGCTCACGCTTTCTGGGTTCTTCTCCTTTTTCATTTACTTTCTCTTTTTCTACAATTGTCTCTATTCTCAGCCCGTCAGAGCACAGTTCCTTCTACTTATCAATGCGGAATCCTGCTTGACCTGATTCCCACGCCCCTGGCGAAGGTGCCTTTCATGGCTGGTGAGTCCAACAGACTCGACCCACTCCTTGCTCACGGAACAGTCAGAGGGGATCATAAAGACCCAACTGCTTTTCTTCAGCTGGCGCGTCCTTGCCAGATGGCTAGATCTAGATTCTAGCTATCTCGGTTACAAAGAGCCCCCTACCTGTATGTTCCTTTTAACTTTTTGTAGCTTTTTCTCTTCCTCCTCCTCCTGCCTCCCACATAATCTCCTTGTTCTTCTCCATCATCATCATCATCATCATCATCATCTTCTTCATCAATATTATCTTCTTCTTCTTCTTCTTCTTCTTCTTCTTCTTCTTCTTCTTCTTCTTCTTCTTCTTCTTCTTCTTCTTCTTCTTCTTCTTCTTCTTCTTCTACTACTTCTACTACTACTACTACTACTACTACTACTACTACTACTACTACTACTACTACTACTACTTCTTCTTCTTTTACTACTATTACGACAACTACTTTTACTACTGCTGCTACTATTACTACTACTACTACTACTACTACTACTACTACTACTACTACTACTGCTGCTGCTGCTGCTACTGCTGCTGCTGCTGCTGCTGCTGCTACTACTACTACTACTACTACTACTACTACTACTACTACCACTACTACTACTACTATTACTACTGCTAATACTACTACTACCACTACTATAACTATTACTACTACTACTACTACTACTACTACTACTACTACTACTACTACTACTACTACTACTACTACTACTACTACTACTACTACTACTACTACTACTACTACTACTACTACTACTACTACTACTACTACTACTACTACTACTACTACTACTACTACTACTACTACTACTACTACTACTACTACTACTACTGCTACTGCTACTACTACTACTACTACTACTACTACTACTACTACTACTACTACTACTACTACTACTACTACTACTACTGCTGCTGCCGCTGCTGCTGCTGCTATTACTACAACTACTTGTACCAATACTATTACAAAAAAGAAAAAAAAACAAAAAATCCACAAAGAACTACAAAAACAAAAAACCCTCAATTTTAAGACAAAACTAATAACGGAACGAACCCAGTGACAAAGATCGGCACACGGTATGTTCACAGGTAAAAGGTATATTTAATCAATATTCATAATTATTTTCAAATCTTGTAACTGAATATTACACGCAGTTAGCCTACATCATCTTTTCTTCACATCAATAGGTATTGAACAGGCACAGTTTCACACAGATTGGGGTATACAAGATCATCTAATAACTAACGTACAATGAAACATGTGATCACCAATGGAAAGTCATACAACATTCGATTCACATTATTCTATACCGACGATGAAATAAAAAGAAACTATCGTAACAAAATTCATCCTCCTTAAATGCCAGAACAATGGTACATATATATTTACAAAGTTAGTTAAAAACCGTGGTTACAATTGAAAGGAAAATCTAAAAAAAAAATAAGAAACTTTTACATTCAACCATATTTTGAAAAGAAAAGAAATTTGCGGGCAGAAATGACAATGATGGTGCATAAAATAAAATTAGCTCTCCATCGATACGTACGGATTATAGCGATGGTGATGATGATCATCATAAAATAATAATAATAATAATAATAATAATAATAATAATAATAATAATAATAATAATAATAATAATAATAATAATAATAATAATAATAATAATAATAATAATAATAATAATAATAACAATAATGATTATGATGATGATGATGATGATGATGATGATGATAAAAAGAACAATAATTGATAAGGTGTTGATAATGATGATAATGACGATGATCATGATTATGATGATAATGATGATAGTAATAATAATAAAGTGAAGAGGAAGAAGAGGAAGAAGAAGAAGAAGAAGAAGAAGAAGAAGAAGAAGAAGAAGAAGAAGAAGAAGAAGAAGAAGAAGAAGAAGAAGAAGAAGAAGAAGAAGAAGAAGAAGAAGAAGAAGAAGAAGAAGAAGAAGAATATTATGATGATGATGATAATGAAGAAGAAGAAGAAGAAGAAGAAGAAGAAGAAGAAATCAATGAAGGAATGAATGAAAAATGAATGAGTGAACGAAATGATGAATTAATAGAATTATAAATCAATAGGAGCAATAATCATAAGATAGGCGGAAAGAAAGATGCCAATAGTAAAAAAAAAGGATAGAGAGAGATAATGGTTGTAAGACGAAGAGATTGATGGCAAGACAGAGAGGGCTGAATGCCAAACGACTTAATCTGACAAGGAATGTTAAGTCCTAGAAACCATCTCTCTCTCTCTCTCTCTCTCTCTCTCTCTCTCTCTCTCTCTCTCTCTCTCTCTCTCTCTCTCTCTCTCTCTCTCTCTCTCTCTCTCTCTTTCTTTTTCTTTCTCTCTCTCTCTCTCTTCTCTCCCTTCATCTATCTATCTATCTATCTTTCTCTTCTTCCTATCCCTCCCTCTCTCTCTCGTATTCTCTCTTAAACTCATTATCTTCTCTCTCTCTCTCTCTCCCTCTCTTTTTCCCTCTCTTTTCACTCTTTCTTTCTTCTCCTATCTTCCTTTTTATTTTCCTTCATTTTACTGCATGAACAGAAAGAAAGGAATTGCGCGCCCCACGATACAAATCAATTCATCTGGCACATTTAATATACTAATCGCACACATTCATTTAAATTGACGTTGTCTCTTCCGAGCAGATTAATTATTTCCATCAATATTTTACAGCGACTCTTGTCACAGCATGACTGTATCATCAGTCGCATAGCAATCGTATTTTAATTACATCATCCACACATTGCCTGCAACTTAGGATCACATGCGCATGTTTAACTCTTAGTCAGATTTCCAATGCATCGCGTATCCAGTGCAAGGACAGCTATGAATTACACCATCATAATTATGAGTAATAAATACGAATGATATTCACAGTGAGAAATTGCTAATTTGACTGCTGGCAATCCACCAACTTACAAGATTTGACGGCATTAAGTTGCATTGCCATAGATGACACACGCACAACCGCATGTGCTGAACACACGATGACAGCCAATTCTACTATACAGCGTTTCAATAGCTCTTTTATACTATAACATTTCTTCCAAAGTATAGGAGACGAAAATAAGTTCTTAAGTCATAACTTTACCGAATAGGTAGTGTTTGTGAAGAAGTCAACCTACAAACGATATTAGCCTGTTATGGTAACACAAGATTCAGTAACAAAAATAGCATACGTGATATTGTGGATAAAGATAAGATTTAAAAATAGATTTAATTAATAATCGAAATTACGACAACTACAATGATGAGGACAGTCGACATGTGGCATTTCCTTTAAAAGCACTTGACGGAAACATAACGAGAAATTATCCTGTACAATCAAAGTAACAATAAAATCATGATGAAGAAATAGGTACATGGAAATAATATAATTAAAAAAATAGAAAAAAGTCGCCATTCTTTATTCGTATTTCCTGAGCTCTGTACCAGAATATTTGGTTTCCTTTACAAGATATTTGGTTTATTATTAAAGCAGGGAAAATTGATTTATGTCAACATATTTGCTGAGGTGTATTTATCAATAAAACGTTTAGCACTAAAAGAAATGTATATAGTCGTTTTAGGACTTAGACCCAATAACCAATCAATATGATTCATAAAAACTATATAAAAAAATCAATATTTAATAAAAATGGGAAGAACAACATTATTCACTCCAATAAAATTACTGACAAAAATACAATAATTGATAGCACTTATGAGAATCACATTTTATGAGCAATGAGATTAAGAAGTCTTTCACGCCGCCGCCATTTCCAATAATATCGTTCCAATAAAATGTAAGAATAGCAGTGTCATTGTGTATCATTAAATATTGACAGAAAACAGGATACAGCTCTTTATTTCCAAAGATCAGATGCTTGGCGGCGTTGTACATTTATATCTGCACTGAAAATAGAATCATACACACAAATAAAACGAATGAAATCATTGTCTTGATTTTAACCTGGAAATCAATTGCATGAGGACACATTCAAAGGGGCCGGGGAGTGTTATTTCATAAAACGATTATAATTATGTATAAAATTCCTAATCGGTTTTCAACCTTGTCAAGTCATAAACATATGGACGATAACAGAAAAGAAGGATATTTATGAAACTGCTGCCAAAGTTGTAGAGAGGCTAAGACTAATCGAGGTCGTTTATAACTATGGATATATCATTCATAACAATTATTTACAAAAATTGGATAACAGTCACTGTATAATCACCCAGATAGTAGGGCCTAGAGACCTATGCTCCGATTCCATGCTGTGTACCAGCTTTCTCTCTAACTCCAAACTGTGGTGAATAAAGCAAGGTATTGAGAGTAAGACCTTTTTGGTCTTTCAGAAGCGATAACTCATACCAAAATTGTTGTCAAAACACAAATAGCTAAAAGCAAGTTGGATTTATTTCAAACAATAGTTTCGCTTCTTAAAAGATCAAAGACAGTTACAAGCAGACATTTTTGTTTAATTGGTCGATTAGTGTCCACACAATAATACAGACAGTGACTTCTCTTTGATAGTATCGTCTCCCAACCCTTTCAATACTCCCTTTTACATTTTTAATCCAATTCCTGCTTTCGGTTGAGAGATTCAAGAGAAGCTAGTTTAAAAAATCGGTCTCATAATTATGAAATGCCCAGAACAGCACTTAACTGTTATGAATATCCAGTAATGATGTAAAGTTAATTTGCACAAAGCCAGAAAGTTACACTGATGCAGATAAACTCTAGCTCATTGGCAATATACTTTAAAAAAGAACTGTCTTGTACACGCCCAGTTTTGATAAACGATTTTCTTCTTGCTGCGATCGGGATTGCAAAATATGTTACCACAACATTAGGATTGGCGGGATGTTTCAACAGCAAATTTTGTATAAGAGTATGATGAAAAGCATAATCCTGTGTCTGTTATTGATAAGCATCCGCAGTTAGTAGAGTTAACTTGATTGGAATACTAGATACGATTTAGAGGTGTTCAGTTGTTTTTTTAAATAATTGATGTTGGACAAGCAAGACCATAGTTTGCTTACAACTTCGATTTGTTGAGAGCTGGATGAATGACTTTAGAGGTCTATAAATAAGAGCTTTTCATGACAAAGAAAGCTTATCTGGTCCCTGCAGTTTACAGAAAAATTAAGATAGAAATACAGTTTGGTCCCCCATGATCGTTCGTGCTAAGGTTGAATAATTTTGTGTTTAGACTATTTATATCTATAGCCTTGTAAACATATAACAAAATTAAGATACATTGTCACTGATGTTAATGACATTGACATTGACATCATACGGCCAATGAGGGTGGCGCGAAATAGTATGACAAATGGAGAAATGACAAAGACTACACACGCAAAGATGAAGGACAGAAAGCTGGCTACAACTAAAAGATTCGCACCTTAAAGTTGCCCGACTACTTTGCCAAATGTGTTCATGTTACAGTATTCGAAGCGTAATTTGGCATGCATGTCATCTCGCTCATAAAGCTGTTCGCCCACACATCCAGCCTCTGTGGTGGGAAGAGAGTGAAGTCGAACGGCATGTTGAAGCGCTCTGCGTACGATTTGCATTTGCTGAATATAATGAAACAGTCTGTGCCGGCGGCCAGCACCAGGGTAAATGAAATTCACAGTACGCGTCAACTAAGTCAGATGGTACCCGAGGGGTCGGAAAAGGCACGTGATATTTATAAAATAGTTTACTGGAGAAGCGTCCACGTTTGTCATCGTACTTCTTGGAAAAGAGTTACATGTAGCATTCAGCGAAATATATGTTGAAGAACGATCACTTCTTGGATCCTTCAAATTTTCAGAGACACAATAGGTGGGTAGAAGAGAAGAGTTGCTGAAAGTGGCCCTGGTCTCGTCTCAGTAGGCGGTGGATGTTCCTCCTGGGAACAGGAATGTGTCTGTATCGGTTGAAGAACACAAACGGTAGGTCGTAGTCATTTGGATTAGTTCAGGACCACATATCTTCCGGATATGCGAGGGCCAGAATTTTAGGGGGGTCAATGGATTAATTTAGCTGGATCTCATTAATTATTCTGAGTGCCAAACATGGCCTGGGGACGATAATTTTAGTATACTGTCTTTTTTATGTTTCCTATCAGGCACTCTCAAGCGTGTGGGGGAAATATAGCATTTTTTTCCCAGCATATTATGAAGACTGATTGTCATGAAATAATTTCTGGATGTACTGAAAATTTTGTAAAGAAAGAACACCACCATAGTGATGCAATTTTTTATGTACTAACAGTCCTTGATATGGATATTTTATCCAAAATTCAATGCCAGCTTCACCGAAAAGATACTCAGCGATACTATTTCAACTTTTAAGGCTAAAGACTATGAAAGAAAAAACCTTAATGTGTGCAGTAAAGCTTTGTTTTGAAAATTAGAAATTTATAATGTTCTTTTTTACAGAAAAAATTGAGTGTGGTCATCAAAAACGTGGTAGTCTTCTTGGGGCTTTCCTTAAAACTCTGATTCTTGTATCAAAGTGCCACAGGGTCGTCGGGCTAATGGAAATAGTTCGTTTTCAACAGTTATCAACCTAAGAAGCCCAAAATAAATGTAAGGCTTATGAAACCCAGTTGCTCTCACAGAATCACACGCTGCTCTCGATGCCCTGCAGGCGCGGGTGCAGAATGCGTGGAGATATTCCTTGGTTGAGGTCTTGCTCGAACTCCAGTAGCTGACCCATGAAGTTGAAGTTTGGCGATATGATGAGGCGCTTGCCCTTGACGAACTTGTAGGCGTCAGCCATGGCCATGCGAGTGTGCTTGAGGAGGTAGGCGATAGTCACAGTGGCGCTGCGGGAGACGCCAGCGTGGCAGTGGATCAGAACTTTGGAGCCATTCTGACGGGCGTCATCTGCGAGAAATAGAGAAGAGAGAGAAACATAGCTAGTTGAAAACTTTAAGTGTGAAACTGCTCGGGTGGCAGCGGGAAACAAAATACTACCATTGGTAGAGAGAAGCGATGAGTTCATGCAACTTGCTATTCAAAAGATAATATGACCTTGTTGAGGCATATAAACCCAATGCGGAGTGGCCATGAATCACATGGAGCTGATTATATAGGATGTCAGTATGACACAAATGTTAGCAAACAAAACAACAACATAAAATAATAAATAATATGGGGGTTGTGGGCTGAGAGAGGAAAAGGCTTGAAATTAAGTTCACCGACGCACCGACACACACACTCACACAAACACAAATTAGACAATGTAAGATAATAAAAGTAACTGGACATTTTGCAGCTTAAAACCCTGATACATTGATGTGATACAACAAAAAATAATGATACAAAAACTATAACACTTGTGCGAGATAAACAAGACAAAGAAGGTAGAAGAAACGCCAATTTGCTTAAATAAAATACAGGCTGAAAAGCATAATGACTTTGCAATTTTATGTCTGACATTAACAAAAATCAAAACTTTTTTTTTCTGATTAGCGCCGCACGTGACCAGACTGATTATCGAGGTCGCAGCTCTGCAAGGTCAAGGTTGCGAATTATCTTCTAATTCTATCGAGGAAAATGTATTTTCGCCAAAAAGAAACATGACATTTTTTTTTTTCATCTCATTGAAGATTTGTTGGTTTATCATTTCTTGTTTTTTATTATTTTCTTTTCCTGTCACCGCAGTAAGTCATTACGGCAAAACGTTTCCCACCCATATGGCAAAGACATATCTTTTTCAGTTCTTGAAACTGTCAGAACACTAAACTGTATTCTTTCGCATCTAAGGTCGAGGTCAAATAATTAAAGATAGTACTGATCAAACGAAAAGTAACTCATAAATTAAGCTAAGACTATTTTTTAAGAGACAAAGAAAGAGTGAAAAATCAAGACAAACGTTATACGATGCTACACCCAAATCAAGGCTTCAGATTGGTATATGTCCTTCACGTCTTAACAGTGATGTGTGTGTTGAGACGAACTTATCTTCAACTTGCTGGATAACCCAAAAATATATAGGCACAATTTTTATCACATAAGGACAAAATGTCCTTTGCCTTTCTGAATCTATAACAAGACATTACCACGGGACGCACATGTAACGTGTTAGTGATTGTAATTGCTCATCATGTCGATAACATCTATCGGCCCTGATCAGCTGTAGGATCCTAGGAAAGGTTAGTAAGATGACTAAGAGCACGGGTGACCCACACCAAACGCCCTAACCTAGTAAACAGAGAAAGAAATCGCAAAACAGGAAATGAGCAGGCCTTCAACATTCGTCGCGGGTCATGATGACAAACACATGACGTCAGCAGAAGTCAAGAAAACCAGCACGAAAATACACAATAAACATAAAGGATTCGCTCTTTATATCTCAGTCAGCATGACTTGATACAAACACATTCATGCTATGAGAGGGCTTGCTTTGTTAGCGATTGCGAAGTATTTGTTGTTTTTTAATGAAAATGTAATATGTAGACATTACGATTTGCTTAATTCTTTGTTGACCAAAGAGCCGTTTCTAATGAGGAAGACATAATTATTCAGTGACTTGCTAAGCGGTAATGTATGGGTACTTCTATTGGAAAAGATGACCCGGGGGGAGGGGAAAGGGGGAGGGGGGTGGGAGGGAGGAGGGGGCGAGAACGTTCTCACTGACAACAACCGGATTTGAACCAAAGTCAAAACCTTTACATCGAGTTTAGTGTGTTAACCGCGTTGGCACAGGGAATGGTCATGGAAAGATAAAGGAAGAGAGAGAGAGAGAGAGAGAGAGAGAGAGAGAGAGAGAGAGAGAGAGAGAGAGAGAGAGAGAGAGAGAGAGAGAGAGAGAGAGAGAGAGAGAGAGAGAGAGAGAGAGAGAGAGAGAGAGAGAGAGAGAGAGAGAGAGAGAGAAACAGACGGGCAGAGAGGGAGAGAGAGGTATAAACGTTAAAAAGGTTATTTTATGAAGCTTTCTTTGTTTACACCATGGTGGTTAATGGAAGCATCCCACTCAGTATAAAATAAAAGATAAAAAAAAATTAATATAACAACTGGAGGTCTGTTTTTTTTCTCTTCTTTTCTCTTTGTTTTCTCCTCGCTACGGGGAATTAACTAGCAAGAGATACCTCTTTTATGTTTCGGTTCTGAAATTGTTTCTAGGTGACGTAATCAGAATCTGGGGGGAAAACCCAGAGTTTCGCTCTCGCACGCGGTCTTGTCTGGTGCCTTTCGTATTGCAGTTTCCATGGCAACGAGGTCACGTCTCCATTCCTCTACTTCCACCCCAAATCTTCCTACACACAAAATACCCATTGTTCCTCCACGTTTGGTCAGTTGATAATACTAGACTGTTGTTTTCTTGTTTATGAACTCATAAATTAATGTAGTCAGGAATGCAAAGATATCATTTCGCTTGGAAAGAAACTCGCCTTCCCATATTATTCGGACTTATAAAGCTTAGCTTAATCTCTCTCTCTCTCTCTCTCTCTCTCTCTCTCTCTCTCTCTCTCTCTCTCTCTCTCTCTCTCTCTCTCTCTCTCTCTCTCTCTCTCTCTCTCTCTCTCTCTCTCTCTCTCTCTCTCTCTCTCTCTCTCTCTCTCTCTCTCTCTCTCTCTCTCTCTCTCTCTCTCTCTCTCTCTGTCGTTCTCTTTCTATTCATTTATCACTGTCTGTCTATGACTGCATAATCCATAACACTACAACGTATAGAATTATCTTATAAATAATACAGTATAGACTTTACTATTAAAACATCAGTCTATTCTAGAATAATCGCATACACCTCCCTGGGCTTAGGTGGTCAGTCAAATTGTTCTGTATTGTGGCAAGGAAACTCCGGACTTACTATTACCGACACTATAAAGGCACATCAAGTCCAGTCACCAGAGCTGTGGCCACAGGCTACATCTTCCTGTATATTATGGAGATCGATAAGCTTCATGTGTCTGCTAATTGCATGCATAATTACGATCCAGCACTAAATCCCAGGACCATCTTCAGCACGTTAACTTAGGTTCATATAACTGCTGCAGGCGAACATAGTAAATATATAGAGGGGCGGGCTATAATTACTATACGAGACGTTGGAAACAATGGATGCATTTTATTTGCTATTTCTTCTTAACAGTTTCGTTTATGATAAAGTCAATAGCTAGAATCAGAAGGTCCTGGAAGACAGTCATATTGTGTTATATGATGAAAATTGCTTTGAATAGAAAAGTAAAAGGTAGAAATGCAATTAATCCGGTTAGAAGAGCGATAGACCTGGTGAGAGGGAATGGCAGATAGGAAAAGAGAGAGAGAAAGAATGAGAGATGAAGGCAAAGAGACCATTCAAGCAGAGAAATCAAAATAATGACATTGCAAGGAAAGAAAAGGATAGGGCTAAAAATGAAAGGGGAGGGTATGTGTGTGTGTGAGAGAGAGAGAGAGAGAGAGAGAGAGAGAGAGAAAGAGGGAGATAAAGAGAAAGAAAGAGACCAGAGACAGACAGACATACAGTTCAGAGACAGAAAGAAATCAAACAGAGCTAGAAAGACAGACTTGTAGATAAAAAATAGAATAAGACCATTAGATGGAGTCTAGAGAGACTGAAAATAGGCCCTGAGATTTCACCCAAAACCTTTCAAATACCACTTGTGACATGAATGTACAGTACTTAGCAGTAGACGAACTTTGCAGTTACAGGAAAGGCCTCGACCGCCATCGAGATGACTCACACATACATGGCTGGCTGATTAGCGAGAGCTTATGTGAGAATCATCAACATTTACACTAAGCAACAAAGAGTCAAAGTCGTGCAAATCATTATCACACAGGCTCTAGTTCGAGATAAGAACTTTTATGAGCTTGACTAACAGATAATTGCGTCGGCAATTAGGATGATGGTTACCGTGTCCAACTATGATGCTGAATATTTTCTAGTCAAATTCGCTGCAGAGTTAGTAATACAAAGCCAGAGAGAGAGAGAGAGAGAGAGAGAGAGAGAGAGAGAGAGAGAGAGAGAGAGAGAGAGAGAGAGAGAGAGAGAGAGAGAGTGAGAGAGAGGGATGAGATGAAACACTGTAGAATAGAATTTGATCAGTATTTCGTCGTGGATGGTGTGAAATGTATATTATATACATAAAAGAAAGACTGAAAGATACTTACAAAAGAAAGATAGAGATAGAGAGAGAGAAGGATAGGGATAGATAGCGCGCTGGTTGTCAGCTGTTAAAATACCTAGAGTTTAGCAGGTCATGAAAAAAAATTATTGAAAACGTAAACATGACAGTAATTTGTCGCAAATTGTAATCATGTGACGTCATTCCCGTTTAAGATTCTAGGAAAGACTCAGGCGACGTTAAACAATTAAATCTTCCTCAAGTGACGTCATGAAGTTAGGGTGCTACAGTCATTTTGTTGTTACAGTTGTAAAATCTTTTTGCGCACATTTTCGCATTTGGTCTAAGCTGAAGGAGGGATGGTAGGTCGATGACGAATCCTGAAGAAGACAGTGACGTCTCTTGCTGAGGTGTCAATGGGGGAAAAAAATCACCTATGTATAATATTTTAATGACCTTTGATAGGTTTACAAAATCTGTCTTAAATAGCCCTCAAAGGGTGTATGTGTGTGATGGTTTTTCTTTTCTTTTTTCCTTTTTTGTGTGTATATGCTTTTCTTCCGAATGGAAAAAAAAAACTTACCAGCAAATCACATAGGTAGGTGGATATGAGTGGCTTAAGTTTGGTTTACTGGCTCTTTAAAATTTTCCTCATCGCAAGAGGTTCAAAGGGGGGACAATCTATTTAAGGTACCTCTTAATGGCTCGCCTCAAGCCTTCGAATGAGTAATTGCCCTAAGGTCAAGTTGGCAGTAATGAATATATACATGAAATAAGTGTGAGGAGACCAAGTAAAGGTGACTCAATCTTCAATATAGTTAGGAGTCGTAGAGGGAGAAAAAGAGAGAGAGAGAGAGAGAGAGAGAGAGAGAGAGAGAGAGAGAGAGAGAGAGAGAGAGAGAGAGAGAGAGAGAGAGAGAGAGAAAGAGCGAGAGAGAGCGAGAGTGAGAGAGAGAGAGAAGGAATATGTGTTTGAGACAGTGGAGGAGGCAAAAAAAAAGGGATGGGTGGGGAGAATGAGAAAGAGAGGCTTGCAATATGAATCGTCAAAGAAACCATTATAAACGTTTCAATGCTTACGTCGTCCCTAACTTACAAAAAAAAAAAAACAATTGGTAAAAGTTTGCACTGACTAAAACAATCCTATATCTGCAGCCCATTTTTTTTTTTTTTAAATTAGAATGTCTTTCTCGGCATTACTAAATCCGGTTCCATTCAACTAGGATCTGTATACGATAACAGATCCGGATTGGTCCAAAACTCGGATTTTGTCTACGTTAAGGTAAATCTAGATATAACCGGATCTCGAGAATGCGAATTATTACTCACAATATTTTCAACTTTCTCAGTCAAAGGTCGATGAACTCAAATGCGTTTCTATTCCGAACGATGTACTTTCAAAGTTACCTTGAATTCGTTCTCTTATTTATTGCTTTTCCTCTTTTCTTTCTTCTAATAGGACTTTAGCAGGATGGGGATCAGCTAGAACTAAACAATAAACAGGCGATCGTCTTCCTTTCAGCTCTGCAATAGTTGTAATAAAACAATGACGTAGTAATAAATGACTTGTTTGGGGTTTCGTGTACATTTTTTTTCTTTCTTCTCAGGATTGTGCGCAAACAATGTAATTAGTGAGATAAAATAAAATTACTAAAACTTTTTCTTCACAGTTCTTTTTCTTCTCAAATGAATTGAAAAATGGATAAAAGTGAAGACTACAGTATAAAATCATTCTGATTTTCAAAATTTAATATTGTTTTAAAATACATCTTATCCACTATTTATTTTCGCTTCTAAAATTGTAAACAAAACGCTTTCCATGGATTTGAAATTCTCTCTCACAAGATTACTCTAGCAACCGACCAATCTGCTTCACTCTCTCTCTCTCTCTCTCTCTCTCTCTCTCTCTCTCTCTCTCTCTCTCTCTCTCTCTCTCTCTCTCTCTCTCTCCCTCTCAAATTACGCGCGAGACTGCTCACACTATATCGGGTTCTTTCACTCTTTGAGGCCGCCAGGAAGAGCAAATTAAATTGATGGAGCAGTGGTTCTTCGGCACCTACGAGCAAATAACGGAAGAAACGAGGAGAGCGCATCTTGGGTTAGCCAAAAAAATGTTATATGATACAAAGAGAGACCGAGATGGCAAAGATGCTTCTGCTTATATTAGACCCAGCAAACTTTGTTTCTTACGCCTGTGGTATACGCTCCATAAAATGGTGTTTGTGGAGGAGCGAGCGGGAGTCTAGGGCTGGAGAACACGGCTCGCGCTCGAGCTAATCTGATCAGCTATTTTCCCTGACCGCAAAAACCGCAAAGGTAGGGGCATAAGGAACTCTGGCGCTGGGCTATAATCTAGATCTAGATATATATATATAATAGGAGAGCAAGGCTCGATGTTACTGGTCCCAGCTTAGAATCTAGTAATGCTTTTAGACCAGGGCAAGCCAGTGTTTTTGCCCGGCAAGGGTTATTGTCCTAAATCCTAAGGCTACGACCGCTCTCTGGTCAGGATCAATTTGGTACATGCATGAAAATAGAAAGGCTATTATCATTATGTTCTCCCCCCCAAAAAAAAAAAAAAAAAAAAAAAATTGTGTTGGCCTATTTATCTTTTTGAGACAGAATTCGAACCATGTAAGGTCTATTTGCTAACAGACGTTTTTTCGCCAAAGTTTTCTACATTTGTTTCCTAATCATTCACAATCGTCACTTCCTTCAAACTTCATTTCTTGCTTTTCTTCTTCTCTTTCTTCTTTTTAATCTATGCCATCTTAATATTTGATTTATTTCCTTTTTCTTTTTAAACGACCCTTGTTATTGATATAACGAGTCTGATCATTGAAGCCATTATAAGTGATAACATGTGCATGAACATAACAAATTTTAGGCTTAAAACACACGATTTGTATTTCTTATTCATCTAGAGAGACGTGTAACTTGCACTTTCTTTTAAACTATAGTTCTACTATTAAAAAAAGGAAAGAAAAAAACAACAAAAAAACAACAGCAACAAAAAAAAAAAAAAAACCATCAAGATCAACAAAACAATTTAACACTTTAATTCTTTGTTGATTTCCAGCAAGCTGAGGAAAATGTATTAATTTCACGGGCTTTTCCATCGATAGAGGTTCTAACATTTTTACGCAAGGTTATTTTAGCCGATGACTTTTTTGACAAAGCAGGACGGGTGAACATAACCTGGTCAACCATGTGATAATCTTATGCATATTATAAACAATGCGAACCTATTGGAACCTTTTTTTCCTCAAGTACTCGCATCTAAATTTCGAATTCTCCTTCTGTCTTTCTATCAGTTTCTGTCTATCTATCTTATACCAATCTCTCCCATACACGTCTTTATCTCTATCTATCTGCCTTTGAGATTTTCCATACTGCTGAAGCTAAAGTTTTAATCTGTTTTTGACTTGATGTTCACATGATAGCATGTAACTCATTGAATAGAAAATAAAATTAAATTATTCTAGTTGTTCAGAACTTGCAATGTTCATTCAGCGTCAGAATCATAAGACAAACGTTTGGCGTATGTTTACTTTCTTGTGTATCATTCTAATTCATGGTGCACTCGTCCTCAAAGTTAAAGCAAGTCTTGCCTTCCTCTCTCTCTCTCTCTCTCTCTCTCTCTCTCTCTCTCTCTCTCTCTCTCTCTCTCTCTCTCTCTCTCTCTCTTTCTCTCTCTCACTCTCTTTCGCTCTCTCTCTCTCCATCCCTTGCTGTAGAACAGGACACGTGAGCTACGACTCACCTACTAAGCTGAGCAGCTTGAGATGAGGCACGGCCGCCGGCGTTCCTTTCACCTGAACGATCCGACAACTAATTCAACAAACACGCTTGGTTTTCAAGCGCCTTACCACCTCCCCCTCCCCGCCTGTTTTCCCCTCTCTTTATTTTTGCCTCCCTTTTCTCGAATTTGCTCTTTTATTCATACAGTCGAATTAATAGATTGGAAAAAAAAAAACTTAACAACTCTCAACCAGAGTTAAAATGTATCCTCCTCTTAATCCGCTTACCTACTTTTACGACATATGCATGTATTTTATGAACAAAGTTATATTCTTAGTAATAACATTTAACTGTATTTCCCATTTTAATCGCAAAATCAGGCCCTATTTGCAAACTCTACAGAGACCCCAAAAGGGAAAGAATGTCGTTTGCACAAGTCAAAAAGTTGACGTCACATAAATTTCAATAGCAAAGGCAAGAAATAGGCAAACAATGAGAAAAAAGCTTCCCTGATGATCAGCGAAGAAGAAAGAAACTAGTAGAATCTCGAGAAAGAGGTCGACCAAAAAGTGGAAGGAATGAGGGAGGAGAAGGAAGAGGACGAGGAAGAAGAAGAGGAAGCAGCAGCAGGCGGTGTTGGGAGATGACTCATCTAGGGCAGCCGGTGTTCTCTCGTTCACCTTCGCTTACCCCCCTTCCCACCCCCCTCTCACCTTTCTCTCCTTGCTACAATTTCCTCGCTAGCCCCCTGCTGCTAATCCACCTCCTTCACCCAGTCTGACAGTCTGTAGTGGTTATAGCTCGGTCACCTGCCGCCACTGCCACCGAGGTCGACTTATTATTTTTATTTATTTTTATTCACAAGGCTTTTTTTTTTTTACTGGTGATGTTGACGTTATACATTGATTGTTTAAAAACGCTGTAAAATTGTTTGCAAAGGAAATAAGATGCAGTTCTGGGTAAATAACACCACGAATCCCCGCCGTGTATGGCACTGCAAATAATCCTAAAGGGACCCCTTACCTTTCCGAGAATTAATGCTTAATACCTAATTATACCAAAAATTATGTACGTATCATGATATCAACTTTTCTCATTTTTTGAACATAAACCATAACCTATTTTGACCAGTGGAGTAAAATGTCTTTGGTTGATTAAGGCTATGACGATTTTATAACTATGCGCATTGGGCAGGTACGCCAGGATTTTTTTGTTCCAGCATGCGAAATTAATCATCACTCGTCCGCTTTCTTTCTGTTTGGATTCAACTAGAAAGGACTGGCTCTAGATCGAGACTGACGTCAAGTCATGAAGTTCTTTAATGGAGGTCATTAATTTGACTTAAATTCAAATCTCTGCTAATATCACTCTTAAAGTTGAAGTTTCTTGATCTATACTTTTGTTCACACCTTTATACCACATTCTCTGGTTAAACAGGATAACTTATGAGTTTACGATCTTGTTCTTTTTTCTTCCTAACTTGTGATGTCAATGTTGCCTTGATAAAACGCAGGTTGTCGCAATCTCCACTTACCAAAGTCAAGATGTATGACGCCGGCTCTTATGACCCTATCAAAACTTATTTTCAGAATGCGAGTATTTTGTAGTATTTCATCGGCGTTGAAAATTACTTGTATTCGGTGATGCGGATGTTGTTTCTTGTCGGAATGCGATATAACTCAGTATACGGATTAATATTTATAAATTGATAAATAATATAATTTAAATGTATTCATAGATATAACATTAGTAATGAATAGATAAATGTATAGATCTAATCATACATAATGCTTGGGTATAATTAAAAAAAAAAAAAAGAAAAGATGGATAGACGTGTAGATACCCACAGGCAGATACAAGGACAGGTAGAACCTTACTCTAATACACATAAGTAGAATAAGGAGAAGGGAAAAAATGGGGGCAGTGAGAAGGAGAAGAAAATGTAAAAGAAAAAGATAAGACAAGAAGTAGTACATTGTATGGAAATGAGAAAAAAAAAAGGAAGGAAAGTGTGAAGAAGAGGCAACTGCAGCAAGCTGTCGAGTCTGATCTTTGATGAAAACACTGATAGCTGATGCATGGCACCTCATAAATAAGATTTTTCAAGGTGAGCCGTCTAAGAAGTGGATGAGAGAGAGAGAGAGAGAGAGGGAGAGAGAGAGAGAGAGAGAGAGAGAGAGAGAGAGAGAGAGAGAGAGAGAGAGAGAGAGAGAGAGAGTGAGAGTGCTAGAAACGGAAACCTGCAGGTGGCAGGCACTCACCCATCGCCAAGGAAGCTACTTTACATTTCTTGAAACAGTTTGCTTTACCTGTGACTTACAGCCAGCGAGCGTATTCTTAGCTCTATGGTTTACACGTGGAGAATGAGGCAAAAGATGAGAAGTGGAGGAGAAGGTGAACAAGTCAGTTTATCTTGCTATTCTTATTGAATGATATCGGGTGCAAAAAAAAATTAGATAAAACTGGAAAACATATAGCTAAGAGTAAAAGATAAAACAAACAAACAAAAAACAATTCATGGCCAATCGTTGACAATACCCGGTACCTGAGTGTGATGGAAAGAAATAGACTGAAACCTGCCAGTAGAAATTGTTCTCATTATTTGCGTTTCTACAAATAATCATTTAAACAAAATATTCATGCATGTATGTGTAAGTAATTTAGTTCCTCCAATCCTTTCTCTCTCTCTCTCTCTCTCTCTCTCTCTCTCTCTCTCTCTCTCTCTCTCTCTCTCTCTCTCTTTCTCTCACCAATTATTCCAACAAACGATTTGCAAAGAACGGCAAAAACGGCTTCAGTAAAAGCAGCAAAATTAGATTCTGAAATGACATCATCGGAAATAAAAGTACACACACAAAAAAACAACAACAAAACTACAGCAACTAAGAACATCACTGTGTACATCTGTTGCAGCATAGAAAGCGAAAACAAAAACAAAAACAAACCCAAAACAAAACAAAACAGAACAGACAGGCTTCCTAAATCAATGTTCTTGCAGATCTGAGCTTGGAAACAAATGCAGAGTAAAGAGTACTGGTAATAAAATCAAAGCCAGCAGAAAATAGCTTTACGATACGCACGCACTGGGAGGTCAAATTCAATCACATTGCACACTCGCCAACAATGTTTTACGCATCAACTTCAGCCAAAAAATTGGTTCAAAAAATAAAAAAAGCTTTACGTTTGGATTGATGCCCAAAATTCTGTGTTGGATCATTTACAGAACAATGATAATAATTCGTTCTTTCTCTCTTTCTCGTTTTCCCCATCACATATTACGGTAGAATTAAAAAAAAAAAGGGGGGGGGGGGATATTTCTTGCTGGCGTCATCGTTTCAATATAGACGTCTCATTGCATCATCGAATGGAATAATACACTGAAACAATGGACTAAATTGCGCAGGTTTTCTTTTTCCATCTGAGTTATTTGGATTATAGATTTAGTAAGCGAGATCTATTTAGATAAATCTACCTATCTTGCTACGTGAAGACATCGAAATAACTTTGAAATAAAACATCATATTAGGGAATAAGGTGCTGACTTAGGATGGGGTCAAGAGTGAAGGATAAAAACATAGAGAGAGAGAGAGAGAGAGAGAGAGAGAGAGAGAGAGAGAGAGAGAGAGAGAGAGAGAGAGAGAGACAGACATACAGAAAGAGAGAGAGAGAGAGAGAGAGAGAGAGAGAGAGAGAGAGAGAGAGAGAGAGAGAGAGAAATAGACAGACAGACAGACAGGCCGATAGAGAAAGGTTAATGAAAAGTAGAGGTGAAGAATTGAAAATAAAAATGTAGACAAAATGAACAGGAAAGGAGAGTACAAAGAATACATAAATAAACTGACAGACACAAAAGATGGACGTGTGAAAGCGTTTACACGGAGAGCAGATGGACGAAGTGAAACGAAAATTGCTTGAGTGTGTGTTTGTGTGTGCGCGCACTCACTGTAAGGAACACGATTTTATTCTTCTATCGATCACCAAAAATCAACTCTCTAAACGACTCAAGAGCGCCTCAGGTTTCCATCATTTCTACAAAATAGTTTAACTTTAGTACTAAAAACTAATAATCACGAGGATAAAGAAAACAAATTCCCTCTTATTGCTTGCCATAGCCTCTATTTCTAATGCATGTTATCTCTATTTTTAATATAATAAACAAATATGACTGTTTATACGTCTCTCTTTCTCTCTTTGTTATCGCTCTTCCCTCAATATACCCATAAACCTAACTAATTATCAGTCCTACCACATTTATTTTATAACTGCTTTGTCAGCAAAAAACAATTATGTATGCGGGGAGAGTAATAAAAAGTATGAGAAAATTTCACGAACAAATAGAAGGCGCTGAGTTGAGCCTTAAACTTCAAAGGAAGGACGAAAAGGCGGAGAGAAATTATCGAGTTAAGCCGTTGGATGAAAAAGAGAGGAAAGGAGGGAAAATGTCGTGGCAAACTGGAGATCCGAGGATATTCAAGATCAGCTTGGGAGATGAAGAGGAGGAAGGGTTGTGGACACACTACACTTTCCCAACACTGAGGAGCAAAGTCTCCTCTCATCGATTTTGTCGTCCATGCTAAGGAATGGATGGAAAGGATACTCGTGATGGAATCATAGTCTAGGGCTAGGGGGCTTGGGCTGCACAGAGAGAGAGACAGAGAGAGAGGGAGAGACAGAGACAGAGACAGAGAGAGAGAGAGAGAGAGAGAGAGAGAGAGAGAGAGGGAGGGAGAGACAGAGACAGAGACAGAGAGAGAAGAAGAAGAAGAAGGAGGAGGAGCAAAGAGAATTGGTTTCAAAGAAACGATAAAAAAGGAGAGAAAAGGCATAGGTGGTTGTGAAGTTTTGAGTGATAGAAAAACAAGTCTTAACAAAGTAAATAGACTAAAGTCTTAAATCGTTAGAAACAATCCCAGAATAATTGTAGAGACAAATATAAAAAGAAAGATAGATAGATCGAGAGAGAGAGAGAGAGAGAGAGAGAGAGAGAGAGAGAGAGAGATAGAGAGAGTGTGTTAGGCAGATATAGATGGATAGATAGTTACAAAAGAAGATAAATATGATGGACAATTCAAAAATATGAGTAAATAAAAAAAAACACATGTACATGCATAGGTTGTTATCTACGGAGGATAAAGACAAAACACGGATGATTAAATGAAGGAAGGAACGAAAGAGTTACAGAGAGGTAGGAAGGATGATAATTATAGAGGGCACCAAAATTGTATCCCTGATGCTCATTACCTGCGGATCAAGAGAAATGGACAGGCGAAACGTGCTTGTCATTGGTAAGAAAGAAAGAAAAAAAATCAATGTCAAAGGAGGGAGCAAGGAGTGGAGGAAACAGTGAAGTGGGAGGTGGGGATTGGGTGGAGGAAGGGGGAGGGGGTAAGCTCATCTGGTGGTATATCAACAAGAATGACATCCAGCTAAGCAGCTATCGGGCAATAAGGTGAGAGTTTAAGTGTCGAGCTCAATCAGCGACGTGTGGAGATTTTTTCTGTTACCAGAGAGGCTTCATCAAAATACCACTTGAACTCAGAGGAGGGAAAACTTGCACGAAACGAAATTCGCTTCTTACTTTTCTATTGAAACTTCAAGACGGGTTATTCAAATCCTTGCAAAATTCTAAATATGTGTTTTTAACGGTTTTCATCACCAGTTACGTCAAAAACTGAGATTGTCGAGAAAGATTCTCTAGCATTATTATTACTTCTTCTTTTTTTTTTTTAATTCAGGGTTGAATAAAACGTAATAACATTCCTCTTGTAACGTATTCAGACAAGCTCCCACGTAAAATTAAAGCTTTTCAAGCACCAACGTTTGCAAAGGGTCATGGGTTTTGCTTTGTTGACTTATCTCTTCAGAAATCATGAGTTCTCAAAAACAGTTTTAATGAAGACGCATCAGGTGCCTATTTTCACTGCCACTTATATGAGAAAGACAGTATTGACACCGTGCAGGGATAACTATGTTTAGAATGCTTTCCAGTGCTAGCCCACGGAGTTGAACTTTTTTAGTTGCTAAAAAAAAGTGGAAAAAAATCTGAAGTCACCAACCATCTTGTCACGGCGAAGTCCTTATAGGTGTAAGTTTTATAGTGCTGAGTACAAAATCACATTATGTTTGTTCACTGATAAACAGGGAAGCTCATCAGAATACCATACATGTGAGACGTAGACACATGGTTTCTTCATTTTGACTTTTAACCGGAGGTTTGCTGTGTCACAAGAAATGTATAATAGATCCGAGTTTCTACGAGTCAATCAATAATAAGTTCGCCTTTGAAATATTTAAGACAGAGCTAAAAAATGAAACAAAAGAAAAAAGGACCAATAAAAACAAAAGAATACAATTAAAGATTGGTGATGAACAAACAGGAAGTTTCATTCATGCAATAGATGTCTCCGAGATTGATCATCTGTTTTTAACCATTACCCCATAATCTAGCACGCTGGGTTGTCATCTCTTCGCTTTTTCCTACCAATTAAAAAAAAAAAATCTTAATTGAAGGAATTTTCAATAACTAATCTGCTATCATTATATTCCTTCCCATCCTGACGAAGCAAGAGTGCCATATGGTGCAGCAATCTGGACCCAGAGTCATCGCCCGGCCAAAGACAAAGGGGCAGGACGATTTGACTGATAATATTTCCATGCTGCAAGATTGGAGTCTCGGGAGTGGCAAGTCAGACGCGACTAAAGAGATGTGCCCCTGATTGAAAAGCCGTGTCGCGCAAGTCCAGACTGACAGTCTTCGCGGTTCGCTCCTTAAAGGCCAGAGAACTGAAATGATGCCATTGTTGGTACCGCTTTCAAGTAGTTCCTTATTTTTTTTCTTTCATAAATCGAAATCATTCCTACAAAAGGGATTCATGACAAGAGCTTTTGAATGGTATTATATGAATGCTTTTGCTGGACTCATCTTTTGATAAATCCCATAAAAAAACGAGTATGGCAAATCATCATCATCATCTATTTCCATTTATCTTCATTTCTGTTTATGGGACACAAGTTATTTTAAACTGATTCAAAAGGCTATTAAAAAAAAACATCAGCAACACACGCAATAATTACAGAAACAACAATAACAACAAAACTAAAGAACAATACCTCCTTAATCTCAAAACTGCAGATAAAACTCGGAAAAATAACTTTTTTTTTATCCCAAAATTCTTCTAGACTCTTTACCAATTGTGACAAGAAGACAGTTTCCTCTTTGTTTTGTTGACACAGCCGTTTAAAAGATGTCATCATTCTTACGTCATCAGCTTCCCCTCACTCTTTTTTTTTTTAAACAAGCACACACACATTATCCCCGCTTGCATTCCGTATCTCCCATTTTTCGATAGAATAAGCCTCAAATAAAATCCAGAGGGTCCTATCCCACCCCTATTTCCCCTGACCCCTCTACCCATGTAACACACCATCTCCCTCCCATTTCCCGGGGGACTCCTCCACCTCTCCCCCTTCCCTCTCACCCTCCCTCCACTCGTCTTCTCCAAATCTGTTCTGGTCGATTTCTTTTACTTCTATCAAGGATGCATTCCACTGGCCAGAGCTAATCAAGCAGCTTGATGATTCATCTGTAACCAGACATCACTGGTTAGTCTTCCCCTCCCAGGCTCATACTTTCTTTCCTGAGTAACAGAACAGCTGCTGTAAAGGCAATTATGGTGCTGTGAACGACTACGGTTGAAAACATAGGACAAAAGGAGAAACAAGGCCAAAGAGAAATTTCACTTCAACACTTTTGAGTTTATCCTTTTTACTCCGCTATTGAGAAGTTAATAAAAAAAAGACTAGAGTAACATATTGTGGGTGTTCATACGATAATGGTAAGCACTTAGCTGCTAAAGACATTTCGTCTATGAATTAAAAGATGCATAATAATTCAGATCATGAAAAGAATTAAAATCTTTGGCTTTGAAAATTTTGGACTTGGAGCATAAAATGGCCAGCGAAAAACAATAGATGAAAATCGAAACATATTCCACCATCTTTTTTCCCAAAGGTTTGCAGAACCAGGAACTTTATACAAGGGAAATATTTAGTGTGTTGTTCATTGTTGAAATATCGAAGCTGTCTCAAACATGCAGAAATGAAGTGAGATTTCTTGAAAAGTAAATGATTTTTTGAAATATCAAAGCATTAAAAAATAATTTTATTTTAAGGCCAATTTTCTTTTTCCCTTTATCCCCATATCATTTTCACGGTCAAACTCGCAAAATGTCTCGTTGTCTGCAGCTGTGGCAGGAAAAGTTATGGAAGAATGTTGTGAAAATATGAAAGGGCGAACCGAGGGCGGCGGTGAGAGACGGAGTGTGTCGTGTGCAGCGTGAGTTGGTCCTGATGAGGAAGAATAATGGGAGTCTGGAATGACAAATTGCGTGTCTGTGGTAGCAATAATTACACTGATTGTTAGTTTTATTTATGTGTGGGTGTATGTGGGAGTACAGACAAAGGCTTAAAACAATATTGTTTAACTCCAACACAAGTTTTAGTGATGACGAAGTCTAACAATAGAGACGGAAGAAAGCAAGGGAGAGAATCCTGCCCGTGTGATCAAAGACGAGAACAAAAGCCGTTGAAACTGGGTCAAGACTAGATGCTCTGCCTGGTTTCATTTCCGCATCTCGGATTTTCGCTAGTAGAGAATCATTTCATAGTCATCACATTAAATAAAGATAGAGAGAAAGAGAGAGAGAGAGAGAGAGAGAGAGAGAGAGAGAGAGAGAGAGAGAGAGAGAGTCAGAGTGAATGAGACAGAGAGACAGACAGATAGACAGACGAGTGTCAATAGTTTGACTGATGGTTTCTGCTCTTGTAGCGATTGATCTTTTCATTTTGCATTAATCAAATAAATCTGTATTGTAGGCAAAATTCACAGATTGGAAGTTCTCATCTAACTTTTGCCCAAAGTTTTTCGTAAAAAAAATTAGATCATCGCAGATTCAATTTCTTTTCTTTCGCAACGAATCTAAGATAATATAGACAATGTGCTTTTGAAAAATTGCTATCCTCATTCCATGCAGCACGAGAATTTCGAAAAGAAGGAAGGAGAAAGGGGTGGTGTGAGGAGAAGTACGGACAGACAGAAAGTGCACGATTTGCATTGTATCTAGAAGGATAATCTGAAAGGACAATGAGGCATCTTTAGAATGAAAATCACTCTACACTTCTCCCCCTATAAATTGAATCAGCGTCGACATGAAATGGAGTGCAATGTAAATGGAATACAAACAATTGATCAATTGAATGTATATGTTTCAGATATCAGAGTGTCACATGGCACACATTGGATTGCTATTAAGGTGATTGCGGATTCGATCCTTGACTGAACATAAGACGGCAGCAATTGTCTATTTTCACAGAATATGAACATAAAATGAAAACAAACATACAAAAATAGAGTTCTGTTGGCAATATTTGAAAGTAGGTCTTTGGGTATTCTTGGAAGTTTCAAAGTAAAGGAAGCCGTAACAAAAGCGGTGAGCCAAAGAAGTAAAAGAAAGTGAAGACATATCCCGAATCCCTATAAATGCCAACAAAGACTCCCAGAATAGTATTTGTCTCGCTCACCTATATACTCGATGGCTTCCTCAAAGTACTGCTTCAGATTCTGCTGAGCGCTGTCAGAGGCAGGGATTCGCTTGTATCGGATGCCAAGGGCGTCGAAGTACTGCGGCACATGCGCAGTCACGTTGAGGACATAACCGATGTTGAGTCTCTTGAGACGAGCCAGGTCCTTGGCGTCACGTTCGTTACCTGGAAGAGACCGATCGGAGGAGTTGAGTAAATTGACAGATTTGATTAGTTGTGGAAGATATGAAAATATAAATTGACTGGTTGATAAACAGATTGATGAAATACATAAATTGGCTGACTGATGAGAGAAAAAAATATATGATGCAAGAAAAAAAAGTTCAAGTGAAGGTAAATAATGCGATTATACTAAGCAGAGAAAAAGAGGCAGTAAGAGAGGGAGGCAGGCACATTAGACAGTCAAAAATTGTATTAGAAAGCATACAGTCAGATTTGCTATCACTCTGGGCGTTTTAAAAATGTATGGGATGGAGCAATACAGCTGTACAGCGATCATCTTATTTACAATTTCATGCTCCAGGGATATAAATATGGTAAGACAGATCTTTAGGGAACCATGTAGGATGGGTTAAGGTGAATATATTTCTATAAAACTCATTTCATGCATCTTTTTTCTAAGCGAGCAAGTTTTCGTTGATGAACTTCACGCATAATTATGAGCTGACAGTGAAAATTTAGTAGTCTTTATTATTATAAGGAATCAAAAAGCTAGAGCGGGATTTAAAACTAGTGAGAAAAGGGTAGAAGTCGGAAGAAAGTAAGACGGGATGGAATGAGCCTAATACATGCAGATAAAAGCTCAAATCAGCTGGTTAATAATAATAGGAATGGAGCACGAGAAGAGACTGGATCATATATATATATAAAGAAAAAAAAAGACTGAATTGGGAAGAGAGAGAGAGAGTGGTGAGGGCAGAAGGAGAGATCAAGGAGAGGGTGAAAAGCGCGGGGGGGGGGGGGGGGGGTGAAGGGAGCAGTACTCGAACGGTCGCGCTCGATTACGCAGCCATCGTGAGCGTGAATCACGAGCCTGGACAATGCCGGACATAATGGACAAAGCCAGGCCACGTCTGGACGTTGCTCGGTAACTGGGCAAGTCTCCCAGAGGTCTGATAAGTCACGCCAAGGCCAAGAGAGGGATCGCCGGTACATAGCGCTCCACCCAATGGGGTGATCAATGCTTGTCGTCCCAATGGAAATGTGGATGCTCCGGTGAAAGAGTTTTTTTTTTAAGCTGAGTAGATTTTTCATGGTCTTCTCACTATTTGGTCTCCCTTTACGTCCTGGTTTTAAATTTTATTCAATTGCATAAATATTCGCAACACATAAACGACAATAGTGTATATGTACTAAGTATGGATGTGTGTGTGTGTGTGGGGGGGGGAGGAGTTAAATACCAGTCCAAGCTTTTGGTCGGTGGTAGTAGATTGGAGTAAGATCCGATATTCACGGCTCATAATTGTATCTTTTTCGTATTTCGCGCACACAACTTTTTAATTTATATTTCACCTTGTCATTCTGAGAATAAAATCAACTACTTCGTTATTTAAGGATCTATCTCTTTCTCTATCTGAGTTATCCTTCTTAAGCCCTTTCAAGAATGAATATAATGTGGGAGTTGGTTAGCTTTTCCTGGCTGAGGATGGCGCATGCAATATCAATATCAATAAGACTGTCATTTTTCGGTTCCACAGCTATATATTATGCACGTTCAAACATAGGTTTGGTCCTGATAAAGAAAGGAAAAGAAGAAGCGAAAATCCCCGAAGCACTATCATTTAGACGCGACTGTCGAGATTCTTTGCAACCTTTATTAATGCAAAGTGATCCTTCTGTGAGACATCCCAACTTACCTCCTTTTCCTTAATTACACATGCCGGTCGACTTATTACTATTCCAATACATAGTTGTTAGGTGTCACCAGCATCCTCGCCTGACCTCCTCTCTCTCTCTCTCTCTCTCTCTCTCTCTCTCTCTCTCTCTCTCTCTCTCTCTCTCTCTCTCTCTCTCTCTCTCTCTCTCTCTCTCTCTCCCTTCTATTTTCCCAGAGTTATTGAGCCACACTTACCACCCCTGCAAAGCTAAAGTTGGATATTATCTTTGTGCCTTGCGGGTGGCTGAAAATTTGGGATGGAGAAGGAAATACACATTTGTTAGCTGTCATCAGCATCCTTGCCCAATTTCTCTTATCCCCACTCCAGCCCTCCCATCTTTTGTTCATTTCGATCTCCTAACCCTTTTTTTTTTTTCGCAGGAGTCTTCACTAGAGATACCTTCACTATCTCTCTCGGTCTGTAAAGATAGCTAGATATCATCTACATGCCGTGCAGATAGTTGAGAACTTGAGACGGAGAAGCAAACCGAGTTATTGGCAGGCATGTAATGAACGAATTCTGTCTCCAGCGCCCGAAGTGTCATTTCAGCTAGTTACTCGGTTCTTCAATCCCGTACTCGCGTGCAAACGAAATGACCATAGGCTATTTCGGCTAATGGCGAGGGAGGGGCCGGGAGAAGGAGAATCGGAAAATAAATTTCCGGAAGAAAAGACGTATAGGATGCTGAGCTAGCTCAGCAAGCACAGCAATTGAAAGAATAAGAGAGCAGAAAGGAACCACAAGTTTTGTAATCCCACCATTTACTTGAGAATAAGAATAGATGACTGGGGTAAAATACAGTGACGGCATAATAATACTTGGCAAAAATGGCTGGAAGATGTTAGTGAAATATTGTCACAGTCACAAATAGTTACCTCACTCGTCATATATTTTGGTGTGTTTTATATTAACTTTATGCCCTTGAAAGCGACTTTGAATGAAGCTTTACAATTTATCAGAAAAACTTTAAAAAAGGAAGGGCACTTCTATATACCTATAATTGCTTGGGATTACAAGCTCATCGACCATTAATTTTTTTTTTCTCCGAAAGATTGTCGAGTTACAGCTATAACTCACCAAGATATAAGAATGGTAACACTTGTGAGGCAGTGGCAGCCTCTATTTCCGGTTCCGGGACGCCATTGGTCGGGCTGTAGAGCATGGACTGGTGGTGAAGAACCTGTTGGGATATCTCCTCGGTACGGCTGCTGCCTCGGCACAGGGACTCTTGCTCCAGGCTGAAACTCTTGAATCCGCCTGGGGAAAACAGCGAGAGCGAGAAGTGGTCAAGTCACAACTTCACAATGCACTGCGCGTAACCAGTACCTTGACAATTTAAACAAAACACATACACAATGTGATCCCTAATTCATCTTGAATTGAGAAAATTAAGTTCCCTTAACTTTCCCTAACGATCTTAAAATGAGAAACAAAATGAGTATGTAAATTTATCGCCTGGTACTTTAGTTTAATTGTTTAATAGGTTTTTATATTCTAAGGTGAAGGAGGGGTGGAGAGTCCTTATCAGGGTATATCAAATGCCCTAGTCAATGGATAAAACATTAACAACTCTACGAGGGTGCTAAACCATAGCAACGATGAATTTTCTGAATAATAATAATAACAATAATAATAATAATAATAATAATAATAATAATAATAATAATGATAATAATAATAATAATAATAATAATAATAATAATAATAATAATAATAATAATAATAATAATAATAATAATAATAATAATAATAATAATAATAATAATAATAATAATAATAATAATAATAATAATAATAATAATAATAATAATAATGATGAGAATGAGATTGACTATGATGATGAGGATGATGATGGTTGACTGACAATAACGATGATGTTCTTGGAAATCATGGCGACAGATAAATGCTAAATGACTCAGAATAAAGTATTTAAATCTGAGGAAGCCGCCACAGTATTTTCCCTACACACCTTAGCATGAAATAAAGTATTCTTTTCATAAAATGCGCAAGTGTTCCTTCCTCGAGCAGTATCTTTTCACCTGCCTGTTTTGAAGTATTAGCAAATACTATTGAAATTACTAAAACAAATTCAACATAAGGTCGCTGAGTTGGCATAGGCGTGCATTCTGTACAAAACAGGAGGCAAGCACCAAGGCAATCGAGAAAAAAGTATCACTGGGTGAAAAATATGTGACATACGCCATACCAGCACATCAAACACGTGTGGCTCTCTGCCAAAGCGAGAAATTCTACCACAATGTGAAGAGCAAATCTATCATTTTCGTTTATTCTTATTCTTGTTATTTTTTTTTTAGTCTTGCAGGTAAAGCACACAATCTGTGATCGGGGAGAGTTGGGGTGTATTCAAAATGTGATTCCAAATTGAAAGTTGAAAAAAATTGGGTTGTTTATACAAAAAATCCAGAAATGTCATGTATGATTATTTAATATCATTCTATTAAAAGTCATTGGGCATACTTTCCCTTCCATAATGTGATTCAGGATAAATTTATAAGGCATTTTACATTTTAATACGAATAACTTAATCCGAGTTGGAATGAAAAAAGGGATAGAGGGGGACAGACAGAGAGACAGACAGACAGACAGAGACAGGGAGAGAGAGAGAGAGAGAGAGAGAGAGAGAGAGAGAGAGAGAGAGAGACAGACAGACAGACAGACAGACAGAGAGACAGAGAGACATGGAGAAAGTTAAGAGATAAGGAGAAAAATGTATGGCAGGAGTTTAAACAGTCTTAATCATAAATTATACAATTCAAAATAAGGCCAATCTAAATAAAACAGAAAATATTAATAATTTATTGATGTGAAGTGAAACTGCAAGTTTAAAATGGTAAAACAAAAAAAAACAGGCTGTTTAGGAAAGCCCAGATGGAATTATCGAAATCTACCAAGAAATCATGACAAAGCAAGTAAGAGCGTGAGAAAATGTAGGCCATGTTTACAGCGAAACCAAGGTTGAAAACACCGACACGTTGGTGGCGGGAGTGTGAACTGGTTTCGGCTGGGCATTTGGATCACATGACTGTGTGACTCATCCGTTCGACCGCTGGCAGAGGTCAAAAGTCAATAATTACTAGATCTAAACCTATCAACTTGCTGAAAGTCGGTGTTTCTTCTTTCATCCGATTTCGTAGATTTATATAGATATACTGAGACACTATGGCGTGAAATGAATGCTGTACAAAGTCGCAGAGAGAGGAAAAAAAAGAGAGAGAGAGAGAGCGAGAGAGCGAGAGAGAGAGAGAGAGAGAGAGAGAGATAGAGAGAAAGAGAGAGAGATAGAGAGAGAAAGAGAGAGAGCGAGAGAGAGAGAGAGAGAGAGAGAGAGAAAGAGATGATTTAAAAGGTAGACGAAAAAAGAGAAGAAGTGGAACCTTTTCCTGTAAGTTTTTCCTTCATTAAAGTAAGGTAATAAAAATCAGTGGAACAGCTTAAATTTACTACATTCATACGGTCTTAGATTACCATCATTTTGTTTCAATGGTTTCTAACTGGTAGGGATGATTTTTTTGCTCTATTTTTATTCTTTAGGTTTTCCTTTATTAATAATGCACAATCTAGCACGAAATGTGCTTTCAGAATTTAGACCAAATTTGCCACATCAATGCGATGTAAAGATAAAAGCGTGGATAATATTTACCACGTGAGAATGACTGTGATAATATTCGGGACACTGACAATGAGACACACAAAAAAAGGAGGTCAACTCAATATCTAAGATTGTTGATTATTGAACGCAGAGAGGAAAACTTCGCTAAGGATGAACTAAAACAAATAAAAAGCTATTAGTAAATACAACAGTATTTCCTCTTGTCAAGAAGTTCATTTTGTAATCCTAACAATGATAATAGGGATGGTGATATTATCATCATGATAAAGATGACAATATCAACAACAACAACAACAACAACATAAAAAACAACAGCTGACTAATAATAATAATAATAATAATAATAATATTAATAATAATAATAATAATAATAATAATAATAATAATAATAATAATAATAATAATAATAATAATAATAATATTAATATTAATAATAATAATTTTTTTTCAATTGACTCATAGAGAATATGCGGCGAGAAGTTTTTTATTTGATTTAAGGATCTCTGTCACCCTGTGAGTCATTTTTTGATTAAAAAAAAAAGTGGGGGGATAAAGGAATCTCGCTTGAATTTCCTGCACCATAAATCTGGGGTATTCAGCAGGATAATTATGAGCAGATATAGATCTAAGGCTTTGAGTGGATAGAGGAGGTGAGAAAAAAGACAAACAGACGGGCAGGCAGACAGAAAAAGAAAGATACAGAGAAGGTAGAGACGGCAAGGAAGAGGGGTGGGAGCGGCTGAGTGATAAATAAAGAGACTGAAACACACAAACAGAAGGTAGAGAGAATGAAAAGCGGGAGAGGCAAAGAAATTAAAAAAAAAAAAAAAAGGGGGGGGGAGGGGGGTAAGGGAGGCAGGATGTCATGAGAAGGAGGAGAGAGGGAAGGAGGGGCGAAAAGAGGGAGAAGAGCAGCAGAAAGAAAGAGGAATAATAATGATAAGATGATGATGATGATGATGATGACGATAATAATAATAATAATAATAATAATAATAATAATAATAATAATAATAATAATAATAAAGATAAAAACGTAAAAAAAGCAGGAAGGAGGAAGAAAAGAAAAAAAAAAGTCCATTTTTTTCTTATTAAATGAACGGAACTAAATTCTATGTGGCGTTAATAGAACCATATTAAAGTAAATGAAACAGCCACATCAAACTTCCTGGTTGAAAGTTAGCTACTTGGAGGTGCGGAGGCTCAATCATAGATTTGCCTTAGGCTGTGCTCGCTTTACATATACATGTATATTTACACTTTGAGGATCTTTATTTGCCCTGCATATTTGCTTTGAAAATATTGCAAGTTTACGTCATAAACCTACTACAAATGTAATTTGGGATAGATATTGTATAGATAAACAGAAAGTTACTAAACAGACGGACAGACAGAGCTTTAGAACTATGAAATTATATTGATAGCTAGATGAATGTGGGCCGGCATAGTTAATAAAATTGAAGAGAAATGCGATGAAAAAAAAAAAAAGAAAGAAAGAAGGGGATTTCATTTAAAAGATAAAGAGTAGAAGAAAAATATAAAACGCTCCACTGGAAAAAAAGGGCCAGTTTTACGGTTGAAAATCAATCACTGCACAGGAGACGACTTAAAATTGTAATAGAAGAGGAGAACATATTTAAAAGTTAATCAAATGTATAGCAGAAAGAAAAAGAATTTGAAGTCAGTCAAAGCAGTTTTTTTTTCTTCGCAATTTTTGGAATCCGAACATCCTGACTGTAGATTCACAATGGAAGAAGCAGTGTTATTTTCCCTTTCTGGGCGAAATTGTACAGAACATGCTAACACGCAGAACCCACTAAGCATAAAATTTACATTTTCAGCCCCTCTGGATCGGCAGCCACGTTGACTCAGACGTTGGTCATACTAGAGGTTTTGGAGGCAGAGTAAAAAAAATAAAATAATAATAATAATAAGAGGTTTTTAAAGCTAAGTTTGGTTTTTCCATTATTGTTATTCAAAACCTGTACCGGATATAAATTTATAACATGGGCTCTATATTTCCACGCTACTTATTGTGAACGATACGATATTGAAAGCATTCTCTCTCTCTCTCTCTCTCTCTCTCTCTCTCTCTCTCTCTCTCTCTCTCTCTCTCTCTCTCTCTCTCTCTCTCTCTCCCTCCCTCTCTCTCTATGCCTCCCTTTTCCCTTACCTCAGCCTCTCTCTTCAATTTTGTGTTAAGGCAATACATGTACCACATTATTATTTTGAACCCTAAGCACTTCCTAGATTAACATACTTTGATGCTAAGAATCGAGCGAATAAATGTTTGTTTCAGCCACGCTCGTGCACAGACAAGAGCTTTTCTTCCTTTTCCAGTATCTACACATAGAAATCCGTAAAAAGAAACCTATTAACTAGACAAAATCTCCTAATTCTGTACGCCATAAATCATTTTTCTTCAAAATTTCAGAGACCTAAAACCTTTCGCAACCTTTACATTCATTACTATGAGTTACAAGCAAAGGGTTCTCTCTTCGAAGTAGGGTCTCAAAATAACGTTCCAGGCTTCCCGCCTCTCTTTACATTAAGTCGGCCTATTCAGTGCTCTGCGAAAACTATTCTAACAAGAACTGAGATGTTAAGGGCTATAGTATTGCTGGTGCTGGTGATGACTAACTCAGACATAACCTCTTGGAGCCTTTGACTCTCTCTCTCTCTCTCTCTCTCTCTCTCTCTCTCTCTCTCTCTCTCTCTCTCTCTCTCTCTCTCTCTCTCTCTCTCTCTCTTTCTCTTTCTCTTTTTCTCTCTCTCTCTTTCTCTTTCTCTCTCTCTCTCTCTCTCTCTCTCACACACACACACACACAGCACACAAATGTAGTTTCTTGTTCTGCGATGGAATTTTATATCATATATTTTTTTGTTGACTTCTTTGTTTTGTTTTCTAACTTTTTTTTTTCCATGTGTGTAGTTTGAAAGTGAAAAGCCCTTACTGACAAACAGAATTTAGCATCAGCAACTCTTTTCCATGTTCGGAAACACTGAGCAGTGAATAATTTCTTTCCTGTCCGTATAAAATTAAAAGTGGACACGTCACTCTTAGTTCATTTCTTCACTCAGGGGGAGCCGAAAAGAGAGGAAGGGAGAGAAAGAGGTAAAGAGAGCGAGCGAGAGAGAGAGAGAGAGAGAGAGAGAGAGAGAGAGAGAGAGAGAGAGAGAGAGAGAGAGAGAGAGAGAGAGAGAGAGAGAGAGAGAGAGAGAGAGAGAGAGAGAGAGAGAAAGCTCATTCGTGCACCGGTAAAAATAACTTCACGCATGAACGATGTCACATAGGGTCACACCTTGTTCCTGGACTAGTTCGTGTAGACCTTCCATCTGTCCTCACTTCACCATGTAGCTGTGATCCTGGAGCCCAACGAGCCATGACGTCATGGAATAAATACGCACATGTACAGTAATGTAACCGAAAACTTCCATCTCCTTTAACTCTTTGTCCTCCTAGTATAACATTCTGAGAAAGCCCAAGGCCATGGGGATTTTGTACTACAATTTTAGAACTACAGGTAAAATGATGGATCCAAAAGGAGGACATGCAAGAATATATTCCCCTTTTCCCCGAAAGTGTCTTTTTTTCTTCTTCTTTTTTTTTTTTTGTATTTTTTTTTTATTGGCCTTTGTCTCTCTAACTCTGTATCTGTATCCTTTTCTCTTTTCTCCTCCTCTGAATCCCCTCTGTCTTCTGACTCTCTGTATGCTACTCTTCCCAAACTAAAAAAGAAAAAAAATATTGCCCACGAAAATCAGTTTTTGTCTGCTTTCCCCCTTTCTCACATTCCCTTTGGAAAAGACCTTCATCATTAAGCATGTTTTATAAAATAATGGTAATTATAAACGGTTCTAAGGAAATGCGAGTTTCTTTCAGTTGTTGTTAATTGAAACCTTCAAAACACAAATTAATTTCTTTTTCTTTCATTGTTTTTGTGCAGATTAAATCACCACGTCAATCTTTTTATTAACTATGTTGTCATCTTGACCTGAAGGGTGAAAATTTATGCATGTAAGTATTCAATCGAATTCGTAAAAAAAAACTTTTTGTCCACACTATTACAGATAACTGAACTCTCTTCTCTAGGTACGGTCGGTATGTAAGGCTAGAAAAATCCTTTGAATCAGAAACTCTCCCCTGGTTATAGACAATTGTGATTTATATAGCTTTTTTTTTTTAATATTCCGGGGTCATGAGCTATCAAGAGTAAGAGAGATAGGGTTTGAGAGAGATTGGGGGCGGGGGGAGGGGGGGGGGAGAGAGAGAGAGAGAGAGAGAAGACACACACAGAGAGGGAGAATGTCAGAGAGAGATAGAGAAGAGAAGAGAGAGAGAGAGAGAGAGAGAGAGAGAGAGAGAGAGAGAGAGAGAGAGAGAGAGAGAGAGAGAGAGAGAGAGAGAGAATAAACGTAATCGATCAACAAAATATCAATTTATGTACATATAATTTTTTTTCTAAAATGCTCTGACAGTAACTTCCCACTCCTCCTGTACATACATTTTGTCTCTTTCGTGCCTGAATAAGCAGTCGGAATTTTTGGGAGGTCGTTACTCGCATAGCGCAGGCGATGAGCTCATCAAAAAACAACACTGGACAGAATGAAAATAATGGGACAAGCAACCCGGGAAGACAGATCGACCTACAGCTAGCTTGAAGCGCCTCTGAGAGAAGGAGAGGGTGGGAGAGACGGACAGAAGTACCGAGAGAGAGAGAGAGAGAGAGAGAGAGAGAGAGAGAGAGAGAGAGAGAGAGAGAGAGAGAGGATAGAGAGTGGGAAGGGGGTGAAGAAATGAATCTTTGAGACTGAAGGCATAAGTTTGTCATTATAATTCTGCATTTTCATTTTTGCACTGTCTGAGAAAAAAAACATTTTTAATCCAGTGTTATAATATAATTTAATAACATTATTATTATTATTATTATTATTATTATTATTATTATTATTATTATTATTATTATTATTATTATTATTATCATTATTATTATTACAGCATTATCAAATTTACACGGCTGTCCTTAGATTATATAATGATTTTTTTTCTATTCTTTTTTTTTTAATTAGCTCAAAATCAAAGTACATTTTTACTCTCACGACGCGCGTGATATTTTTGTGTTAAAAAGTCATTTAATACATGTCACATCTCTTATATATGACTAAAAAAAAAAAAATAGAACAATCCAGCAGGATTATTTTTGGGAATAATAGGGAAACAAAAACCGTAATGAATGTACTTAGGGAGCGGATATCACAAGTGGCAGGTTTTTAGAGACAGATAGAGAGAGGGGCGTGACGCTTGGAGAGCGCATAATGACTCACAGAAAGAATACGTCTAGATTGTATGTTAGAACATTGCGAAAGATAAAACTGAATAATTGGCAATTGACAAAGACAAAGCTGGTTTCGATTTATGTCTTCATATTCGTGTTCAATACTAAAAAGTTTTCAGAGTAGAAAAAATAGAAATTAAAAAAAAAGATAGATTTTAAGATATGTTCACATTGCTTATTTATTAAAGCTCGTTATTATTAATTTAAAGGCCTTTGTTTGTAGTTGGAATACATTAAAAAATAAAATAATAGCAAATTACGTTTAATTCATGTTGCTTGGAGTTTTTTTATGGAAAAATTGACGTTACAAGAGATAGATTCGGGTTGGTATTTTTTTCAGGCATTTCATTGAATAATTTAGACCAATTAACGAATATCACTGAACATTGATGAACAGTATCTTACCATTCACCCTTTATCAGTTCTTGTATAGTCATCTCTTTTTTTTTTTTTTTGAATACCCGTAACAGTTTTCCAATTTGTATCTTCTATAATTCTTACGACGGGGGCTAAAATACATGAACTATAATCATACTACTATGATCCGCAAGTGTGTATCCTTACCATCCAAGACGTGTACATCTCGGCCTTCCCTAAGCAGTGAGGAAAGCACCGCCCTGAGGCCGGCTCCCTGGTCACCCTGTTCAGGTGGGCCGGCCAAGTCTCTGATGCTGGTGTGGTCATCGTAGACTACAATATCCAATCTCCCTGGTGACATGCGCCGCATCGACGACGGCGACACAGAGCAGGTTGGTGCGGCTGGGGAATCCTCCCGAGGGGAGGCTGCCAGCACGTCCAGAACAGACGTGCGTCCATGCTGAAGACGCCGTCTGGCGAAGCGGTCAGTGCAACAAAGATTGAGCGCCCCCTGAACATGGTCACGTTGGAAGGCCTTAGTAGAGCGAACGTCAATGATCAGCAAGGGCCTGTGCTTGATCCCAGCTATCAGGCTAGCGAGGTCGTCAGCGGCAATAGGTTTTAACTTTGCTACGATCGTTTTGGTGGACCCGGAGGAGGCGTTGATGATGGCTGAGGAAGGTGAGGGCGACAGAGGTTGTGACTCCTCTGATTGAGGAAGAGGAGGTTGCGATGATGAGGCAGCTGAGTGTGCGGGAGAGGCTGACATGGGCTGAGAGCACGAGCTAATACTGCTACAGACAAGACCACAGCCGCAGTTGGACACAATAGGGCTGGAGAGCGGAGACAGCCCCTTGTTGTAGCTACTCACAAAGGCCGTCGTGGGCGAAGTCGCTGGGCTACGGCGGCTGCTGGATTGAGTGATGCTGTGGCTGGAGGTGGTCGTGATGCCTTGAGATGACTGAGCTGATATGGACGATGTTGCTAAATGTTGCGATGATGATTTTGATACGTTCGTTATGGAAAATGTCTGATGGTAATGAACTAGATCAGACGGATGGACGCTGTGACCTGTAGGAGATATGGACGCTCTCCCGTTACTGCTGCAGCCATTCTGTGAGACACTACCGTGGTGGTGACTGTTACTGTGTCCAGGTAATGAGGACGCCGGAGTGGAGGAAAATTCCAAAGGGCAAAATTCTAGTTTAGACCTCTTGGAGGTCATGTGTGCCTCTTCCGCTGTAACACCCAAGAGACGAGGTTGCCCGATGGAGCTGATGGCTGAAGCGCTGCCGCTGGGGCTATCGCTGAGGCGCCTGGATATGTGCTCTCCACCCGAGGCGCTTTTCCTCAGAACGGCCGAGCTGTACTGCTGGGCGAGGTTGAGGTTCAGCTTGAGATGGCGTCGAGCGTTCCAGGTGGAGGCGAGCCTTGAGGAGGAGCTGGGGCTGTGATGGTGAGGTAACAGGCCTGGGGCTGCGGCAGCCAGGACAGACACGGCTCCGGCTTCAGGCATCTGGCACTTCCGGCGACTGCCTGAGGTAGCGGCCAGCTTGAGGGCCCCGCGGTTCCCGTTGACGATATCGTCGATGGCACGACTGATCGCGTCCAGCGACGACGTTGAAGAGGGGAACGGCGATGGTGACGGGGAGGGTGACGGCGATGAAAAGAACGACGGTGACGAGGACCTCGATGAGTCGCCGGTCAAGGGGGACAGCTGTAACGGCGACAGCGAGGAGCACGATGGGGATGAAGAAGATGGGGAGGATGACGATGAAGATGATGATAGTGATGAAGGCGACGGTAAGCCCGTCAATGGTAACGGTGACGACAGTCTAGATTTCGATAAATGAGCGATGATTTTGGCTTTGTCTCGACGACGTGCAGAATCCACGCACGACGGTGTATCAGTCACAAATACCATTACCATTAGACTGACTGGTCTCCGGCATTTACAGAGCAAGATTGGGCTTCAAAAGTTGCTGCTGAGTCGCATTCACAATGTACTATACGTGTACGTTTGTTTTGGGTGATGGCAAGCATATTTAATGTTTACAAGAAATCATAAATATCCAAACTTTATGTTTATTACTTTTTAGACTATTTGTAAAGCCGAATGAACTTTAGTTCTTTGTCGAGTTCAAGGATAGAAAATAATCAATAAGATTTGTATGTATTTTATCCAATAAAGAATGAAAGAAGCTGTCCTACTAACTTCATGCGAACATTTCAAAAGAACATCCGCATATAAGACTCATTTCACAGTCATTCACCGATTCAGCTTCAGACAGAGATTAGTCATAAAATCATGAGGGTGGTGCACAAGTTCATAAATCCAGAACCGAATAAGCCTTTAATGATTGAAAACACGACTTTATCCAGAGTAACAAGCTGTGTATTTAATACGAATTATACAGTGTAGTAAGGTTTTCCGGGCTGTTTCTTCACATACTACTATGAGTGAAATACATATAACAATCAAGTCCTATTTCACAACATGCACATCTTGTAACAGCGAACGATGTCTCTCCCTGGCAGTCAAGCCAGCAACTAGTTTTAGCTTCCCTCTCCTTCAATGTAAACTCCAGCTACACACAGTGCGGTCGAACGCTCTGGTGATGACTAATGCCAGCGACGTCAAAGAAGCG
>JAWDGP010002890.1:682500-695000 GCA_033675545.1 Elysia crispata | reverse complement strand
ATCCCATCTTCAATAACTAAAAAGATGTATCATGCAGCTGTTTGGTATGATTCCTAAATAATGCGAAATTGATTAAAGTTAGCGTAAACGAATCACAATCCGCTTATCCGGATATTGAGAAACGAGTATCGAAATCTAGTTGTCCGGTTAGATTCAATAAAGTTTATCGCCCTCAAGTTGCTGTTCAGGACCGGTCTGATACATGACTGTGCGAGTACAAACTGACTGATCGTGCCTTACCGGTACTAAACTGAACTCTACCTGCGCGTGTTTTATTGCGCTGGGTCTGGCGTCTGACCGTGTCAGGTACAGAAGCCTAGCGAATCGTCGCGCCAAATAAGGAGTCTTGCGGTTTTTCGCAACAGCTGGGTAAAAATATGAATGTATTCCTGGACTTTCCCAGACTGATGAGAGTCACAGTCAAAGGTTTCTGTGTCATAGCCTAGCCTAGCCTAGCTCGTTTTATGTACGGTCATTGGCTTAGCCTAGCCTGGTCTTGACAATATTTAATCAGTGATTGTAAAGGGCACACGCATGCTAATCATGAGACACTAAATAGTGAAGAAAAATACGCGGCGGAAAAATAAAATTAAAAAAAAAAATTCTTTTCACACTTGCTCTCCGAAATTAACCTTCGACGGTTAAATCAATAATGTAAAGTTTAAAAAGAAATGTGGACTCAAACCAAAACTTGATCGAGGCTTGATCACAATTTTGAAAAAAAAAAAATTAACATTCGTTATTTATCGTTTTTCGCACAGGATTTTTTTTCTTTTCTTTTTTTTTTCTGTTCAACTTTGACCCACCTTCTATACAAATTCGTCTTTTCATGATTTTTTATTTGCAGAGATGAAATCGAAATTAAGTGCACTGTTGTTTTATTATCATGCAATTTTTTTTTGTTGACTTTATAATTATCAGAGGTTGACGGAAACATATGTTACAAAATGTTTTTAAGATTCAATTCTTACTATGAGAACTGTAGACTTCTTCCATTATTCAAGTCAACATCTTTAATTTTGAAGATCTTTGATTTCTATGAATAGGGTTATGATGTACATTGCGACGTCTGCGAAATCACTACACATTAAAATAATTGCGCAAATTTAAAATATTTGCAAAAATTTTGCAACCGAAAAGAAAAAAAAAATTGTAAAGGAAATGCGGTAGATGATATAAAACAGAGCACTTAGTCTACATATGGCAATTTAAAAAAAAATGATATGGGAAATCAGCTGGATCAAATCTATTTTAAGATCCTTTTCCAGGCTTATGAGAAGGCTATAAATACTAAAAAAAAAAGTGCGAATTTTGTACCGTGCACTTTTTTAATCAAATTAAAAAAAAAATTCTAAACCCTTCCTATAAAGTCCCTGGGGGCGCCCTGTTTTGCGGGAATTCATAAACACAGTGCTCACATTCTAAGGAGCGTTTAAAACATCTATAAATAGATCACGGTTTTTACAAAAATAGTTAACCGTTTTTATTCCCGCAAAAGTGCCTGAGGCGCACTGGCTTGCGGGAACCCAGAGCTGCGCACTTTGTTTAAACGTACATGACAATGCATGTTTCAAAGTATCTATAGATGTGGATTTTACATAATTCATACTTTTCTAATTGACAAATAAGAGAGAAATCACAAAAGCGACTGAAGTTTCAGTTTCATCAAATGTCGCTTTATTTCGATCTTCATTGTTAAGTCGAAGTTCGTTGGTGACTGCCTCGATCATGGTTTCTGAGACAAGAAAGTCGATGTTACTCTAAACTTCAAGCAATATCGACCCTTTTAATTTTTATTGTTCACTTTCTTTCACTTTTTAGTTTGTAATAACGCTTGGTTGCGATTTCTTTCACAAATTAGCAGATGAGTAATTGAAAACAAGGTTGAGTTTGCATCTTTGTATTACTAAAAAAAATAACCCTCCCCCCCCAAAAAAAAAAAATAAATAAAAAAAAATGACAGCACATGAAAAGGGAGAAGAAGGGGGGAAAATGAAAAAAGAAATCAGTATTTACATGTCGTAAATATTGATTTTGTTTTAAAATAAAAAAAAAAAAAAAAAACGTAGTCTGACAAACATTTAAATCTGAAGAAAACCAAGTACAATAAAACTATGAATAAACTCTGTTCTTGATAAAGCAAACTTGTTTGGTACAAGCTGGAATTTAATTAAAAAAAATCATTTTGCTCTGTTTGGTTTTTGTTGCATTACATAGGTATATGCAATCACCACAATAATAATTATAACATAATTATCGTATTAGTCAACAGTTTCTACAGATAAAAATCCACAAAACGTTTTGAGATAAGGCATTAGAGTGCTGTTGATGTGGTAAAATGTAAAGTTCAGAGAAACAGGTATCTCAACCCACTCTGATGGATGTCTAAAACTTCGCATAATGCGGGCACTCCCACACTGATAGGAATCTGTGTAGATAACTTAGTCAGAAGAAATCGTTATAGGTCTACAGCATAAAGTGATATAATTACCCAAGCTGGGTGTTATGGCTCTTTCAAAACTTAATGATTGTGTACTCAGCGAACCCCCTTCAGCCAAGTCCCATGTGGTCTAGTGGTTAGGATTCCTGGCTTTCACCCAGGCGGCCCGGGTTCGATTCCCGGCATGGGAACATCTTTTTTTTGTCTTTCGTATCCATATTCCTCACAAGTTTGTTGTTTGTTGTACCAGGCAGAGTCAACAACGTGATAAGGCTTTCTATGTAGAATAAGATACATAAGATACAAAATACGGTTTCAAATCGTGTGCTTTCGGCCGGGCGTTTAACTTTAATTGCAAAGTTACTTAAATTAGGTCAAGTATGATTAACTTATTAGATTTTCTCTTTGGGTGTGGCTTTATAGTGCTTGCAGCTTAACATGAAATTAATCAGAAACTAGAACGCACTATAAAAGATGATGTAATAAAGCACGATTATCTCGTGTCAAAGATCAATCATAGGATGACTTTTGAACGCTACAAAGAAATTACAAGAACGATGTTAGGTTTGAGCACTACAAAGAGATGATAAGAATGCTGTTCTCTTCTAATTAGGTTGTAATGAGGCAAGATGAGACACAGTAACGTCATTGGAATGGAAGGAGCGTGGATGTGAACTCGATCCCAGTTGTGCGAAAGTTGTTTTCGCCGGTTCGATTCCTGCCATCGTCGTAACTGGCTGAGATTTCTCCACAGATTAATTAGAATATAGATTCACAAGTCCCATACAAAAACGTCACAAAACCCGTGCCGAGGCTCCATATCATCCACCATAATAGTTTGTCTCAGGACGTAAACAAGTGATTCGTTGCTATGATTAAAGTATGAATGTATTTATAATGATGTACTTGTCTCAGGACGTAAACAAGTGATTCGTTGCTGTGATTAAAGTATGAATGTATTTATAATGATGCACTTGTCTCAGGACGTAAACAAGTGATTCGTTGCTATGATTAAAGTATGAATGTATTTATAATGATGCACTTGTCTCAGGACGTAAACAAGTGATTCGTTGCTGTGATTAAAGTATGAATGTATTTATAATGATGCACTTGTCTCAGGACGTAAACAAGTGATTCGTTGCTGTGATTAAAGTATGAATGTATTTATAATGATGCACTTGTCTCCCACGCAAAAACAAATTGACTCGACACACGATGGTAATGGTGAAAGTTATAAAAACTTTTGCTTTTAAATTCTGACGTAAGCTTATGAAGACTAAACAAGGGAAAATCACTAGAAGCTGTATGTAGATCTAGGGAATTTAACAAATAACAACTTAGACTAGGGAATTTCATTCTCTCTCTTTTTCTTCTACCCTTTAGACAATTGTAATAGTTTGTCTGAGGATAAAAAGCTACTCAAAATCTCTCTCTCTCTCTCTCTCTCTCTCTCTCTCTCTCTCTCTCTCTCTCTCTCTCTCTCTCTCTCTCTCTCTCTCTCTCTCTCTCTCTCTCTCTCTCTCTCTCTCTCTCTCTTTAATTTTCTTTCTTCCTTAAGCCACTCTGATAAACCACTTTCAAAATAAAATAGATCGCAGATGCTTGTCAGTCTGAGATGTAAGATGTTCCCCTATGACCCTCATTGATATGTTGACAAAATTTTCAGACAGAAGAGACGATATGTTATTCTGTTCATTTATTATTCTGTGGATTTCTCGCGCAGCATTCAGCACTAGTTTACTCAATGATATGCTACAAAAATTTTTACTAATGTATTAGTCAATATCGTATATATATATATATATAAAACATAGTGCATTGCGTGAGTTGTGGTGCAATGAAATCTGTCCTTTTACTTTGGCCTTGGAGACAACGTAAAAAATAGGACAAATACATAACAAAAATGACAAAAAAGGGAACATTAACAAAGTTATTATCTACGTCGCCCCAGTGGTAATTTAGGATAAAAAAAGTTCTGGGAGCGAATTCAAACGATGTTGTTTCTTTAGCAAAATTCTTTGCTTGGTTTTCTCCACTCCACCCAGGAGTGAATGGGCACGTACATAAACCACGTTTAGCTCAGATAATAACCTGCGACAGACCAGTGATTTGTCATAGATAAACGATATATCAGACATATGTCTGATTAACTGAACTTGAAATCACATTATTGAGCATCGGACGATTAAGTCTCTCTGGCTTTTCAACTTATCTTTTTTTTTTTTTCTTTACTTTGCAACGAATTGGTCATGCACGGAATTTCTAGCTTTTACCTCGTCAAGTTAGTGGCTCTAAAATAAGTTCCTGAGCTTTGCTCTGGTTCCTGCGCTCGCTCGTGCCTTTGGTGTTTCCCCTCCCAGGCATAGTATGGCTTACATGTATTGAGACTTCTCATCGCTCTTGTGTGTGCACCGCTTGTCCATGCTTTAAGAGGATTTACGCTCCCGAATCTCTTTGCGGATTGAAAGATCAAAAGGTTCCCATCGCAACAAGATTAGGGCAGATAAGATGGGATTTAAACCTATCATCAAAAAGCTCGCTAGGGTCCGACCGCAGAACACCCTTTTCATCAAAGTTCCCGGCTGAGCTAGCTACGTACCATCTTTTGCGATTATAATAGTGTCAGTATAGTTTCGCATATATTGATTGTCTCTAAGTACGTGAACTAACATATAATTGCTTCTACTACTGCTAAGTTAATTGCCTTCTTGTTGCTTATTAAAAGAGTACCTTACCTTTAACTGGGTAAGGATACCAGCTCATAAATTTTTAGGGCTTTAAGAAATAGGTCTCATTCATGCTCAGCTAGGCGATTGAAATAAGGTCTTACCCTGTCAACTTACTGTGCATTGCCGTGCACAAGCTTTCTCAATTAACCATGAATAACTTTTCGCAATATATAAAATATTTAGGCATTATAATAAACGGAATCGTACTTCCTAATGTTTCAAAGTGTATTATCCAAAGTATGACTCACAAAGAACAAATTAAAACAACGCAGCTTTCACAATTTAATGACCCTCAGAACATCATTCTATGAAAAGATCATCAAGCAAAGCAGGATCCTGCAGTGCAGAGCACAACTTTGCCGAGCAGTAGAGATTAAAAGAAAGCAATAAAAACACAGAACCGATTTTACGTGTTTCATAGGACTGTGTATCGGGTACTTTAGATTTTTGATCCATGGATATCTTTGATTAATTCAAACGCCGTCATAACGAACCGAGACGGCTTAATATTGTGTCCGTCGATTGAAATTATAGCGCTGTATCACGCACAGGGGCAGTGAGAGCCCCTAACACTATCTTCATCATCCCCCATTTCTTCCCCTCCTCTCTCTATCTCTCTCTCCCTCCCTCTCTCTCTTTCTCTAATTACGTTCCCCTCTTTTTTCTTGATCGCTCTTTTTCTCTTTCTTTCTTGCCCTCTTTCACTTTTCGCTCCTTTTCGCTCTCTCTCTCTCTCTCTCTCTCTCTCTCTCTCTCTCTCTCTCTCTTCCCCCCTCCCCCCCCCTCTCTCTCTCTCTCTCTCTCTCTCTCTCTCTCTCTCTCTCTCTCTCTCTCTTCCCCCCCTCCCTCTCTCTCCAAGTCTCTCTCGGTGTACCGCTTTATCCTTTCTTTTCCTTGATCACTCATTTTCTGTCTCGCACCTCTGCCTGTCTCTCTGTCTCTCTCTTTCTTTCTCTCTGTCTCTCTCTCTCTCTCTCTCTCTCTCTCTCTCTCTCTCTCTCTCTCTCTCTCTCTCTCTCTCATGTCCTTTATTTTTGTTGTAAAGTATTTTACTGCCTGTAAAGATTAAAAGCGTCTAGTCTGGCAGACTGGCACTATAAGCTGGCAAGAGCACTAAGTTTGTCTGGCGGCTAAGGGCTGGAATTAGCAGATGAGTCATTCTCATAGCCTGTAACAATACTCATTTCCCAGAATTTAAGATAGTCACGGGCGTTGTGGTAAATTGCCATAATAATAACAGTGCTTTATTCATGCACGGTGCCCAAACATGTTCTATGTATAGCTCTCACGTTATGAGAACGGAACTTCTTCATTATAAACCCGCAGCTTTATTTATACGTTACTCTCCTTTCTTCATTCCTCTCTCTATATATATTTATTTCTCTGTCTATCTATCTTTCTATCTATCTATTCATCTATTGGTCTATCGGCCTCCCCCCTCCCATTATCCCTTTTCCTTCACGATCTTTTCTCTCCATTCTTTATCTCTCTGTAAATTTATTCTGTGTGTGTGTGTCTCTCTCTCTCTCTCTCTCTCTCTCTCTCTCTCTCTCTCTCTCTCTCTCTCTCTCTCTCTCTCCCTCTTTCTATCTATCTATCTATCTCCCCTCTCCCCTTCTATTTCCTGAGCTTTCCACCTCTCTGTGCCTGCCTTTCACATTCACCCTTTCTCTTTTCTTTTATGTTTTTTTAGTCTATTCTCTTTTCACCTTTTTATTTTTCTGGCTTGTCTTCCACATTATGAAACAAGGCGGTCGACCTGGTTGAGACTGGATCCTACCATAATTATCTAAAATCACGGCCTAATTTCTGCATATTAAATTATGTACCAACTCTTTTCAATGTTAATAGTTTACGGTCATATAGGCATCCCCATTTTAACCTATAAAAAAGAAAAGCATTTGTGTTGTATTGTATATTCCCTGACTTAGAGGACTTTCTCACCGTAGAACAAAAATCAAGTTAAACGTAATCTTGATAATAGTGAGATGTGTGAATCACGACCGCAGAATTTAAACTACGCCATTAAGCAAGAAGAGATAGGTATTTAGGCGGAATTCTTTCTTAATGTGTTGAGCGATTAGCCTAATAGATCGCTTTTGTATCCGAAAACGTGGAAAATGGGGGCTATGACAGGAATGTGCAGAGTTATACTCCATATGGAAAAACAACTTATTCTAAACTCTTTAAACACTATTTATAGCTTGTATAATAAACCTATGAATTCCCGGGAAAAAAAATGCATAGAGGTTACGCCTTAAAGGAGTTCATAATTGCCCATCTTATTCTTACGTTCTTGTAAATGAGTATAAATTGATCTTAAAATAGATTATTTTGGATTTTACTAATTTAGCTAAAATCAATAATCTTACTTAATCTGTTAATCAATAGTGAATCTAAGATCAACACAGACAAAAAACGGGTTTTAATCACCTGTAATATCAATCTATACAATACGGATAATTGCTTTAATACAGAAATCTGAGTTTATGCGTGATTGAAAAAACAACGAGGTGAGTGGAAGAAAAGGGGAAAGGGGAGGGGGGATAGATTATTAATCCTGTGACACATTAATTCATTCTGAACTTCTCTTTCGATATCATTCGCTATTATGAGTAAAGCCACACGGCTGTAGCATCTATGTAGCCAATTTGTATCTAATTCTGTCGTGTTATATACAAAAGCAGCATCTGAATGATAAAATTCCAAAAGACGACACGACAATGATACGACTTTTAATTTCCTAACAGGAGCTAAAAAAAAAACTTAATGACGTAGGAAGATCCGGACAGGATATTCACAGAACCGATGCATTGATTTTAAATAAACAGAGCAAAAACAATATCAACAATACAATAACAAAAACAACAACAACAACAACAACAACAACAACAACAACAACAACAACAACAATAATATAATAATAATAATAATAATAATAATAATAATAATAATAATAATAATAATAATAATAATAATAATAATAATAATAATAATAATAATAATAATAATAATAATAATAATAATAATAATAATAATAATAATAATAATAATAATAATAATAATAATAATAATAATAATAATAATAATAATAATAATAATAATAATAATAATAATAGTAATAGTAATATGACCATGATGGTGATGATGATGACGATGATAATGATGATGATGATGATGATTATGATGATAATGATGATGATGATGATAATAATAATAATTATAACAATAAAAATCATATTATAAAGATCGTAACCTCAAACGTGTTAGGGTCATCAGATTTTTGTGGGCCACCAGTAAAATAAAAAAAATTTGGAAAAGCTACTCTAGATTACGCGATTTTACTTGGGCATATTTTTAAATCCCAAAGTTATTTTATGGATTTATAAAACTACATTTTCGAACCTTATTTAAACCCTTATAAGCATGCGAGACAAACCATTGAGCTAGGTAGACATTTTAATTAGCCGTAAAGATCTGTGTTCGTTTTTAATGCGAAACGAACACAACGTTTGTATTGATTTTTAAATCCTGTGGTTGGACTAAGTTGGACTGTCGAACTAGATCTAGGAGGTTATCCTATTCTCAATGAGAATATTAGATCTTTATTTAGATCTCTAGAGTGATCTAGATCTAGTTCTAATTTAGATCTAAATATATAGGCTAGACTGCCCATTGATATAAAAATAAAGGCTCTTAATCTATTTAAATCTAAAAAGCAGATTGTGAAAGAAGAGAACATTAAGTCGATTTCGTTTTTTCCAAAAAAAAAATTAAGTTCTATAAACAAATTTTGTGTTTCGAGTTAGAATTATCGAGATAACTAGGTTCCAGATAAAGATGGAGGCATATATCTGGATCATGTAAACGAAAGGAAAGATATCAAGACCAATTATAAGCCTCTTTAAATAAACACACGCACCCCAGCCTCGGAAAATTGACACAAAGGTCCCGTTTATAGAACGAGATTTTCAGCTTGTAATAATAATAATGATAATAATAATAATAATAATAATAATAATAATAATAATAATAATAATAATAATAATAATAATAATAATAATAATAATAATAATAATAATAATAATAATAATAATAATAATAATAATAATAATAACAATAATAATAATAAAAATGATAATACTAATACTAATACTGATAGCAATACTGCGCTTACTACTGCTACTGCTGCTGCTTCTACTAATACTACTTCTACTACTACTACTACTACTACTACTACTACTACTACTACTACTACTACTACTACTACTACTACTACTACTACTACTACTACTACTACTACTACTACTACTACTACTACTACTACTACTACTACTACTACTACTACTACTACTACTACTACTACTAATACTAATACTACTAATAATACTACTACTAATACTACTACTAATAATAATAATAATAATAATAATAATAATAATAATAATAATAATAATAATAATAATAATAATAATAATAATAATAATAATAATAATGATAATAATTAAAATCATAATAACACAAAAACAATATTCTAATAGCTCATCTTGACACTAAAAATAAAAAAAAGGAGAAAAATAAAGAACACAGAAGCAAACAGTGAAAGCAATAAATTGATATAGCAAAAAGATTACCGATATCATGTAAAAAAAAATAATATCAAACGATAGGAGCTAAAACAGCAAAAACCACGTTTGGCTGGGAACAAACTATTCTAACTATTAGTAAACTTTTCTAATATTGATAAGGATTTTATCGGAATATTGACATAATATGGACATTCAAAACAAAATTCAGAGCGGCAAAAATAAATTGAAGAAAAGCAAATAGAATAAGGAGCATTTGCATAATGTATAATAAAAAAACTTTTTAAGCTTTGTGGACTTGGTATGAATCTTTGCATAAATGTCATACATTACGTCTCTTTACAAACAACGCTCAGAATCTAACTCTGAAGGCGGGGTTGAAACACTCAAATTTTTTTTCTAATCAATACACTATTCATGCGAAATAGATCTAAATTTTATTTGTGCCACACATCACGATTTTAATGTAATGTGATTCAGCATTCCAATTTATTTTCAAAGTGTCACTCAACATGAAATAGGCCTGGTGTTTGATTTATATAGCATGAATAATGAAGTTCAAATGAACCGTGAAGGAAGCATAAACAAAATTAAGACCAAGAATTATTTATTACATTATTTTTCTTAAATTATACTGTTTACAAGCGTGCAGATTAATAGACCCCAGCTATTCAAAGATCGATATCTTTCCAATGCAATAAACACGAAACAAAAGAGTCAGGCTTCAAACATGACTCTTGAATACTAAGACACCAGGAGCTTAACGGTTTCATGCCTGACAGGCGGTAAGTGGAATTAGATCCAGGTGGCCTGAACCTTTTGTGTCATACAATCCTCGCAGCTCAACGATTTCTTTTCATCAGAATTAAGAGCTGATAAACTGACGCCGTACTGAACATTGACAAAAGTTAACGTTGTGTCTGAGGAGCGTTTTGCGTTATCTAGATTTATCGATCACAGTGAAAGATTTGGGTAAATATTTCTAAATCTAGAAGCTCTAAAGTTAAACCTACTTGTATAGAAGATTGGTACGTATAATAATTATGTAAGCTGACATCGAGTTGTTCAAACTTTTAAACAAGAACTAACTTTCATTTTCCAATGAACTGTGCTTTTTTAAAGTAAATAACCTGGCCATAAAGTTGCATTCGTTAAAATTCCAAAGTAGATTTAATCTAGGCATGACATTGTAGCAAAATACCTTCCCCACCACACACCCATCCGTTTCTATACTGTCTCATTCGCTTTAAAACCAACACTTTGAAAATGTTTTGCACTTCAGAGAATGCGGTTTACTAGGCTGCTTAATTATGTATTCGATCAGTTAAATAAATAGAAAATATCTGCATAACTATTTTTCAAACTTTATTTTTTGTGTGTGCATGTAAACGAACGCGAATTTTGCAAAAACAATTTTATGACTGTTGTCCTATAAGTATTTACTGGACACTTAGCACCGAGACGACCATTATGTTTTTCTTCAATAGGAACAGCGTTGTGATTCCTCTAGTCGCAAAAGTCAGTAGCGTGTCATCGGTCAAGCAGCACTAATTAAGCTTGTCCATGGAGGGTGGTGTAACGCCAGCTTAATGATTACCTATGTAGATATTTACCCGTTGTGAAGCCGGCCTTGTTTGACTTAACTGCTTGTGTAGTTATGGTCTGGACCCTGGTTAAATGCCCACTGCTGCAAAATGTTTTGAAGTTGCTGCAATGTGAAAGAGCTCGTGCGTTCCAGAGCTTCGGGTTTGGATTCTTTTGTGGAAAAAATTGATCCCAAGGATTAACTAAGGCTGTTGCAGATAAGGTAATTTGCTCAGGTTGTAGATATTTATTAAAACTACGATACTTCTCTGTTTTGATAAACACCAATGGATTCCATTGTGTGACAACTTTAAATTCTAATTACAAGCTCGCAAACGCAAAGCTCAGCTAATAGCTACAATATAACTGCGAACCTTTAAGTGCTTGAAAAGACCAAAAGGGTATAATGTGAATTTCAACGACAAACGTTGTGAAATTGGAAAGGTACTTCATATCTTGCAACATGGCCCATTTTTTAATCTTGATATCTTAAAACAGTGCTGCAACTCCAGAAGCTGCAGTCTTCTCGTTTCTTTCATAGAAGCCGTAATGTAGAAATCGCCAATCGGTTTTTCATTAGTTTGTTAAGGAATAATATTGATAATACCGAATTAATACTGTTAGTGCAATGTACTGAAAACTTCCAATCATTTCCGCAATGGTCCCTATGACTTCATTTTAAAAAAGTACGAATAAAACATTTTGACAGCTTTGATTCTTCTCTGGTAGCTGGTTTAAATAATTGAATGGTTGTATGTTCCTTCTCAAAGAATTATTATTATTATTATTATTATTATTATTATTATTATTATTATTATTATTATTATTATTATTATTATTATTATTATTATTATTATTATTATTATTATTATTATTATTATTATTATTATTATTATTATTATTATTATTATTATTATTATTATTATTATTATTATTATTATTATTATTATTATTATTATTATTATTAGGCAAGCCTTAGATAGGTCGTGTCATTCCTAAGCGATTACTGTGTGAACTGTCTTATCCAACAGAACTTTACTATGGTGTAGACGTGTTCGATTACCACCCACATCATCAAATCAAAATGCACGACTACATTCCATAGTAAAGCTGATTAGATCTACAAAGTATCCCATGTCTCTCACACTCTCTAACCTATAA
>JAWDGP010002890.1:655000-677500 GCA_033675545.1 Elysia crispata | reverse complement strand
AGGGTTGCTTGAAGCATCTGTTGATAGAACAAGTACGTTAAAAACACCAGACCTAGATCTAGGTGTAAACATGACAAAGTGTTTGGAAAATATTAGAGAGGTCCCAAGTTACCTAAGTAAGGAGTAATACAGAGGGTGATGAAGGTGAATGTGTTTAAGTTTCAAGGAGAAAATATTATAAAGAGTATGTAAAAGAGACTAAAAGAATTAGAGTGGAGACATTAAGATATTTAGGATAAAAATTAACTAATCTAGTCACCAACGTTTATGACACTATTGAAAACAAACCTACAGGTTGAAGATGCATTGTTAGACCGAAGATATCCTTTCTTTTATGATACTTGGCATAGAGAAAGACCGTATATATTTTAGAACGATAATTTAGAAAATGAAGCTCAGTGATACACCAATAGATTACACAAAGACTAAATATCAAGTTAGGCCTAGATCTATATCTAAAACGATTCATATGGATTATTCTAGATAGGAAGGTTCTAAACCAATTTTGTTTTACAATTGCCTGAATATTCAATTAAACATCAGAAATGAACACCAAAGGAAAGTTACTGAAGGGAAAACAATATGTGACAAGAACTTATATTAAAAATGAACTATCGTAAGCGAGCAAATTCAACATTTACCTTTTATTCTCTTCCATTCTTTGCTAACAGAAAGTTCAAAATTTAGACAGTCTAGCTCTACTAACACTATTTACCATGGCATTGTCTTTCTTTCTCAGAGAACGTGTTTTCTCATCTTGAAATGACTGTTCTCCTTTTTTTTTTATTTCGTTTTTATCAACGTCTGTACATCCTCAATCCCCTTCCTCTCTCTCTCTCTCTCTCTCTCTCTCTCTCTCTCTCTCTCTCTCTCTCTCTCTCTCTCTGTCTCTCTGTCTGTCTGCCTGTCTGTCTGTCTGTCTGTCTGTCTATCTGCCTGTCTCTCTCTGTCTGTGTGTCTTTCTTTAATCTATCTCCCTCCCCCCCTCTCTCTATCTTTCTCCCTCCCTCTCTCTCTCTCTCTCTCTCTCTCTCTCTCTCTCTCTCTCTCTCTCTTTTGAAGGTTATCTCCTGCACCCCATTGATTGTTACTTATGTCCCTTAACCTATTACACACAAACCTGTTATTTCCTTTTAAGCCCAACAGATTAAAATTGCTTTTTCCCCATTCCCTCCATCCTTCCTTTAAGTCCATATAATTTCTCTCCTCTCCATTAATCTTTACTCTCTCTCTCTCTCTCTCTTTCCCTCTCTCTCTCTCTCACTATCTCTCTCTCTCTCTCTCTCTCTCTCTCTCTCTCTCTCTCTCTCTCTCTCTCTCTCTCTCTCTCTCTCTCTCTCACTATCTCTCTCCATTCATTTATTGACGTATATTATGTCTACTTTATATCTTTTTATCTCTCTGACCGAATTTAAACCTAGACACGTCATCGCCGGTTTAGCAAGAGTGCTTAGCAAGACGGGGTGAATGAGTTCAAACAACGCGGCGCCGTTTCTCTATGAGAAAGCGCTTACAAATACAGTGTAGTAAGTCACAGGTCAAAACTGCTCATTAGTAATGTTCTTGATTTTCATAACTTATGAATTCTTTTCATATGAGACAATGGCTGAGTCATCAATACAGATTCCTTTTAAGTCATTAGATAAGCATCATACCCCTAAAGGGATGCCGAACCCGCTTTTTTACGATCATTCGGTAGAAGTTTTTTCCCCCACTTCCAAGGCGCTAATAGTTATACATTTACCAAAAAATAACTTTTTTTTCTTTCATACAGCAGTAATCATTCATCATTTAGTTGGGGTTTTTAAATCGTATCTCTACAAGTTTTGTCATACCAGCTCTTATTTTTTTTTAGTTATATTTTTAGTTTTTAATTTTTCCATTTGTCTATCCCTGACAATGTCTGTTGAGAGTCCAGTGAGCTATAACGGCGAACCATGAACACATTAATTCGTTTAGTGTTTTCCCCTTCTTCCCTACGAACACATTGAAGATTTTCCTCAGTCACTGTTTGTCCTGGTTCCCCCAATTATTTCTGGTGTTCTCTTTCATCTTCCCCTGTGGGCCACAATTACTCATGCCTCAACAATGTGATGTTGTGGGAAATAAAAAGTGCACTAGGTCTACTGGTCTAGATCCGCCTAGATCTAGACCAAGATGTACTTTCTCCTGACGGCTCTGTTATTAAAGTAAGTTTATGACCAATCTACCAAGTCTATCGCATGATTTGGCCACGATTCTCGTGAACTAGGTGAGTCATTTGGAAGGGGCGATTGGGAATTAAAACACTAAGTCACTTCAACAAGGGACACGACCATTTCTGGCCTCTAAAGCTTGTTCTTAGATTTTATATCCAAGTTAGATCCTCGCTATTCGCTGATTACTAATGTGATTTTTTACATAGTAACAGAAGAGTGGATTCGGGAAACATAAATTGCTTGAGTAAAAGCATTTATTTTACAATAATTATAAGATATGGCTAAGTCGCGAATCTGCTAGTTCAAAAATTAATTTTTCTGAAGAAAAGAAAAGTGTTAATATGTTCTATCAAAAGCATAACCATGGAATATCTCTTGTCTCGCATAAGAAATCACTTTGTCGTGAGGTTGAAAAACTTTCAGATGCATTACTTTATAAATCGAAAACAAATTATTCTTCAAATAATATCTATACGGCCTTACATCAGCCAGTCAGACCATAACCAATTATCTTACCTTTCTTTACTCAAAAGGGAGCATTCAGAGGAGTAACTGTTAGCATACACAATGATTATTATTATCATTATTATCATTATTATTATTATTATTATTATTATTATTATTATTATTATTATTATTATTATTATTATTATTATTATTATTATTATTATTATTATTATTATTATTATTATTATTGTTGTTGTTGTTGTTGTTGTTGTTGTTGTTGTTGTTGTTGCTGTTGTTGTTGCTGTTATTGATAGGTGAACTGAAAAAAAGGCTCTGTCGTTAGTTGAGAACTTGTCTCAGACCAAAATGTAGTATGGGGGGGAGGAAGCTTCATTCTCACATCCCCCATCCCTACTCCTTCTCCTAAGACCCCAAGCGACGCTTAACGCAGCTGAGAATCGAACTTGTTACCTTAAAGTCAGGTGCTTTTTTCCATAACAAACAAAAGAAAGGGAAAAAATTGTGTTACTTTTTTTAACTGCTGTTTCATACCTATAGATGTTTAAAAATTTGAGGCGAAAGATAAGGACTAACGTTAAAGTTTGAAAAATAAGAAAGTGACATTGTCAAATGGCATTATTTTGTATACATAAAGCTTGAAAAAAAAAAAAAAAAAAAAAGAAAATGACATTGTCACAGAGCATTATTTTGTATTGAAAACAATACTAAGTTCTCAAGTAAGATCTAATGATAAGTTTTATAAATTACATAAGATATGTAATTATCATTAAATTTATATTTGGGTATTCAACAGTAAATCTAGTAATAAAAACTCCTTTGATTTTTTTAAGTACATGTATACTTCTGGGTTGTTGTTATTTTTTTTTTTTATAAATTTGAAAGATTACTTCCCTTTTTTGTTGTATCCCTGAGATTGAAGTATGAAAATTTCCTTTTTCATTCACAAAGAGTTCCACACGCAACTAATTTTGTATTCCAAAGAATTGTTTTCTCGGCTTTTATACAACCACCAAACGTTTGCAAATGTAAAAACATTACTTGTATGTTTATTAAGACAGTCAAAAAAAAAAGTAAACCAATACACAGACTAATGATTTTTTCTGAACGTGCGGACAATCCTTTAAACATTAATTGCAGGTATTTATTTTCCGTCGTGTTTTACAACTTGTATAACTCTCTATTGACACAGTTATAGATGTTTTATCGTATTTTTCATGTTTTCCTACTTTTAATTACCGCGAGATGGGGCTTTGCGCGTATCCAATTTCTGATAACTATTGTTATGCACGATCGAACCACAAAAAACTTCATCTCATGACATAATTATGGATATTTTTTGCAATTGTATGCTTTTCAGTGTAAAAGCACCGAAATTGTTTGTATAATATTGAAGTTTTGTTAACTCTTCTGATAAAATAATGTTTAACCCACAAAAATGTGCCTGTATCCATCCACTTTATCTCTTTTCGTTAGGTCAGCTTATGCCACTCTCTCTAATAATGATATCATTATTTTGTCCCTGACAACACTAATAGCTGGTTCTTAACCATCTATCTTTTATCGTCCTTCCCCAAGGAGAGTGCGTGTAATATATCTATTGAAAAGGTGTAGCGAGTTCGATCATTCTTGATCATGCTTGACGTCATGCATGTTGGTAAAACTCTCGTCTTGATGTACGATTTGTACGATTTGTGGCGCAACAATGTTGGTGAAGTCTAGCCACAACTGTTTCGAAAATGTTTAGAACTATAGGTGAGATCTCATTTTTTTTTTTAATCTTAATAAGTTTGAAAAATGCTTTACTGCGCAGGTGCTCAAAAGCTGTATCCCCTTATCATTTTCTTCGTTATGTTGTGTATCCTTGTGGATGTTTGTGTATATGTGCACACGCCCACACACACACACATATATATATATATATATACACAAAATTATTATAATATATATGTTACATACACACATATATGTATATATATATATATGTGTGTGTGTGTGTGTATGTGGGGGGCGGGAATGTTGTGTGTGTGCACATCTTCATTACATAAATTGTTGCTCTTTTGCGCAAAGATTAAAATCTCATTCGATCCATGTCTCTTTCTTCTGACATAAGAAGATGATTATGTCCTCACGGTTTCACTAGATTATCGCAGAACCAAAATTGTTTTTTCGGTTGTTTCATTTTCTCTCTCTCCCCCTCCCCCCCCCCCCCCTTCTCTCCCTTTTCCCCTTGACTCTTCCTATCTTCCTTTCGCTACTCCCATTTCTCTCCCTCTCACCCTCTTTCGTTACTTTCTTTCTTTATTTTCTTAAGCCATTGGCCTTTTCCTTCTTCACCTCTGACTGTCTCTATGTCTCTCTGTCTCCCTCCCTCTCTCTCTCTCTCTCTCTCTCTCTCTCTCTCTCTCTCTCTCTCTCTCTCTCTCTCAAACACTTCCATGCAATCCAAAACAATAAAAAGCTACATTCAGGGTCTCCTTAAGGAATTCGAGATACAAAAAAGCGATGTGGGTGTGAGACTTTTCTGCTTTGATATGTCATTTGTCTCAATCCTTCTCTCACTCCTGTCTTTATTCATCAGCGCAATAATTGCTAATAGTGATATCTACCCACTTGCTTTGTTTAGCCTCATTAAGCCCCATTTAAGATGGCCATGACTGGTATTTTCAAAGGTTATAAAAATAACATTTTCATGCGCTTTTTAAACTTCGATTCCCAATTACATTTTATTCTTTTAAATTCAACATCTCTACCTTTCTTACTAGCAACTTTTTCCTTACAGTCATTAATTTTGATCTCCGACCAACACGCATAATACCTTGCCGTACATCCGCCTTGCGACACTCACACACACACACACACACATAGACACGTTTTCTGTGAAAAGAATCTATGAAAACGCAAAGATATGTCAACAGGAAGAGTAAAACTATAACATCACAATTACAGCATAAAACATACCGTTGACATGAGTCTAACGCACACACACTCACACATACACACACCATAAAAAGCGTCTTGCCGCGCGATGCTGCTTGCAGCGCCCCAGGAAACCTCCAGCGACCGTGAAACTTGAGATGCCCCTCCTAAAATTACTCACACTCTACACGGTACTCGCTTTACAAAAGACGTCTCAAGTCTCTCCCACCCCCTTCCCTTGGGCCCAAGTCCTCAGACACATTGTACTGACGCACGAGAGCATGCACACGCTGAGCAAAAACAGAGTCTGCGAACCTCCTTTTGCCCTAAAACTTAGCAGCGTCAAAACGGATGATACTTCATAAGATTATTACTCACATATGGGTGAGATGTTTTCAATTTAAAAAAGAATGAATTGTTTTTACTTGTACAGCAGCACTCTGGATATTTGAGACTAATAATAGGTTTCCAGTTTGCAAGACTCGTCGTGAATAATGGTTTTCCTCATTTTTTATGGGAATCTCATAGAAACTTGCCTAGAGGCATGTAGTGTCGTAATTACATAGTTAACTATTTGTCTCGCTTAGGAGTCTAATTCTATGGAGAATGTTGAGATTTGGTTGACATGAACTGCCTTTCTTCTCGGTGTTCTGCAATATTGTAAGTGAAAGACTTGGAGTCAGATTAAGACAAGATAAAACAATTTAGTAAGACTAAGACTAGTTCAAATTATATTGTCAGTTGTGTTGTCAATAGAGAGTGGGGAAAGGATGCACAGACAAAGACAAAAAGCGAGAGAGAGAGAGAGAGAGAGAGAGAGAGAGAGAGAGAGAGAGAGAGAGAAGCGCAGACACACAGACAGTAAGAGAGAGACACATACAAAAAGAGACAGAGACAGAGGTAGAGAAACAGACACACAGACAGACAGTTGGAGAGAAGAGTTTGTTAAAGAAGTATCAAATACCAATAGTTATAGCTTTCTCATTGCATCTTCTACACTTGTATGCTCGTTACCCCAAATCCATGTAGGCATACAGATAGTTCAATCAATATTTTATTTACATAACTTAAAATGACCCCGTGATTGAAAGAAAAACGGGTTCTGAACTCAAAAGATCTTGTTAAAATCAACAATTTCAAACAGTATTCCTGACTGTAGGTACTATTTACATAAACAATAACATTTTTCTTTAACCCATAGCCTAGAAGATTACAACTATCAGTATTCTTCTTCTTCTTCTTCTTCTTCTTCTTCTTCTTATTATTATTATTATTATTATTATTATTATTATTATTATTATTATTATTATTATTATTATTATTATTATTATTATTATTATTATTATTATTATTATTATTATTATTATTATTATTATTATTATTATTATTATTATTATTATTATTATTATTATTATTATCATTATTATTATTAGTAGTAGTAGTATAATTATTGTTGTTATCATTACTATGATAGAACTATAATTTTGTTGTTGTTCTTGTTATTGTTCTTATAATCATTATTATAATCATTTTTGTGAGAAAATTTGAGCTGAGATGTTTTACTCGATAAAATTAAAAGCGCTAGAAAATAGACAAAAAAAAAAAAAAAAGCAATTCGCACACTAGATTACTGATTAGCGCAATTTATACATGGTGGTTCACCAGCATAACGATTTCGTTGACACCACACTTTATCTGGGATCTTTTAAGTTGTTCAGGACATAATTGTGACAATCCTTTTTACAGCTTTAATTTATCAATAAATATGACTACAGTTTTAATTTGACAAATAATAATTGATTGGCTTTAAAACGCTGACAAATTTTATAATTGATAAAACGGGAGTTGGAAGCACTATAACAAGAAAGTTTCAGAATTTAGCATGCTGTCTTTATAAAGCCTGCGCCTGTCATTCATAACTTTTCTCAGGAGGGGTGTTCTGGAAGAATATAGAATATCATAAAGGTTTATGTTAGCAGCATTTTTTTTTTTTTTGTCAGAAAGAAAGTTTATTATCTTTTTATAGTTATAATTCTCTGTATCCATAGCCTGATTCAACTCCTGTGTTGCTTCCTGTGGCATTTCATTAATCCACTTTGATTAGCTCTATACTCCTTCCTGCAGGGCAGCCGTCGCTTGCCCAGCGGGTGCGAGATATTATCCAAAATTTTCGGATTATAAACAGGCTTTCGATCAATTCCAGCACTATGGAAGGCTTCAAGAGTGAAAGCAAACCCAGCCTCACCCGTATCGCTTTGACAAAAACACTGGGTGTACACAAACATTATTTTCAAGTATGGCCCGTGATTCATAGCTGACGGATGCGGAAGTTTACGTTGGCCTGACTGGTCATGCGCAGAACGAACGAAAGTGATACGTACGCTTGGATGGCGGACGTAAGCCGTGAAGTTTGAGATTGTTGCATCCGTGACAGCTTTGCCCTAGATTATGGAAGTGCGATAGCTCCGCTCTGAGAGTTAAATCAACACCATTTCATCACACCGCTATAAAGCTTATTTATTTCGAAACAATTCTTTGATTGCCTTTTTATTTTTGTTTGTTTTTTTTTATTAAAAACATAATAAATATTTTTTTCTAAATGTATTAACGTGAAAGTCTCTGTTTATTTAAGATGATGTATATAAGAAACTTCCTATTTTTTAAAAAAAGATATGTTAATAGTTGATAGTTGCTTCAGATGCTCTTGTAACTCTGAGATTGCAACCTGTGGCGTTAATGACATTGGACTAACACCGATATGCGGTTTGACAGATTTGCCAAAATTTTGCTTTCCCCCTTTCCTTCAGAACTCATTTATTTCCCTAATTATAACACCTTTATAATTGCTCTCGTCAATTTTTTTTCTAAACACGTTTTACGTGTATTATTACAGGATCAAAAGATTTTGTTTTGCACCTTTCCTTCTTGTTCCAGGTAAAGGAAAGTGGAAAACAAATTGTCTAGGTTGTTTTTTGGCAAGAGGATCATATTTCATGGATTGAAACAATAAATCTTTGCTCTTTGTATAGAATAATTAATTACTGCTTCGAACTATTCGCCGCTTTTGTTTGCATTCAGCATTAACAGAAACTTAGCTTTGAACGGTGGGACGTTAATAGAATGAGGGTGTACCTTTTCAGACTTTGAGAAAGTGATGAAAATAAAATTCCAGCAGGATGAAGATAAATAAAAAGTCATTATGGCTTTTTTCCCATTTTACTTGGTACTCTTGCACTTGGTTGTAAACGCAGTAATTTGTTTTTTATCATTATAGATTAATTTGATAATGAAAATAAAATTTCGCCATTGCCCTTGTCCGTGCTGTTGTAAACCTTATTGCTGCTCTTATTCCGCTGCATTATTGAGAGTCCATCTTGATTGAAGAACTGTATACCCCGCACTGGTTGAGAATGATGTGGTTAGGAAAACGATTTGAATGAAATAGTTTGGATTTAATTTTTAGCAGATGCAATGTTACATATTAATTTATTTCTATATATTAAGACTCCGAGTTTCATTAAGAAAATGTCAACTGACTGACTAAATAAATAAAAAATTGTTCGAAAGACCTAGAGATTCATTTAGGTGAGGATACCGAGGTATCTTAAAAAAAGTTTCAGTGATGATCAAGAAAAAAGAAAGTAGATGACTATTGTACACTTGATATAAGTGAAAGCTAAAGTTTTGTAGTTTATATCAATCAGTTAGTACCAAATATCTGAAAGTTATTGTGATTTTGTTCCTTACTTTTACAAGATGTGTTTTGAGGGAAGACTCTTTTAGAAGCTTACGAATGTGGAGATGAGAGTGTGGAGGTCAGATTGTTATCGATTTTACTATATTGAAAGGTAAAGTATCTCATTGGTCTGACAGACCTACTGAATGAACAAAGTGTTTCTATCTTGCCTTACCTTGAACAAGATGTTCATCTAATTAAGATATGTCTTGCGTGCATTGAAAAGCTTTTAGAAATTTGTACTCCTATATCATTCATTTTTTTTTCTTATTATTACTAGCATTGTTGTTGAAGATATAGAAATCTTCAGGAATCTTAAAACTGAGTATATTGAAAAATGTAATATTCATACGATACAATTTTTTATTTTCCTTGTTGTCTTTCTGTTTTCGTTGGAGACACTATGAAATAGAAGAGAGAGAGAGAGAGAGAGAGAGAGAGAGAGAGAGAGAGAGAGAGAGAGAGAGAGAGAGAGAGAGAGAGAGAGAGAGAGAGAGATCGTAGACAGAAACAAGGACAGACAAAAAGAAGATTAAACAACTAGTGTTCCTCGAGGATCTCTTTTTTTTAGGAAAAAAAGAAGGAAAAAAAGGAAAACGCCATCACTGCTATCTCTCCTGCGGGCTTCTTTAAAAAGCGCCTCCATCTTTGCTGGGCGACTCCCAACTATCATCAATCTGCTTCCCATCATCAAAGATGGCACTCAACTCCCAAAAGGAGATCACTCTATGCCAGGGGCGACAATTCCTCTGTCGTTATCGGGAAAACTACAAGATGTTCAGCTGGCTCGAGGACAAGGACAGATGATAGAAGTGAAACTGGGTCCTGCTCTGACACTGTGAAGCTCTTAGTAGTTCGCGGATCTATTGCATTTTTTTTTTTTTTTGGTTTAATTTTTATTTTTGTTTTATTTGTTGCTATTGGTAACGGTTATGATGGCGGTGATGTTTTTGTTATTTTCGGGGAACGGAGAGAGAACATTAAGGAAGCAGTTGACAACACGCTTGGTCGCCGCGCCTAGAAAATGATTGAACATAATTATAGCACCTCATAACTGATTTAACACAAGCGTTGAATATATTCTTTCAATTTTAGAACTTGTAAGTTCGGTTTTATGTAAACTTTTAATTTAAATTTCACCAGCATCGTCGGCATGCAATTTCATTAAAATAAATTATTAGAAAATAACAGTATTAAAAAATAGGGGTTTTGAAGTGTACAATGGGTAAAAATTGCATGGGATGTTGTTATATTATGTTGTAAAATTATTGCGGACAATCTTCGAATTATCCCCAAATTTAGTGAGCTATTTGCCATTTACGTTCACAACAAAAACCATAGGTGCTTTGTCATACTTTTTTTTTTTCAATCCATCAATTTTTTTCCCTTGAGGTCATCTTGTCTTGTAGAGAGACAGTAACTGGACACGGGAGACAGGAGAGAGGAACTGTGCGAGGATGAGGGGAGAAACTCAGCACAGACAGAACCGTGGGAGAGGAGAGATGGACGTAATTACATTGGCAAGAGACAAGCACCAGGGTTTTACAATGCCACTAGTTGGGCGTCTCACTGTCACTCGGAAGTGATGCTCGTTAGAGAATTTGCCCTTAAGGGGCAGAGGAACGGGAATGGAGAATTATAATGTCTTGAGAGAAGGAATTATTTTCGTTTTTATGCTGTTTCTCGCTAGGTGTGTCGTTGTTTCTTTCCATTCTCTGCTGTCACAAATGACATTACGCGGTGTAGGAGCAAAAGAAGGGAGAGAGGGGTTAGAGTGTAAAACGAAATGTGATTGGAATTATAAAAAAAAAAAAAGAATAAAAACGACGAGGTGAAATATCAAAATTGTATTTAGGAAATGCTCAAGAAATTGGTAGGAAAAAATGAAATTGAGATAAAAAAAAAAAAAAAGACCTGGCGAAAACAGATTTAAAAAAGCAAAGGTTAGTGCAATGAGGAAGGCAAATAGAAAGATTAGTCATTTAAAAAATGTTACAAAAATGAAAGAATAAACATGGCGACAAGTAGTAACTTTCATAGTCTTAGAGTTAGACTGATAGCCGTAGAATTATTTTTTTTATTATGTGGGAATAGTGGCCAGCAGCAGCACAGAGGTAATTAAGTAGTAGTAGTAGTAGTAGTAGTAGTAGTAGTAGTAGTAGTAGTAGTAGTAGTAGTAGTAGTAGTAGTAGTAGTAGTAGTAGTAGTAGTAGTAGTAGTAGTAGTAGTAGTAGTAGTAGAAGTAGTAGTAGTAGTAGTACTAGTAGAAGCAGCAGCAGTAGTAGAGGTAATCGTAGTAGTAGTAGTAGCAGTTGTGATGATGTTGGCAGCTATAAATCTTTCAATGTCCCGTGAGGCTCTTTTACGGAGGAAATGGTAGTTTTAAGTGGTGATTCTAGTTGCAGTGGGTTTTTTATTTCTTTTTTTGTTTCATTACGGTCGAACTTTTTGTTTCCTCTAAAAGAAAAAAGCTTTCCAGGAACAATTTAACCGTTAAATCCTTTGAAACACTCAAGTTAATTTCTCAACAGTATTTCTTTCGATGAGATTAGAATGCTGCATAGCATTTAAATGAAATAATAATCGAAAGAAACGAAGATAAAAAAAAAAACTCCACTCGTCTTTTCCACTGGTCAAAAATGCCGCGGAAGAGGCATCGGTCAGCCATTGCTATTGCCCTATTGCTTCACGTGCATACTAACCCCATTATTCTCATTCATCACGGTCCTAGAAGGCCAGCATTCAGGCTTCATGACATTGATACAAGTAAAGACCCATAGCGGTTCCACCAAATCGTGACTGTTATAATTGTATCGGCTGTGAGCCCATCACGATCTCGTCTCTCCACACACCTCCTATTCCCCCCCTCTCCGCTTTTTTTATCTTCCCTCCCTTTTTTTTCAGCTTCCACGCTGTGCAAATCCCCTCTCTGCCGAATGCCGGGCTCCTCGGTTATCAATTTTCTATTAGTCATCGTCAGCGTGAGGGGGGTAGAGCAGAGTTTGCTCTTGGATTCCGATAAGGGGGAGGATACGGACTAGGCTGCTTAGTACGAATTGACTCTATCGCATGTGGATTGAAGGAGGGGGATTGTCTCCGCAGTAGAAGGGGAGCTCAGAATGGTACCCATTGACTGCCTGTGGCGAGTTTTATCTCTAGAGGTCCATATTGTCTAAATAATGTCTTTTTTTGTCTCATTTCCAATTTAACTGTCTACATTAAAAAAAAAAAACCTTTCATATTTTTTACTTTCGTGGAATTTTTTTTTTATCCCATTATCAGTGCGTAAAACACAATCTGCTCCATTTTGTATTCTTAAAAGGGGAGCAATGGTATACAATCAAACAGAGTGTAAACATTATAAACCCATGAAAAGTTTTAATGCATGGCTATTTATTAGATCCTACAAAGTGCGGCTTTTCAACATATTAATTTTATTTACAGAGAATACGAAAAAGATTTCTAGAAGGAGCAAATTATTGTGAATTTCGACTGTGGTATAGTCGTGATATCACACTCACAAGTCTGCAACCCAAAATTGATGTTTCACAAAAACACTTCATTCTACTTCCGTATAACTGTTTTAAAAAACTGACCATTATTGTCGCAAAAGAACTTTCTTTGGCGTTTTATTATAACCTTCGTTACCCAACAAAATATAAACTATGAGCCTGCGCGACTATTTATAATCAAAGTGAAAAGACTATATTCAGTTTGTAAGGAAGTCTATTAAAACATTTATACCGAGATCACGCAAGTGAAATGATTATTATTTTCACATAATCGGGTTTCCTTTTGATTCTGTGTTATTTTGTTTTGTGTGAAGTTGTAAAAATACTTTGTTCCTGCCATGACACACCAACATTTTTCACTCTAATCAAGTGATACAAATATCTGGAAACTTTATCTTTAAAGCTTACTTCTTTATTTATCTCACTTTAACTTCACACTGTCCCTTTGGCAATACTATCTCTCTGTGTCATCCTTTGGCCTTTTTTTTTGTGTGTGACGTTGGCGAAAAAAACAGTTGCACTGAGCTGTTTTATGACTTTCAATCTATAAGAATTTAACTTTTAAATAAGCTCTCAACCTCTCTTTCTCTCTTTACCCCAGTGTGTGTTTGTATGAGAGAGCCAGATGGTCCTTCCTAATGTAATTTTATAGTCAGTTGATTTTGGAGTGATAATTATAATGCAAATCCAACTGTTACAATTTCTTTTCAGATCATAGAATCTTAATTAGTTAAAAAAAAAACAAACTGAATTAATTTTACGATGTTCAACATTTAATTCCACGCATAAAATGAGGTTCGTTCGCTGTTCTTTAATAGAAATCCCAGGACATGCTAAAGTAGGCGGAGTTTTTAATTTTGATGAGAATAGAATTTGTATTACATTTTAGTATCTACTTGTCGGCCTGAAAAGATTCAGAGTTTTTACTGAGGTCATAAAGCGCAACATATGTTGATTGCTTTGATAAAAATCTCTGGTTTATTTTACTTGATTTTTTTTTTTTTTGTCGATAGCATTCTTTGCTTTACTTTTTACCGACACAATAAACTTTGAGCACATTGAGTCCGGGTCGAGAAATAATTTCTTCAATCTTTTTATACGGCTGATAGCTTGATGTTCCTACATTTCCCTAAAATTGTTCGGCAACAGAGTTTGAGCCTTCTCATGCCCCATATGGATTTTGTAACTTTTCTTCTTTAACCCACTCGTTTAGATCGCTTTTTTAAATATCAAGTCATAAATATGAAGTATATTAATGATGACTGGAATATGCATTCTTAAACCTCAAATGCAGCGGCATTGAATTTTTATCTTACGTGTATGTTTCTATGATAATGACCCTCCAGTCCCGATCTCATTTCTCCTCAATTTAAAAAAAAAAATATTCCAAGTGGATGAATTTAGTCCGCTAATGAGACCTTCTTATGAGCTGTTGAGGTGTTTGACCTCCGCGAACTCCTCTTCTGCAACTAATTTTTCGCCTAGTGGACAAGATGACAACAGCTTTTGTGGTAAAAATACAATAATCCCAAATTTCAATGCAGTATAAATTGCTGTTAAATAAACAGAACCCGATAGGCATCTTTTAACTTTCGATTTCACTTGACTTTTCTGCAAGCACTTTGACTAAATTGTGTATCCTCCTGGCTTTGACCAGCAGTATACTTTGAAAATTGTTATAGTTCCGCAAGTAACCAGACACACGTTGTTAAAGAATTTGCAGGTCTGTCATTGTCTAACTCATTGCGTATATTTTTTACCATCATTTCTCTCCACCCTACAGATACTTTGACGTAAGAAAGAGAGCGCATTAAATCAGACATGATGTCAGCGTCTCCATTGTGCAAGAACTCAAAGTGTCAAGGAAAAAGATCACCAGCATTGGGAAAGTTCTACAACTAAACAAGACCACTGCCAAGTGCGAGGATACAATATTAAAACACTGTTTTGTTCCCTTACAATGGCGTCCTCTTTTTTCTCCACTCCGCCTGATACGGGCAGACATCCGAGACCTCCTCGGTCCAGCTTCTCCATGGACTCTTACATTCCCGGGAACATACAAACGCCACCTGCGCCCCCTACTGGCCAACAGATGTTCGAGTTTCTCCTCCTATTTGACAAGTCTTCCGGCTCGCCAAAGGTCCGTTAAAGAATTTGTAGGTCTGTCATTGTCTAACTCATTGCGTATATTTTTTACCATCATATCTCTCCACCCTACAGATACTTTGACGTAAGAAAGAGAGCGCATTAAATCAGACATGATGTCAGCGTCTCCATTGTGCAAGAACTCAAAGTGTCAAGGAAAAAGATCACCAGCATTGGGAAAGTTCTACAACTAAACAAGACCACTGCCAAGTGCGAGGATACAATATTAAAACACTGTTTTGTTCCCTTACAATGGCGTCCTCTTTTTTCTCCACTCCGCCTGATACGGGCAGACATCCGAGACCTCCTCGGTCCAGCTTCTCCATGGACTCTTACATTCCCGGGAACATACAAACGCCACCTGCGCCCCCTACTGGCCAACAGATGTTCGAGTTTCTCCTCCTATTTGACAAGTCTTCCGGCTCGCCAAAGGTGAATTACTTCATGGTAGATCCTTTCACACCGAGTCGGATTTTCCCAAAGATGAATACAATTGCCATACACAAAATCAAAAACATAAGCGGCTACCAGCCCGTCGTGTTGAACAATTGTCTATATTTGATCGGGGGAAAGGATTGGAACAACGGGACATATATGTCAGGGGTATGGAAGTTCGATCCTCGTCTAAATTCTTGGAGTATAGGAAGGCCCATGACACACGCCAGATGCCGTTTCACGACAGAAGTACTTAATGGGTACCTTTACGCCATGGGTAAGCTTTCCTTTTAGACATTTTTAAAAGTTTAGTTTTATTATCTGATTTGATAGGACAAAAGGAAAAGGAAAAAATTGTGAGATAGACGGCGGAGAAAGGCAGAAAAGATAGAGAGGGAGCAAATTAAGAAGAAAGGAGAGTGTGCTTGATTATGCTTGGTAGCAGAATTTGTCAAAATTTTTCCGTCTTACCATTTTAAAGTATAAATCGAGTGTCCATAAGATTATGCTGCTGAAGAAAGCAGATCAGAAATTTATAGGCACAGGTCTTTGTTTCATATCCATCTTGTAAATTCCAAAACGATATTCAAAAGTATACTGCTGCCTCCTGTTAATTTAAACAAGGCGATAAACATTGAAACAGGCTAAATACACCAGAAACAGTTCGGAAGTCTCTTTCGAATCTTATGCAGAGATCACCATAACTCTATAACGCGTCATTAGTCAATCTCAGGGTTTTCTGCCATAAACAAAGTATTAAAAACGTTTTTCTTTTTCTTTTTTTTTTTGCTTGCTTTGGTTTAATTCTTCAGGCGGTGAGACCCAGGGATGCCGAGTGACCGACTCGGTGGAGCGCTACGACCCCTTGGCTGACCGCTGGACTCAGGTGTGTCCACTGCCGAAACCCAGGGCGGACCACGCCAGCTGCGTCCAAGGAGGCAGAATTTTTGTGTCCGGTGGCATCAGCAATCTCAAGCACCAATGTTCAAACGTTTTCTGGTGAGTAGTTGGACTAGATGGTGGATGGTTGGCATTTCAAGCTTGCCCTCGTCCCGCCACTCATGGCTGCGAGTCTGCTCCTGAACAGTCTGCCCCTGGTTCTGAAAAAAGCGTAAAAAGTCTTTTGTTTCCAGTAGAGATTAGGCAGTTGCTTATAATCTTGTAACAATCGGAAATTAACTAAGTTTTGTCAACACAAACAGACACTGTCATGCTTGATTCCAGCTCTTTATTCTTAGTTAACCTTTTGTATTTCTCGGAGGACCAGAGGTCAAAAATTTTTGGTGTGTTCGTAGTTCCTTTTCTTTATATACAACTTTTATAACGTTATTAGGTTTCTTAAAGAATCAGTGATTTTTTTTAGTTCGAGCATTATCTCATTGCGATAGTTGCTGATATTGACCTGACTCCTATGTCTTAGATCACTAGTTTTATTAATAACAATGAATTTGATGTAAAAATTAAACATGTATCAGTTTAAAGTTATATCACTTAAAATATAACCATTTTCGATTTAGTGCTGGTTTTTCTTTTAAATTGAGATTGAAAAGTAAATTTTGAAGTTCAATCGCTCAAGAATAGTGGTTGAAAGAAGCAGGGGCTTTATAAGAGTCTAATAGTTATTAAAAAATGATGTTACTCTAGCGACTTAAATGTGTAAATATTCTGCCCTCATAGCAGGACTTATCTCAATCATAGAGTATCTGGCAGTACATGTAAAGGCAATCTGATAGTGTTTGAGAAAGAACTCCACGCAAAACAATGCCACATACGAAGTTTTTAAATAATGATCAAAGACGATCTAATTTGTTTCCCAGAAATAAAATTGGATTTTACTAGATTAGTGATTAGAGCTGCCGTCGAATATGACATGGTTTTTCACTGAGTCGAAGCAATCTATGCAAGCTAAATATTCATATTTATTTGCCGCCTTTTCAATAAACTAACCTTATATGCTACTTTAGGCAAAGGAAATTTCTAATAATTAACGATAATCAAAACACGTAGCAATTATGGCACAAAAATAGCTTTGTTCAAGATTAAGTGCAAGCATGGATTGTTTCATAACACCCAATCTTATCCAATGCAAAACGTACTGTATATTCCGAACTCTTCATTGCACCAACTGCACCCGAAAACAAAACAAAAATTAAAAAAAAAAATGTGCTACTATCAATGTAAAGGATTGCGTCTTCTCTTTTATCTCTATCCGTCCTAGAGGACGCTATGCTCGAGAAAGCCTGCCTTGCTTGATAGTAAAGGTCAGACTTAGATCTGCGTGGTTCTATACTTCCATCTTTGCACCAGACACGGAGGCAATGCACACTTTACGCCCCTCTAACGGTGTATGTGAGAAATATTTTGAAAGTAAAGCGGTAGTATCTGATCCAAAAAAACAAACAAAAATGTTCTTACTACATCAATAGAATCTGTTGCAGTTCCTTATTATCGTCATATAATTAAAACTATGCTAAATTGCCTTTAGGGCTTCGCAGTTTAATTAAAAACTATTTTCACGAAAATTTTGGGTAAACGTTGAGGATGAAATAACTAACGATAACCTGCACGATTTCTTATTGCTTGCAGTATTTTTTCCCTGAAAGTTGGGGGCTTTCCATGAGAATAATATAAATATTAAGTTCATTCCAATGAGCATGACACTGCGTGACGAGAGATTCAGTGGAGCCTGATACTACTAACCTCGTAACTTCACCCAATAATAATTTTCTGTCTCTTTCTTTGCGCGCCTGCCGGTAACTATAAGCTCCGCCATGATGGCGCCGAAGAATAGTGCCTAGTATATCTAGATGCTGGATCTTGTTGCAAAATACGAAGAACCTTAAAAAAAAAAAATAGCGAACTCACAATGTTAATCTTTATGAAATTTTCTGTTGGAAATGCGAAAACCGAAGCGCTAGAGTACCTTCATCGTGGATGCCTAGTTATACGGCATCGCATGTCTCATCGGTGCAGAGTAGATTCTACGCTACTAATTTAGTTACAAAAAGTCAATTCCCACATCAACTCAAAAGGATGTAGAAATAAATAATGGATGATCAACAGTCATGAATTTTCAATATTTTAAAGCAATTTTTTTTTATAAAGAATTGATTTAGATTTCCATTATTTCATGCTGTACCGTTTTGTTTCATATAAATATAAACTAGCCAGGCCGATGATTTTTGTTTGTTTGTTTTTTTTTTACAAAGCATAGGTTTTTGCATCAATTCAGACCGAGCTTTCACTGGCCTCAAAATTTATGCCTAAAGGCAAAGCAGGAAGTAAATAGAATCAAACTAGTGCATGATAAGCTGTTGCGTTGATATCTAAAAAAAAATAAGAACAAAAGGGCAAGGCACAAATGCTTCCCTCTCCATTTTTTCTCTCTCGAATCTCTTCCTTTTTTTCTTTTACTTCTCATCCATACTGCTTTCTTCCAATTATCATCTCTCGCTTCACTAGCCTCAACATTTAATCCCTTTTTTATCCTTTTTTTTTTCATGCTCCCTTCCCCCTCTTATCAATTTATCAGAGAAAAAAGCGCTCAACAATTTTTACACAACGGAAAGTGGCTTACAGCTGAGCCGTGATAATATGAGAGAGTGGACAAATGAGATAGCTTGATATCTTCTTCTAAAACATTGGCTCGTGAGCCTCCCCTAGGATAATACTAAAAGGATAGCAGAGTCTTAGCACCGCAAATCATACCTCTCTCTCTCTCTCTCTCTCTCTCTCTCTCTCTCTCTCTCTCTCTCTCTCTCTCTCTCTCTCTCTCCGCCAATCTTGCTGGTTGTGTCTCTAATATTATTAATGTCTCTTCCAAGGCACCTTCCACTCTATCCATTCTGTTCTGTTTATCTTAGTATCAAAACTCACATTACTCTGACGTCTAATTCTTTTACTCCTTTTTTTCTCCATTTCTAGACTTTTTTTTTTTTAACTCGTTCCTCTTTTTTATATAATAATAATCTATTTCTTTATTTATTATTGAAATCATGTACTAAAAAGTGAATATCTTCTTTTCTATCTTATCTACATAATGCCAAGGATAGAGTTTTAGATAGATAAATCATATAATTTTAAATCTCTCCTCCCGACCCTTTTCTCTCTCTCTTTCTCTCTCTCTTTTGCCCTCACTCACTCACTGTCAAATTCCTCAAGGTGCTGTTTTATTCCAGCTGTTATGAGTCACCCGAGTTTTCGGCTCTATTTTTCCGCTTGAGTCGGGCTCAACTCTTAAGGGGAAAAAAATTAATAACAGTGAAAGGAGGCGGGAAGCTGATGGAGGAGGATTGAAAAAACGGGGGGAAAGAAGTCCCTCAAGTGATATGCTCTTTTTAATTGGCATAAAATTCCTGGTTTCTCCTCCTGCTCCTCACGTTGATATTTTTTATGCATATGACAAACATCATGTTCCCATTGAGCTGAGGAGTTACAAAAATGCTCTTTGCAACAGGCAAATCCGCGGGTATAGTTTTTTTGTCCATTTTTTTTTTCTTTTCGTGTTTCTTTCACTTTACTTCTATTTATCCTTCATCAAAATGCCTATCCGTTTCTTGTTCTTGTGCTTAATTTTTTTTCTTTATTGATCTCTCTTTCTCTCTCTCTCTCTCTCTCTCTCTCTCTCTCTCTCTCTCTCTCTCTCTCTCTCTCTCTCTCTCTCTCTCTCTCTTTAACTATCTAGCTAGCTTTCTGTCTATATCTATCTATTTACCTTTCTTTTAGCTTTTCTTAATATCTTTTAATCTGAGTCTCTCCCTCTTCACATACAATCCTCCGTTTTCTCTGTGTTTAGCATTTCGCTCCCAGTCCCTTTTCCCTTTGTTTTTTATTCTCTTCTCAATATGAACAAATTTTAGCTGGCCAAGAGATTTTTTTTTTTAATTTTATTTCTTGTAACCTTTAAAATTAAATTATGTTATTCAGAATGTTCATACAGAATCTCAGGGCAAAAGCTAAGTTCTTGGAACATAACAAGAGGCCTTTAGAGATTGTATTAGAATCTGAGGAAAGCATTGTTCTTGTTTTTTTTTTTTTTTTTTTGTTTTTGTTTTTGTTTTGTTTTTTGTTTTTATTGATTCTCCCTCCCCCCGCCGCTCTCTTTCTCTCTCTCTCTCTCTCTCTCTCTCTCTCTCTCTCTCTCTCTCTCTCTCTCTCTCTCTCTCTCTCTCTCTCTCTCTCTCTCTCTCTCTCTCTCTCTCTCTCTCTCGCTCTCTTTCAATCTTTATATCTCTTCTACTCAATGTATTATCTCTTTATATACATTAATTTTTTTTTTCTGTCTTTAAACTCTTTCACCACTTTCTTTTCCCCTACTCCCCTTTCAAACTCTCTACCTTTGTCAGTACTTTTTTTTTTGGTTTGTTTCTTTTTTTTTAGTTCCAATTTTTTCAGCCATTTTCTTTCTTCATGCACATCTTTTTCCCCCGTTTTTCTGCTTTTTCCTCTCTCTCCTCTTCTCTTTTGTTTCGTTTTTTCCTCTTCCTTGCATCCCTCTCGTCTTTCATTTTATCTTGTTTCTATTCTGATAAGCGTCTAAATTCTCTTCTTTCATTTCCACAAGACGATAAATTAAATACTCAGATTTTTTTGAGAGCCTCTTTTCCCTAGACCAATACTCACATTCTTAACGCTTGTCTTGGAAACGCTGCTGGAACAATCTGAACTTCTAAAGGAATCCCCGCCTCTCATTCTGTTAGCTCTCAGTTGGAGACAGAGGCGACACAAAACTATACCATATCGATATGAACCAAGAATTCCCCCTTTTTACTTCTTTAGCTCAGCCGTAGACGATGGCGACACAAAATTGCAAAGCATCGATGTCCAACAAGAATTCATGCTCTTTACTACGTCGGTTCTCAGCTGGAGATGTTGGTTACACAAGGCTGCATGGTATCGATAACAAATATGGCCTTCTTTAATTCGCCAGGATTCTTGAATCGGAATTGCTCTCTTTCACTGTCTTCACTTGTATGACATCCAAATGAGTTTATATCGATCTCTAAAAGGATATCAAGAGATGCCCCTCAAATGTTTTGCAAGACGATTTTGACGAAACGGGTTGAAATGAAATTTTGAGGAGCGCAAAATGGCTGTGGGGGAAGAACGTCAGTTTCGGTATCCAAGGTCGATCTTCGCGAGTTCGATGCCAAATTTTATCGATAGGTGATTTTGGAGCCTCATTATTTTTCGCCCGACGGCGTCTTGTTTCATATGCAAGAAGGATGCCTAAGATCACTTTGTTTTGGATGGGCTATATCAATCAAACAAACAATGAAAATTTACCAGAAAACACGGAGCTCCTCATTCTTGTTATTGCATGTTTTTTTTTTAAATCCAATTTTGTCCTTGATAAAATAATACACAACATCAAGAAGTTTAAGAGACTTTTAAAAAAATCAATATTCTCCTCTTTTTTATCACCCTATGGGCCTAATCAATTCCAATTTCTAATTTACAATAACTGCAGGGACTTCATTTTTCTCCCAGGTATTTATCCTTTGTTTTAAAATGCGCAATCAAAAAGTTTTTTTCTTTGTTTCTATTAGTTATGATTTTTTCATACCAAATTATCGATCTGCAAGAGAAGCAAATGTGACGCCATCACAAGCTAGTCACCGAGTAGGAGGTTGGGAACAACAATAACAGTGAGAAGTAAACCATAATAATTAAAACCTAGCAAATCAATCACGCGATGTGTCCTTTTAGATCATTAAGTGTAGATACTTCATTTAAAAAAAAATTTTCCTAGGATTTTCTTCAAACTATCAACGGCCGGTTTACTGAAACATAGCTTTGCATGTAAGGAATGAAATTTGTATAATAATTATGCTGAAAGACTTGAAACAGAACTGGGTTAATTTAACTGTTAATTTGAAGGGATTAAAATCATTTATAACTTAGATTTGAACTTAGGCTGCATTCTCTCCATATTTAATAATGAATCAGTATCCTTTGTTTCACTCGCGATTATAAGATGAACAGTTACTTGCTGAACGTAGCTTTTTGTTAATGTTATGGTGCGGTATTCGGGGGTGGGTTATTTATTTTGTCGTGGTCAGTTTTTTTAAGTACGAGATAGTTAAAAAAA
>JAWDGP010002890.1:632500-652500 GCA_033675545.1 Elysia crispata | reverse complement strand
TGCTACAATGATTATTTATTGAGATTTGAAGAAAGGTAAAGAATATGTCCATCAAAAGCCGTTTTAGTGGTAAAAAAGAATAAAATAAAACAATACAATGATACTAACATCTTAAAATGACTTGGTTTAGAAAAAAAAGTACACGCTCTTCCCGTTATATTTATATCTTCTACTTTATGTGCGTTACATGTTATTATTATTATTATTATTATTATTATTATTATTATTATTATTATTATTATTATTATTATTATTATTATTATTATTATTATTATTATTATTATTATTATTATTATTATTATTATTATTATTATTAATGTAATAACTACTACTGTTACTACTACTACTACCACTACTGCTACTACTACTACTACTACTACTACTACTACTACTACTACTACTACTACTACTACTACTACTACTACTACTACTACTACTACCACTGCTGCTGCTGCTGCTGCTACTACTACTACTACTACAACTGCTGCTGCTGCTACTGCTGCTGCAGTTGCTGCTGCTACAACTACATCTACAATTACTACTTCTGCTACTATTACAACTACTGCTTCTACTACTACTACTACCTCTTTTACTACTACTATGTAGTACCGCTGTACTATATCTACTTGCTTTTTAACTTTTATCAATAATCATTGATACACACAAAAAAAAAGAAAAAAATCCACCAAAAGCTGATTGTTTTATTTCAAAGCGATTGAATTTACTAAATATAGAGGCTATCATGGAGGAAAACCTTGCGCTAATGCACAGTGAGCTAAACTGTAAGTTAAAAGAATAACAATTAAATTTTTCAAAAGTTGAAATAACAATGGGTATATTTAAGATATTCTATCCCTTGTTTAAAATTCGGTCCCGATGAAATCACTTAAGTGATAATATTCCAAATGCACTATTTTTTTTATTTCATTATTGGAGAGATAAATCATTTTGAAAATGTGCAACCTATAGTCCACGATGACAAGAATTTTATATACTGGTAAAAAGGACTTGTCTCCAATAAGAGTCTTACAATTGAAGTCGGTAGAACATTGAACTGACTATGAGGAGGTTCTGGGTTTGATCCCAACCTGAGAGATCGAGATTTGAGGATCTTATCGAAACAGCATCAATCCCGGCTTTAAAGAAAGCCACAGTGTCCGAAAAAAAATGCTTGAGGAAACTTACCAGACGTAAAACTTATCAAACATCGAAAATGAGTCAGACTCAAATATGCAAATTTTAAATTTTCAGCAGGCAGGGCTGCCGATTTAGTATGACCTGATAATTTTCTTATCTTTGTTTAACCTATTCATTGTTACGACAAGCATATTTTCACCACAGCAATTTAAATGGTGAAAGAAAGGTTTGCCTCTCGATAGCTTTAATCCAAAATGGATATTTATCCCATAAATTGAATCTCTCTTGGACTTACAGACAGACCTTTGTTTTCAATGCTTTCTTCCTTCTTTCTTTCTTTCTTTCTTTCTTTTTTGTTCGTAAAACAGCCAATCAGAATTACAGTTCGACTATTAGTGCGAAGCTTCCGCTCTATTGGAACCAATAGTTGCTGGAGCGTGTGGCTCAAGAGGCTCTGGCTTCACACTGCGATTACACCGGCGCCGACATAACACATTAGTGAAACGGAAGTGGCTAGTCCGCACGGAAGAAGTACCCATACATTCACTCGATTAGTGATGGCTTTTCTAATCTGCTTTTCGGCTAGTCGTGCCGCCTCATTTTAGTCTCTTGTCTTTTCAATCTAACGCCGCAACTGAATTTTTTTTTGTTTACACTTGTTGATGCACAAGAATAAAACACTTATTTTTTGTTGTTTTGTTCCTGATGGTATATAAATTTTCCCTGATTATACAGGCCCACCTTTTTGTCTTTTACAAACAGCGAGGCACTTTTCTTGTACTTTTGTTATTTTGTGGGGTTTTTCAATTGATCTAGAGGAGAACATTATATCTCCTTTGCAGGTTTTACATGAAACCTTATTCTCTCTCTCTCTCTCTCTCTCTCTCTCTCTCTCTCTCTCTCTCTCTCTCTCTCTCTCTCTCTCTCTCTCTCTCTCTCTCTCTCTCTCTCTCTCTCTCTCTCTCTCTCTCTCTCTCTCTCTCTCTCTCTCTCTCTCTCTCTCTCTCTCTGTGTCTTCCTTTCGTTGATTTCGATTTAGAAGCTCTTGTTAATAAATCGTCATGGGTCTTCAAAATCACAGAGAAAAAATTCTTGAATGTTCCTCGTTATTTGAAGACTTGGCAGCTAAGTTATAAAGCACCATTGCTGACCTCTTTAATTTACTACTTCCGGTTGAGAGGTGCAATGATATCGTAGGTAAGCTCTGTCTGGTTGAATGCGCAAAAATATTTACAATTAAACTTGAAATCACTTTTTTGTAGTAGTGTACGGGATGCATCAAGGAATCAACACAAAAAAAATTAATCAGAGCGAATTATTTGCACCGTTGTGAAACAAACAACAAACAAACAAACAAGAAACGGTATAGATTAACCCTTAAATTAAGTTAATGTGCTTTGCGTGCGAGTTCATTTGAGAGTTGTTCACAAAAAAGTAGTGGATTTTTTTTAACTTCGCTTTTCTTTAAAATAATACAAAGATTCGATTAATAGAGGCAGCAGGTTGTTGTAAAACTATTTTTTCATTTATCATTAATTTACAAAAACAAAAAAAATCATTCCTAGATATTGATTATGGTTTTTGTGTTAAGTAGTTGTTGTTTGGTGGCGTTTGTGTTTCGGGTTAAAAAGGCGGAGGGTGGTTGGGCAGGTGGGGGGGGAGGGGTGGGGGGAGGGGGAGAGAGAGGAGAGGGGATTGGAGGAAAATGAAACACAAGCGGGCTAGCCCATATTCCCAGGCCTTTCCCCAACAAAATACTCTATGAGCGAAGCAGCAAGACCCAACATCACTAATTAATAAACAATTAAGGGCAGACAACTGGCTGGCGGATGTGCTCCGTCACAGCGAGCAACATGAGTCAACCGCATACTATCATGAATATTCATAGCCCTAGAATATGGCTTGAGTCTGTTTTCCCCTAGCAGACTTATGACTGATCCTTGTCCTGTTGCTTTGGCCAGGAAATCGGTCAATGGATATATAATTATCAGTCGAGGAAAATCACGGCCTGCGGCATAGAATACGGTATTCAGGTAACGGAAGAGTAAAAATCCCGATGATTTGATTTTATGCAGCTGACCAATTGCCTTATTCTATTTTTTTTTATTAACCGTGTTAAAGGCAGATGTATTAGTATGAAAACAGTGAAAATGTATAACGTTTGAGAACTTTGTAATTTAGAATTTTTTATTTAGTTGCCTATGAAAAATTACTTTAATTCAAAGTCTCTGCGAATTAGATAGGAATTCTTTTACCAAGCAGGGGTTAACTTAATGTTTGTTGAGTGCTACACCAATTTTAATGTAATAGTATACTCAGAATACAAAAAGAATGTAGGCAAATGGTTCATTAATTTGATATGAAGATGATCTTTAAAAATTGCTCTTCCATTTGTGTGCGTGTGAGTGCTAATGTGTATCATGATATCACTTTATTACAAATACCAGTTTCAATCTACAAATGTATTGCTCCATCCTAATCTCTGAAGATTACTACGTATCACTGTTTCACTCTCAGTATCTTTCTTGAAGTTTTGTTATGTAAAAAGACTTGACCATATTAACTCGTAAAATGCTTCTGGTTTTTTTTTTCTTCCAAGAACCCCACTTTCTAGTTTTCGAAAAAACTTTTTTTTTTTCCTTTTAGCTTTCTAAGATCAATATTTGTATGCTTAGTTGACTCAAGTTTTAGAAAAGCTTCAGTTTCAAAGACAAGAGCATTTCTAAATATAGGAAGATTATATTGCACGAAACAAAAAAGTAACATAAGGGGCTAGACTATTTTGACACTTCCGAGAAAGATATTTAACATTACCTGAACGGCCAGCCCTCACTATGCTTTAAATTAAACGAGACCATAGTAATTTTTTATTAGAATTTATGTTAGCATTTGTTTTCAATTTGGTACACTTTAAGACGGATACTTGACCGATGTGTTAGGAAGAGAACTAGAATGAAGATCAACAAATAGATCAGCTGATGGTTGATCCATTTCCTTATAAACAATATTAGCTTTAGCTGGTGGGTTAGATGTTCTTGAAAACAGCAGGACGATCGAAACAGAGCTACGCAAGAAGTAAGACTCAACGTAAACGCCAGCCCACAACAATAGAAAGGGAGAGATGCATAATGGGTGAGAAAGGTTTCTTGGAAAGAAAGAGCATTGAGCGAAAGAAAAGGCAACATCATGTTTTGTGTTTCTCAGAATAATCCTTAACCTATGAAGCCAAATTTAAACAATTGAATGTGTGTGTGTGACAAAGAGAGAAAGAAAGAGAGAGCGAGAGCGAGAGAGAGAGAGAGAGAGAGAGAGAGAGAGACTCTTATGGAACCGTACGCTTGAACATTATTATGCAGACATCCTGAAACGGTAGACAGTAGGAAGATTTCCAGACGGATGTATATTTAAAAAAGAGAGTGAGAAAGAGACCGAGAAAGAAGAGATATTCAGCCACAACCAAAAGATCGGAAAATGGACCAGAAGGAATGATTACAAGGAGGTTATTAATTCTTTGAGCATTAGTTGGATTGACTGTGTGTGGTGTGACTCATTGTTAAGCTGCGATCTCCCTGAATGCGCTTTACCATCACTCCACTTCTCCCCCCCTTCTTTTCCCGCTTCTCCATGTCCCTAGGTCTTTTCTTTCAGATTTCCCATTATGCTTTCATTAACTGTACTCTCCTCTCTTCCTCCACGTTGTTAATCTTCTAATTACCATTCTCTTACTCAACACGATAATTATCATCAGCACTGCAGAGTCTCAATCTTAGCCTCTCTCTCTCTCTCTCTCTCTCTCTCTCTCTCTCTCTCTCTCTCTCTCTCTCTCTCTCTCTCTCTCTCTCTCTCTCTCTCTCTCTCTCTCTCTCTCTCTCTCTCTCTCTCTCTCTCTCTCCTTTTCTCTCTCTTTTTTTCTCTCCTTACTGTCTTCCTTTTGACTCTCTCCATCACACATTGTTTTACTGCTTTATCTTTCTAAACATTTTGTTAACTTTCAAGTAATCATATTACGCTAAAAGAAAAGTCTTTTTCACTTCATTAGAGTAATGCTAATAAAAACAAGCTATGGATTTAAGTTTTGCAATCATCCATCTACTATCCATTTGTAAAGAGCAAATGTATTTTTCAAAATTATGAAGCTTTTTAAGTGCATAATAAATCACTTGAATGGTATAACTGGGGAAAAAATGTCAATAATTATCGTCATCATCAAAAAAAGAAAAAAGAAAAAAACGCCAAGATTATGATAATAAGCTTTCACCGTGTGAACATCACAATCATTAATATCATCATTATTAACGGCATCAGTACCCTAATTTTATCATCACTCCCATGGTTAGATTTCCTGTGTCACAATGCTTGCTTCTATCTCATCTATCATTTTAACTATTGAGTATATCTTTCTAGTGTGCTTCCTGTTTTTGTATCTGTCTAACTTAACATTAATAATTTTTTCCCTTTCTCTTTCAACGCATCTTTCTGTTTACCTATTTAACCTTCAATCAATTTTTGTTATATCTTCACTTCGATCTCTCAATTTACTCCGTCTTTCTAATTCCTTTCTTTCCATGTAACTCTCTTTTGCTTCCTACTTTCTTGTTTTGTTTTTTTTTTCTTTACTCTTGTGGCATTTACTTTTATACAAGGTATTTATAAAACAAACAATGGAGCTTCTTGTAAAACAAAGGTATTATTAAATTTATCTGTTGAAACTTCCTTATAATCTTGTTGGAGTATCCCTACCCCTAGCTTTAAAGACATAATTATAGTGATATCACTTATTTAAGTTTTTTTGTTTTTTTTTTTGTTTTTTTTTAGATTTTTTTTAAACTCAGAAATTCTTTAAGACACTTAAACAATTTTTTTTTCTTAAATAAAGCCTTCATCGGTTCAACCTATCATTGAAACCAGCTTTTTTCTCTATGGTCTTGTTAAATCACTTCGCACTTTATTATCAACGCAATCGCGTGCCGGGAAGCAATATTGAAGTGAAGTGCCTAATCGAGTCCATCTCACAAGTTCTCACAAGTTCTCAAAATCTATGAAAACAGTGGCAACAGCAAAGGACACGGCAATTTGGAGCTATGACTCCTCAGCATTCTCTATCATGCAAGTTCAAGACGTCCATCTCTGTAGGCCGAGACAAAGACCATGTTATTGTTCGGTTCATTGGCGGCTACTCCCACTTGAGGATCGTCATGTCTAAAAACATCTCCCCAATTTCCGTTGTCATCTCTCAGATTTCATTTCACACACTCATCATCGTTATCGTCTTTTGCCTTTTTTATTTTTCAATTAAATCGGGGCATTCCCCCTCACGACTGCCCCATCTTCTTTCTATTCCTGGCTTTTCCCCAGCACCACCCAAACTAATTTCCTCTACTGTTCCAACATCCTCTCCTCATCACCCATACACTTGCAGTCTCCAACTTGTTACCCCTCTGTCATGATTCAAATTTTTCCTCACATCCTTTCATCAGAGCTGTGAAATCATTCAGAAATCCTTTCAGATTTGGACGATTCCGACATTGTGTGTGTTCGTGTGTGAGTGAGATTCTCAAGAAAACTATGTGACTCACTAATCGTGCTCGATCCTCCAGTGGTTTCTATCGTCTGTCTTGACTCACCACTATGCCCTCAGCGATTCTCTGCTTGCCATGTCGCATAAAGCCATCTTTAATTCATCAAGTCTTTGTGAAGGGCGGGAGGAGCTTTGCAGCTTAGAAGCCCTGTCCAAACATGACATAACAGCCCCAATCCTCAGGCCCAGTGCAGTCAGGTTAAAGCGATCCGCAGCAGATACGTACTCATTCTGGAGGACACTGACTCGCAACTTTGTCATTTATTTGAGATGCAATTATTGAGAGGACATTTTGTCTTATTCTTTGTCTTGTTACAATCCTGTCAAAAGCCATCAATGGTCTTTTTCCCCCCAAGACTGTTGATCCCTGCTTTGTCTTTCATTTGTTATATTGGTTTTTTTTTATGACGCGACCTGGTTATCCTCTCCCTGGAGCGAACTATTCGCAAAAAAAAAAAAAAAATTTTATTGTTTTTTGTTTTTTGTTGTTTTTTTTTTAAATATTTTTTGCCGTATACCTGGCATGATCAATATATAATATTCCATTTTACTATAAATAATCGCCAGCAATTTTGACCTGCCTTTATTTTTTCACTTGTTCCCCCCCAAGAAATTACCCCCTTTTTCCTTTGAATAAAATAGCCACAAAAGAATTATAGGCAGCGTTTAATCATGCAAGTTTTTTTTCCGTTTTTCTCCTCTGTCCGTCGTTGCTGTCAAAATCAGCGGAATCTTTTAGAGGTTCTGTTGAACGCCACCAACATGTGGTCACCCGGAAAAGTTAAGCAGGCTCAAGACTTTGAAAGCTTTTTGGTCCAATTCATCTTTTGGAAGAGCTATCAATTCTTTCAGCCACACCAGGCATTCTGATTCTGACTCACTAACGTTGACTCGATGACTCAAGTCTAGAATTATTGTGAGAGATGGAGAAAGTTTGGAAGCGAGAATCATAATTATCAAAAAATAAAAAAGAAAGAACGAAAAATGGAAACGAGACGCCTGTTTAGGAAGAGCCTAAGGGGAGTAGTGGACCGGTTCATTAGTCGAGAATTGCTGGGAAACATCCACTTAAGCAAGTAGCATTGCTCAAAACATGGAAGATTGACGCTGTGCTGCCGAGTCTTTGAGCATACACAGAGATCAAACTACCCTTTACACTCAAGCTCATCATTAATCACTTCTCCGGGAATTAATTCCTTCCGTAAGCAAAGAGAAAATAAGCTTTGCTGATTTTTTCCCCTTCCATCTCCCTGTTGCAGTGATTTCCCTCTGGCAAGTTTTCTACAACGTGATGTTACACAATTAGTTTCTGTAAATGTCGTATTAGGAGCAGAAATACGATAAATCAAGCCATCTTTGTTTCTTTGGCTTACAAGCTAGACAGAGTTGGCAGGAACCTTTCTTAGGACCACGCCTGCCTACGGTGATGGATTTTGGTCGCTCTGTCCAGCGTGGCGGAGGCTAGGAAAGATTCTGAGAACAATTTATAATGAGCAAATTTAACGGAGACAAACTATCAAGAAGTATTAAATTTTTTCGATCAAACGATGAATATATGATTGCTTCCCTTTTCCCCCTCAAATTAAAATTTGAATGATTCCATATCAAGGCGAAGTACAGATTAATTAGCTCCCCCTTTGCTCCATCACAGTTATTCGCCGTTACGATCAAACAAATAGTAAAAATGGCAATGAACATATTCTCTTAAGTGTTAAGTCATCATAATGTTATACTCATCACAGCACTTAATGCTTTGGCAACACTTATTCTTTTTTGGTCACTTTCCGCAGGAAAGAGATTCATCATGATGATTTCGGCATGTTCTTGTTTAAGAGTATGTTGATTATTTGAACGTTAACACGATACACACATTTGTTGCCCCTAGATCTGTTGTTTTTCCTGAAATCAGTTGCACTCAGCCACCTGTTATAATTTTAACATTATTTTGATATTGCATTTCTATTGTCCAATTGAGATGATTGAGATTGGCAGGATCTATCTGGGCTGAGCTAAATTGGGGTGTGGCAGTGTGAGTCAGCATTCATTCCCCCTGTGGCAGGACAGATAACCCTTCCGGGTCTGGTTTTGGCCCTATCGGACGCATGCTCGAGCGCTGGTCTCCCCTTGTTAAGTGCCACAATTAAAACATCAAACAAGGGTGAGGAGAAATGAACTTAGCAGGAGAAAGTAGCGAGTGGGAAGAGGGCAGGCATGAACTGTGCTCTAGTTGCGGGTGCTTGAAATAGAGGAGGAAAGTTTTTATTTTTTGGAAACTCACAAAGTGATTATGCACCTTTTTGCGAAACTACTTTTCATCTTTCTATGTAGAATAACTTAAAAAATGCTGCAATGTTATCTTTTTTAGCAAAATAAGAAAAGGGAAGGCTCTGCAAAAGAAAGAGAAGGGAAATTATAATACGGAGAAAAGGCAAGAAGGGGCTAGCGGAATTAAAGAGAGAAAGCAGAGAGAGAGAGAGAGAGAGAGAGAGAGAGAGAGAGAGAGTGTCTAAATGTCTAAATTACTAAAATTTGAAATCCGGCCCATATCAAACAAATTGTCTTTTTAAAGGTATCAAACACAGGTCTTTTTTTTCTTCGTTTTTTTTCTCCAGTGAGACCAATAAATTTCCAGGAGATTTTAATGAAAGTGGATGAAAGAGCCTATAGTTTTCTCAGGAATACAGTCATTTTTTTCACTAATTCGATTTTGATATTGTCTTTCTGAAACATAAAAATTATTATTGTTTTTTGGACTTTGGAAGCTATATAATATAACAAATCAGTTTCCAGGCTTCCACTATAGTGATGCGATGCGTTGAGAAATGTGAATATCGCCCCCATCCTATCCAGATATATTCAGGATCCTATCAGAATAATTATTATTACGCTGGAAAATGCATCAGCTTTCAAGTTCGCTCGGACAGTGATACCATCTGCGCCGAGAAATTAAACTGTTTACAATCACTTTCGTATGTACCATACCCAGAGGTGCGCAAAGCTCAAATCAATTTAACTCTGAAAATGTGTAAGAATCCTGCAATAAAACAAGTTGTACAGGCAAAGTCTTTCTGTTAATGTTGTTTAGCTGAATTCATCAGTTTCTATGTAGCTTAACCCTTTAAAAATCTTTAATTCTAAAACAAACATTTTAATGTCATTGTGTGACACACATGAAAGCAGCGATACCTACCAAATCTTGCAGATTGGTCAGAAAAAGACGGAATAATAATAATAATAATAATAATAATAATAATAATAATAATAATAATAATAATAATAATAATAATAATAATAATAATAATTTTAACCAAAAAAAATTTTTTTTTCGAAACGGAACTAAAGTCTAAATGGAAATTCGATTTCAGAACTGCTTCATAATTCTCAGCACGATAAATCTTCCATCTTGTAATTGTGAGAGATAGATTGGGCGAGAACTGCATTAGGTAAAAATACTACATTGATCTGGAAAGATATTCAAAACTCTGTGTGCGTGAGAGGGAGGGGGATGAGAGAGGGAGGGGGATGAGAGAGGGAGGGGGATGAGAGAGGGAGGGGGATGAGAGAGGGAGGGGGATGAGAGAGGGAGGGGGATGAGAGAGGGAGGGGGATGAGAGAGTCGGAAATAAAAGGATTGAGATTGCAAAGAAGAAGGAGAGAAGTAAGTCGCCAGTGTAAGAGATAGGAAAGCTTTTTGCAAAAAAAAAAACAAAAAAACTATGTGGTTTCTGCACGGATTTTGGTAGAAATGTAGCAAAACAATGAAACTTCAGAAGGAAAAATAATGATATGAGATAGAAATGAGTTTGTTTGAATGTTGTTTGATGTAGTCCGTCCACAGCACAGGGTCTCAAGCACTTTTGTATTTTAAACTTAAGGTGAGAGTACTAATTTGAAAGAGAATAGTAAAAAGTAAAAAGAAAATGTTTTTGAAAGAAAGAAGAGAATTGAAAAAAAAAAACGCTCAGGAAAATGGTATTAGCGTAGAAAATGTAAATAGGAATAAGAAGGAAAGGAACACAAATACCATGAAAGAAAAAATTTTTTTTCAAAATGACCTGTAAAAGCAAAATATTCTTTTAACAGTAATATATCTTTAGCTTTTTAACAGAACTACATCTTCAAGATCAACTGTAACTGGAATGAAATTTTCGTTTTCAAAATTCTGCAATTAAAAATTTACAATACATCGAAATATTATTCTTTGGGTCGTATTCATAAACGTAAAATAGTTTTTCGGGCCTTATATATAAAAATAAACCTAAAATAACTAGTCTTTACGATAATCTGAGATCAAAGCTTTTGACATGGTCTAGGGTGTATCATACAGTTCCAATGCATTTATTAATACTGGCCCTAGACAAAGGCCACGATATGTCTTAAATTTTTCACGCAATTACTAATATCTATTAAATTACCTGCGAAATTGATTTATTGCAAAAGATTATTTATTTGGTTAGAGAATATGAATATAATTATGAACTTGCCATGATTGAAGACATAATCATTTTATAAAGGTCAAAAGTAAGAACATCAAATGTTTTATCTTAAATTTTACTTGCCCGTCAATTTTATTAAATAAGTTGTAACAAAACAAACTCGCACCAACCTTTAACGTTTTTTTTTTCAAAAGCTCAGACCAAATAATGACAGTTCTTAGAAAAATCAGATCAAATTTGAAAATTAACAGCAATTCTTCAGCGTTACAAAAAATTCCGAATCCGTCTATCGAGAGATTGGTTGCTCCAGGCATAATGCAATCTCTGATAGAAGCTCGTCACTGCAATGTTTCAAAGATTTAAAATTTTTTTTTTTTAAATTAAAAAAAAGAAACCTTGCCTATACCAAGCAGGATAGCGCTAGATTGGTAAGGCTCCAAACCACAGCCCTCTGTTATTCAAGAGGGCTGTGCCCTAATCCACTCGTAAGAGGCACTATAACTTGTGCCCAATATGGAAAATTTTCTCAGGGTCTTAATTTAAACGCAAATGCCTCCACTCTATGTGCGTCTTACCACGCCTGAATTCTCTGATGAATCTGGCGCAGAGAGACTAAATTGTGCAGTTTTATCAACTTTCAATAGTTTCCAAAACGAAAAAAAAACAAAAAACATCCTGACTAATTGTCTTGTTCCTTTTCAAAGTATAAATAGAATTTTTTTTTATCTTAACTTTTTTTTTTGAATGCACATATTACAGCCTTGTAATGAAGCTTTCTAAATTTTGTTCAAAATAATCAAAAGTTGTAAAAAAAATTTTGTCACTCTTGCCAATGTAGGGTGTAGGAGAAACGATGAGGTTAAATCTGAAAATTCTGCGTGCAATCACTTATTCAAATTTGCAGAGATCTTTTTTTTTTTTAGTTACGCTTTTAGTCTGTGCATAGTTAAATCCTCTCACCTTTTATTATCTCCTTCACTCTTAACTCTTCTGTTTTTCTTTCTCTCTTAATGGCAATGCTTTTTAGCTATCGTTCTATAATTCTTTCGCCTTCTTCTTTCTCTATACCTTTCCTTCTTATTTTTAATTATTTATATTTCTTTCTCATCTCTACCTATCTCTTGTCTCTTTCACTTTGTTAAACTCACTTTTCCCAGCCTCCCTCTCTCTCTCTCTCTCTCTCTCTCTCTCTCTCTCTCTCTCTCTCTCTCTCTCTCTCTCTCTCTCTCTCTCTCTCTTTCTCTCTCTTTCTCTTTCACTCTTCTGTCTCTGTCTTTCTTTCTATCAAATTATTCTTTTTTCAATCACTCATACTCTCTTCGACTTTTATCGTGTACCCTCTTTTTTAGCACTCTCTGTCTTTTTGCTTGTCGTTGACTCTCTGTCTCTCTTCCTCTCTCCCCGCCCTCCCCCCCCCCCCTCCTCTATCTCTCTTTCTCTCTCGTTTTTCTATCTAGCCATCAAAGTGTCTCCTATAATTGAGTAAACCATTTTCTCGTTGTCAATCTGTTCATTTTCTCCGTGATATTCTCCCCATACCATATCTCTGAGTTCAAGTGCACCCAACATCTATCAATATCAAGTCATTCGGTGCTACCTTTATCTTTCATTCTCACATTTTGGATAAATCTAATTGAAAAAAAGACATTGAATCTTGCTCAAATAATCTTTGATATTCTTGCAAGGTATATGAATAAATCTTCCAATCTTGTGTTCTCATTTTCGCATAATTTTGAAGAAAGTCATCGCAACCCACATTGAAACTTTCTTAGACTGAGTCACAGCGGTATAAGCTGCTAACAGAGAATCAGTTAAATAAATATAATTTAACCTGCTGTATCTCATAGTTTGCTACAATTTATCCAACACCTCGGGCGATGAGTGCTAAACCGCTCCAATAAACCGGAGAACAAGCTTCAGATTCAGAAATCCCTTCATTATAGCGATTACGATTTGGATATTGATGGCGAAAGAAAGAAAGATTTGTTCGAGTAGGGTATGAGTCAGTGTTGTAACTGTGGGTTCTTAGTACTGTGGTGATGCTGGAAATATTGACAATGCGTTTGAGTCAGCAGACTAGTTGAAAAAATTATTGAACGCTTGGCAGGTATTTCTACAGCAGATGAGACAACACAGGGACACCAAAATCGCTTAACGGTGTTTGATTTTGAATATAATCATATAGACAAACACATGAGACAAAAATGGCTAAAATAATATTTAATACTCATGCAGTATTGTAAATTTCAAGCATGCCACCTAACGCTTTCCTTGTCGAAGCTTCTCTGCCTTTCGATTTGACTCATTTAGTGATGATTATCATTCGTCATGAAATTTCCCCAACTCGTCTTAACAAATCAACGCTCCGTACTGGAGACTAACGTGAAGGCACTCGCCTTCTCCACCTTCTCTCTAAAATCATAGATTAGTATTTGTGATATAGAGATGTGTTCCTTGTTTACAAATGTCATGTTATACTTAAGGGGGAATAACTTACTTGTTGTTTCAAAACACATCATAAAATATTGTAGATAAGAACACGAATCATCATTTTTTTGGAGCTTTATTCTCTCTCTCTCTCTCTCTCTCTCTCTCTCTCTCTCTCTCTCTCTCTCTCTCTCTCTCTCTCTCTCTCTCTCTCTCTCTCTCTCTCTCTCTCTCTCTCTCTCTCTCTCTCTCTCTCTCTCTCTCTCTCTCTCTCTCTCTCTCTCTCTCTCTCTCTCTCTCTCTCTCTCTTACTCACCCTATTTACCCGCATCTTTTTTTTTTTTGTGGGGGTGGCTTTTTGATCTATGCATTATAGTTTGTTCATAGTTGAAACATTTTTTTAAACTTTGAGTGCTCTCTAAAGAAATATTTAAGCGTATGTTTAAAAACCTTTAAGCATGTTTCGAAGAATCATATTCATTTCATCTTTCATTGTCTATATTAAACCCGATGAAAGGTGTTCCAGTGTTGTTATGAGGATAACCGTGATGGTGATGGTATGATGATTGCGCTAAAATGGTGATGATGATGATGTTGACGATGATGATAATAATGGTGTTGGTGTCCATGAGGTTTGTAGGAATAGTACTGACGACAATAATTTTGATGGTAGGTTTAATTTTAGCCAGGTAGTTGCAAGACACAATTTTAAAAAAAAATATAGAGAAGTGTAGTGCAATTCTTAAAAAATTAAAAAGCAATAACGAGCTGTTGAGCTCCATCATTGCCACCTTTTTTATATGAATTCAAGAAGACAGAGATAGATAAGCAGTTACTGTAAGCTAAATAAATGATAGATAGATAGATAGATGGGTAGGTAGGTAGATTTTGATAAAGACAAATCAATACAGGTGATCAGCGTATATCTTTGTTTCAATTGGTAGAATACGAATGGGTGAACTTTTTAGCATGATGCTGCTAATAATGCATCAACTTCATTTATATCTGTCGTTTTCTTTCAATTGTTCTCCTTTACTTGCTAATTTCATCGCGGTTTGAAAGCAAACAAATTATACAAAATTAAATACACTTTGATACAATGTTGAGAATTTATTCATTTACTACCGTAATTTTTAAGTCTTATTCAAAAGAGGATAATAATATTTTCTCCTTAAACTTCAAACAAGTAAACACAGTAAATTGTGTGCAAGGCCGCAGCTCTCATGGTATAATACACCATACACGTAGCATTTCTGACCGTCTGCGACGATGCGTCACCAAGAGTCTCCAACTCATCAGCATCTCAGTCTCCCTTTGTTTCCTCTCCCACCATGCACTCTGACTCTGACTCTGACTCACACTCCACCGCCACCCTTTGCCCCTTCTCCAAGGAAGTTGAAAGACAAAGGAAATGGGCGGAGCTGATCACACTCAGTCCCCGCCCACGAGGATCCCTATTCCCCCAATCATTAGCCAAGCTGAAGTTCCTGTCGTCTGGTTGATGCCGGGCTCGTCATCGATTTGAATGGGGAAAACCTGTCAACACTTCCAGCATGCGTCAGTGAGCATGCACGATCCATTAGGACTGGCGCTTGAATGCTGGACGAAATGGGTGCGGTGAACGCAATAGAAATCGGAAATACTGTTTTGATTTCAGGAATCGAATATACCAGTTTGATTTGTTTCAAAAGTTGACAATTGTTTAAGAAAACTTTTTTCCTTGAATGTACGCTTTGTTTTGTTTTGTTATGATGCTTTTTTTTTTTTTTTTTTTGTTTTTTTGTTTTTTTGTTTCTTTTTTTGTTTTTTTTTCTTGTTTTTTTTTGGGGGAAGGGGGTATTTTTTTCAATTTATTTATTTTTTCTTTCTAACATCCTTATGTGAAAGAAGCTAGATTGTCAACAAAAGAACGTCCGGTTCTGATTATTATTATTATTATTATTATTATTATTATTATTATTATTATTATTATTATTATTATTATTATTATTATTATTATTATTATTATTATTATTATCATTATCATTATCATTATTATTATTATTATTATTATTATTATTATTATTATTATTATTATTATTATTATTATTATTATTATTATTATTATTATTATTATTATTATTATTATTATTATTATTATTATTATTATTATCATTATCATTATTATTATTATTATTATTATTATTATTATTATTATTATTATTATTATTATTATTATTATTATTCAATTTCTTTTGGTAAATTTCAAGCTCCGAGCAAAATTAGATTTTAAATTTGAAAATAATAACTATTCTTTACATACACAATATTATCGTTTGTTTTTGGCTTTTCTCCTTTCTTGAATATGCTTCATAGCTAATAATCGATGAAATCCAAGGACACCAAGATAATAATGCAAATCGTAAAAATGTAGAACAATCACGGTAATCTTAGAAACCGCGATGCCTCAGTCTAAAAGAGAATCGATTCGGTCCGGCTCCGACTACATGAATAGTATCGTACTCGCTCGCGATGCCTCAGTCTAAAAGAGAATCGATTCGGTCCGGCTCCGACTACATGAATAGTACCGTACTCGCTCGTGATGCCGCCCTGTGCCGTGACTAATTCTTTTCTTCTGTTTTTCCCTAAGCGCTACTAATCCACCGCAAGAAGAACGTTAAAGAATCTAATAACTTTGATTTTATTGTTTGGTTTATTTGAAGAAATTTTAATACCTACAATACAAGAAAGTAAGCGAGCCAAAGATACCTTGTTGCGAGGGGATGTATAAGTTGGTGAGGAAAGAACCTAAAGGATGTTTGCTATAGGATTAGTTAGGAGACAATTCAACTACAGTCCATTTGTTAATTTATTGTTTGTTTCTTAGTTTGTCTTTTCAGACAAATGGGCAAAAGTGTTACAGTAAATAGAGGCCACTTTGTCATGAGTCTTCCTTGCCGTTCACTTTAAGCTCAGAAATAAAATCATTTTAAAATTCATACCTTCTATGTTATCTTAGATTTTACGCCTTTTTAAACCCTTCTATCCCTATGGGTTATTTAAAGAATTCATTCTATCTACAACTTCAAAACGGATGATAATCAAAGTGCAGGGGAGGAGGGAAAATCTGTTTTTCCTGACAACCACCCGCACGGATAATTGTGAGTTTTTACCATCCTCATCGCCATCACCAACAGCATTGCCCGTGACAACTAAAACAATATCAAGGGAAACAACAACAACAACATTTACAAGAGTTGCAAGCTACACATCACTGATGTGACAGCACTGGCTCCCAGCAACAGCTATTATCCCAATCTTTCACTTTTGTCAAAGTTGCCGTTGGACGCCACCCAAAAGCATTTACAATTCTTTCGATCGAATATCATCCATTGGAACATTATACATGTGTTTCGCCTCTCTCTCTCTCTCTCTCTCTCTCTCTCTCTCTCTCTCTCTCTCTCTCTCTCTCTCTCTCTCTCTCTCTCTCTCTCTCTCTCTCTCTCTATCTATCTATCTCTCTCTCTCTCTCTCTCTCTCTCTCTCTCTCTCTCTCTCTCTCTCTCTCTCTCTCTCTCTCTCTCTCTCTCTCCCTCTCTCTCTCTAGCTCTATCAATTTTTTTTTTGGTCCAGAATGAAATGAGTCACATTGATTCCTATTTTACCCATTTATTACATGTTGTCACCTAAATGCTCTACCTCACAGACATCACTTGCGTGCATGTGCACATGAAATATTTACTGACGTACAAAGAGATCACTGATTACCGATCAGAAAGAACAGCAAGAAATTAATAATGTACGGATGTTAACCGATGAATCCAAGAGATCCTAAAGTTAGCTGAAAAGGTAATTAAAATTTTACTCGGTCAAGCATTGTGAAACGGCAATAAACCATGCATGTCTTTGTTACATTTTGTTTTATTTTGGTTTTTTTTTTTTTCGATTTCTAATGCAAAACCAAACTTTCACAACAAGACCCAGAGTATTATCTCGATCTCTAGGGTGATATGTTTAAATCGCCATTTTTTTTTTCAAAAGATCAAAAGATTTCCCCATTGATCAGATTGGAGGGTGTGTACAAATTAATGATCGCAGATATTTTTTATCTTTTTTAGCTGGTTAGGTACAAGCTTTAGCGTACAACCAAATTCTCCGGCTCCATTGGTTTCTGACTCTTAAACATGTATATCCACTCAAAAGGCGCAGTATTAATAACTCTTTCTCATCATCATAAAGCTTAGTGCAAAAGAAAAGGGGTGGGAATGACAGGATACAGTTTGAACTAAACCGAAATAATCTTTAAAAAAGGAAGAATTTGTGATTTTTGTCTGTTTTTCAGCCCATTTTATTTGCATAAAAAAACTTTTCCTCAAAACACTTAGATCTAGGGGCTGAGCAATGAGAGAAAGCAAGCATTAAGAGGTGAATGGGTTTGAAACAAGAATAAAACAAATAAAATCAACTAGGCCGTTTGTTTTACACATCTCGGTCCAAATAGTTGTTGTGCAATTCTTTCTTTTTCCTAGTTTGCGAAGCTTAACATAAAATTGTACAAGAAGAAGCTATTGCGCAACAGTACCCACCTTGATTGCATGGCAAAATGCAAATCATCATCACCCGACCTCTCCATACATCCTGATTTAATCAAAGTCGAGAATTAAACATCTAAGTCTGGTATTTTGGTTAAGCAAACGGAGTCCTCATATTTCTTGAGAAGTAAAAACAAAATTTTTATCACTTTCCTTCAATAATTTTCTTTATCAAGTCTTAAATGATAAATAATTAACCAAATTTTCACACCTGATGTTTGGACCAGAAAATATAATTATTTATTGCAAAATTGATTTCTAGTGAGATTTTTTTTTCTTTTTAAAGGCACTGCGGTGAGACAGATACATTAATGCGTAACTCAAAAAAAAAAAAAAAAAGATTTTACATGCCATAGGATTTCAATATTTGTAGTTAGCTTTGTCCAGCTGATTTATTTGGCTTCATTTTTTCCCAACTTACTTCCACATTTACATTACATTTTTATTTTTTTCTCAACCAGGCTTCCTCCCTCTCTCTCTCTCTCTCTCTCTCTCTCTCTCTCTCTCTCTCTCTCTCTCTCTCTCTCTCTCTCTCTCTCTATCTCTATCTATCTATCTATCTATCCATCTATCTCTCTCTCTCTCTCTATCTATCTATCTATCTATCTATCCATCTCTCTCTCTATCTATCTATCTATCTATCTATCTATCTATCTCTCTCTCTCTCTCTCTCTCTCTCTCTCTCTCTCTCTCTCTCTCTCTCAATTTATATCTAGATCTACCTATGAAATCAATGTTTTCCTTCTTTCATTCTTTTCGTCCATTTTTTTTCTTTCTATTAAATGCCCCCCTCCCTACCCTCTCTCTCTCTCTCTCTCTCTCTCTCTCTCTCTCTCTCTCTCTCTCTCTCTCTCTCTCTCTCTCTCTTCCTCCTTGAAAACATGAGATAAGAGCAACCTCAAAGAAGGCGGACACAAACCGGTTGAGAACGTCATCACCGTATGTGACCAAAGGGACATGATTCACTTCTAAGAGCCAACTCTGGTCTTCTTTATCCATCACTTAAAGGGCCGCTTACTCTTGGACTCCCCAGTGTTGCTTTCCCGTGTTGGAGCTAACAGCTTCCGATCTCCCTGCAGTAAGCCTCGGTTTTGGGGGATGTTGGAATCTCGTAGCATTAGGACCTCATGCACAGATCAGTAATTCTTAAATAAACAACTGGGTCAGAGTGAACAGACTGAGAAAGAGAGAGAGAGAGAGAGAGAGAGAGAGAGAGAGAGAGAGAGAGAGAGAGAGAGAGAGAGAGAGAGAGAGAGAGACAGAGACAGAGAGACAGACAGAGACAGAGAGAGAGAGAGAGAGAGAGAGAGAGAGAGAGAGAGAGAGAGAGAGAGAGAGAAAGAAGGGGGGGGAGGGGAGGGTGAGAAGAGATATTGGTAAGGAAAAAATAAGACAGAGAAGCACACAGAATAATATACGGCCGAATTTCTATTATATACAGGTGAAAGAAGATCAAAGGGTATAAAAATAAACTCTCGTACAAACAGACAGACAAAGACGGAGACAAAAGGAGTTCAGGGCGGAAGCACACAGAAAACATCTAGCCTTATCATTTTGCTTCTTTTTTTTTTTTTATAAAAATGATTTTCTTTAATTTTGTTCAAGTTGAAGATTTTATTTTCTTACCTTTAGAAAAGTGACGTGATTAAGTTCTCTTGTCTCAAAGTCTTTCCTGTCTTCCGATCTCGTTTTTTTTTTCTTTACCTCCCCCCCCCCCCTTTCTCTCTCTCTCTCTCTCTCTCTCTCTCTCTCTCTCTATATATATATATATATATATATATATATATATATATATATATATATATATATATATCTTATTTTCCATCTATTCATCTCTCGCTTCGTGTTTCT
>JAWDGP010002890.1:487500-627500 GCA_033675545.1 Elysia crispata | reverse complement strand
CAGGTCGCAATGTGTGGGCGATAGGTGGACTCAGCTATAACAAAGGTACAGGAGTGAACACTGTCGGCTACTACGACATCAAGAGAAGGCGGTGGAGGGAGGCTTTCCACCTCCCTGAAGGTCATTACTCCAACTTGGACGGTGTCTTGCTGCACATTCCTGTCACCAATAAGGATTTCTGCTTTGTGGACAGGTTTATTTATGACAGGTGGATCATGTGGTAGAACGCCGGAAGAACTGCAGAACCCGAAGTGAAAGCGTGCATTATCATGGCCCTCTACAGATACAGTTAGGATAAGCCAGTTCTAGTGATTTGATGACACCTTTAAAGTAAGTCGTGGGTGATAATCAAATACACTGTGACTAAGAAAGGATTGCCTCTTGACCCCTTTTTTTGCATCAAATGGATTGTGTACGATTAGTTATAGGTAATGCCCGAAAAGCATCGTGACAATCAAAGAGTTTTGAATCGAATGAACCTTGAGATCATGACTATTTGAACTAAAATTGGCAGAAGCCATTGTGTTCACACTACAGTGATAAAAAGTATTTTCATCAACTATTTTGGCACCTGACGCTCTGATTTCGAAGAATCTAACTATTAGTAGAATCTATTGTAAATCCTTTTTATTTGAAAAATACAATATTTCCTTTTCTAAACCAAAAGTTTAAGAACCCAATGGATATGAAGTAGACAGTTTGATTTTAACGATATTTCAGAGCAAAAAGGTGGCTTGCATTTAATGATTTTTGTTATTTAAAAATACGCTATGGACTTAACGGTTTTTTGTTTTTTTCTTTACTTTTTCCTTCCTCTTTTAATCAGCCTTGTATAATTTTTATTTAAATAAGTTAGAGGAACAATATTAGTAAAGGCGTCAGCAATTATACAGTTTCAAAGCAAAAGCGCACACACTAGCCGATATAATAAAGGGCAGCAATTTTTTTTTTTAGTATTCCTCTTCCTTAGCGCTCTTCCCAAATCAAATTATGTTTCGCGCGAGTAAAATGAGGCGGTGTAAAAAAAAAAAAATTAATATTTGGCCAATAATATGCTAGAAGGATGTAAAATGTAATAAGCCAGAGAACATTAAGCACTGTAGCGCTACTTTCATACAGCCTAGTAAAATATTCATACGATTTGTATGAAATACCACAAATTATTTGTATTTTGTATAAAAGCTAAATGTAAATGTCTGATGTCCAATATTTTATTTCATGTAATTTACGAGTTGTTCCATATAATATACATGTAACATTTTTTTTCTTTTTTTGCCAATTTTCAATGTTCCATGTAACAAAAAAATAAAGGTAGATAACGTGAATTTATACACGATCCATCTTCCTCATACTGTAATTTTATCTATGTGTTTGGCTAAAATTTGAGCAATGCATACCATGTGTTTTTGTGTTGAGAGAGGAGAGAGGAAAAAAGTCTGAGTATAATGTAGAAAAGAAGGATATCGGGGAGCAAGCAGGTAAAAAGATATGCAAACTTTTTATTGTCAGCGTTATTTTTGTAATCTGTTTAAATATGGCAATGTTCTTAGTAAATAGACCAAGCATCATGGAGGAAACAGCATAGGTATCAGCTGGCTATAGACGATAACAAAATGAAGGACACATAAGGCCAGCTTCACATAGAGCGTCACTCAACACGTCACGTGCGTGAATAGACACGGGTCACTTGTGTAAACAAAAGTGGTTAATAATTATAATTTTAACGGCATCCCTCATATAAGCAGTTGCGTCACGCCGACACGTGTGGTGACTTCACGGAAAGAATGTGCACGCTGATTCTTTTTGACCCGGATTGTGTCACGCCTTCTTCTTTCTTGAATCTTTCTTAACAAAACGATTGTCAACATTGCCTATTCATCGGAGGACAGAACCTTTGTGATCAGACAAAGTGAGGCTTGTAACGTCTCACGTAAAGAGTAATGCGTGACGCGTGACATGTGACATGTGAGGCTGGCCTAAGAGGCGTGTGCGGTGGGACTATGTGACTTGTTTTACATTACTTTTCTCATGTAAAGAGATAAAGTAATAAAAGTCTAGATAAAATCCAGAATTCTTCAACAAGTCTGTAAAATTAACGTTAATCAATTAAAGACGACAGTGTGTTTCTCTCTTGAAATATTACTTTAAGGCATAAAAATCAAGGAAAAAGCAAACTCGCTCAATTATTCCACTGATTTGTCTGCATAGTGCATGTGAACATTCCCTACCAACAGTGAGTTTTTGCCTTGAGTCATGGCAATGACGACATTGCATTTTGAAATTCACTCAGTTCTCTTTTTCTTTGTTTTCCTTTATTCTTCTCCTTTATTTGCTGTTCGAAGCCTGTGTCCTTTCGTCTCTTCATCTTTGGGATTGTTATTTCCTTTGCATCAATAACTTCCAGAGCCAATTTCACCTCCCCAAAACCACAAGTAAGATGCGATTTTAACGAAGGGAGTTAAACATGACAAATTTTGTTTTGCATAGGATTTTACTTTTTAAATATGAATACTATGGCAAATTACCTCCCTTTAATGATACCTAGAGATCTGCTATAAAAAGCCATAAATCTGAACATACATGGTAAGTGACAGACGATATCCAACCATAGCCATTGTACTATAAATGCACGTTTTTAATTGAGTTGGGACCATCGATTCATTTAACTTTTTTTTTATAACTTTATCTTTTTTAATTTGCTTAATTCAATAATAATAAAAGTAAACAGGGCTCAAAGAAAAAAAAAAGAGAAAGCTACTACATGTAGAATAACACTGACTCGTATACATTAATAAAAGGTTCTCTTATAAAATAAAAAGCTTTATTACAGATTCCAAGATAATCTTTTTTGCACAAAAAAAAATATACATGACCTCTTCTCTTTTCCAAGTTAAGTGCAACCGAAAGGTATATCAATTTATATTTAAAAAGGAGATACTAAATAATTTTGTTTTTCTACGCGGCTAAACACTTCCAGCTTGTCAAAAATATGTAGAGATAAATATGATAATATAAGGAATGGGTTCTACACACAATCTGATGAAGCCACATTAAAGGCGAAACTTTTATATGTTGAATCTATAGTTATGTTGTTTCTTTTTTTTTTTTGTCCCGTAGTTATACAGCTGTGTGCCTATTTTCTTTTAGAGCCTGTATTATATTTTTACAAATACATACGCGTCCTTTTCGATCCTTTATAATTACCACGTTGTCTTCCAAGAGTGGTGTTTTTGCTTTGTATTTGGATTTAACATGAAGAATGGCAAGAGTCAGATCTCTCGTGTATAATTTAGGGCCTTTAACACTAGAAATCAACCACAGTATTATAAGAAATTTGGACCCTGGTTTATTTCTGTGGAAATAGGCTGCTAACTTTACTTGTTTTCGTCTCCCCAAGAGTGAATCCATAATTTGTACTAGATTTTCTTTCACTATGGTGTTGGATCTATGAATATCTTTGGCCAATGTCGGAGTAATCCTGAAAGAGATTTTTTGTTACTTTAGAAAAGACTTCCTTCAAAACTGTCAATAAATTAAAGGCCTCGTAAATATTTTCTGTGCTTTATGAGTAAACAAGCTATAGCATGTGAGTTTGAGTCTTTGCATTAAAGTTTGTGTAAAAAAAAATTTTGCCCAGTAGTTAAAATCATTGGTGAAAACGAAAAAAAATTGTTTTTGTTCATAGCTTGAGTTCTTTCCATATTCTCTATGTAAAGCAAGCTCTATATACACTAGACTGGTCCACTTTTTTCTGTTTAAGTCGTTTTGTCATCATCAAAAAGATACTGGTAGAGTGGAATTGCAATGCATGTAACTTGAAATAGAATCTTTTTCAAAGGCGCAGTATAATTAGAACACGCTTTGAGTCTTATGCCATAGCAAGTTATTCAACCTGAAGAACATACAAGAATTTCAGATATTATGCTTGATTGCAGAAAATTTTTCTTTAAATCCAAATAAAATTTATGTGGCTTTATTGAAAAAAAATCCTTCACATATAACTTCATAAAGATCATGAAGCTGACTTGTCATTGCGAAAATTTTTAAAAAAAATGTTAATACTATTTTAAAAACATTTACCGCCAGTTAATAACACATGAAGTATTAGCCAATAATACAAGCCGGAATATCACCTATGTAGTAGAATAAAAAAATTGTTGAGGCAGATATAAACATAACCATAATATTAAACACCAAACTAAATCAATATTTTAATAAAATTTAAATTTTTTTACACCGTTCTTTTTATTATAACATTTTATCTATTCTCTGTATCTTAAATTATTGACAAATCCTAAGAGAAATTGCTTCGTCCTTCTTGTTACAATCAATATTCATTTTCTTTATTGAATTTATTTCTAAAAATTTAATGTGAAGATCAATTAAATAAATAAAAAGTATTATTCAAAGGCATATTTCATATATCCAATTTTTACAATATTACATATTAAACAGAGTATCTTCAACTTAAATACGTTCACAATTTCACAGGATGAAACAAAAGTCTGGTATTTGATAGAATTTAATTTATTTGTCTAACAATATCTGAAAAGAGCATCAATTTAACACACACAACAAAAATTTTTAAAAAAAACTCTCCACAATAAATGAATATGCAATAAATATAAAAATAATGCATGACTGAGATTTTTAATTATGGTCAAAAGGATAAATTGTGAACTAAAATAAGGCCAAAAACAAAACAAAAAAAAATGTGGAGTTCATATTTATAAATATTTTGCTACAAAACAATTTGAGGAAAATAATTATGATTTTTAGCCATGAAAAGAAAACACAAATGTCAATTTGCCACCTCACATCAAGGGCAAAGGTTAAAAGAGCTCATTCATTTCATGACCGAGAAAAATACAAGTTTTATAGAAAGTTCATTAAAGGTTTTCATTCCTTTAATATAAAATTCTATGTAGGCCTAATGATCTCAAATCTTTACAAAAAAGGGTAACAGAACAGGTGAAAAGCAAAAACTGTAGAACTTTATCTAAGTGACATGGACTGAATTTTTCTGCTGCCACAAATGCCTTTAAAAGATAAGGTTAAAACTTAGCCACAGACTTATTCTTAAGACTTGGTGCTTTTCTAAATAAATCCTGAGCAAAACATGCCTTTGCCTAAGCAATAAACTCGCCCAATACATTGTGAGTTAGTAAATGTCAAATGAATGACAGTCGAACACATATCTAGCATTAAAAATGCAAAGATATTATGCTGAATTCGTGCCTTTAAACGTTACAAAAAAAATTACCGTATTCGCTCCAATAGTAGCGCCGGACGCGTGAAAATGAAGGGGGGGGGGGGGGGGGGGGGCGTCTAATGGAATGTTTTGGATGACTTTCTTCAAAGACAAAGTGCCGCCATTTCCGCCATCGCTGCCCTCACACCCCCCCCCCCTTCTAGTTAGTTTTAGAGAGTGCCATGGTTGGGTTATATGAAAGTGAGAAAAGCTTGGAATTTTCATTGACTTTAAACAAGAAAAAATTTTAGAGTACACCAGAATTTTTATGTAACTTTGAAAAAAAAACCAACAAAAAAAGAAGAAAAAAAAATTCAATAAAGTCATATAACTCAAAATTTTTTTTCTTTCTTTAAAGCCAGAAACAGCAGTTTTTACCATTTCATCAATAACTTGCACTAACAGAATATAATTCCTTGCAAAAATAACCATTCAATGTCTGGACATGAGACACAAATTTAAGGGTTAGAGATGGGTGCAATCAGTTGATGTAGTCCTTGTAATGGTTAAAAGTCCAGCCCTGGTTGATAGTTAAATTGTTCAGCACAAAGATGCACATTCACCATCATTATTGTCACAGAAAAATTTCTTCAACTTTACTTTTTTGTCTAAGGTAACTTTTTTTTGTTATGCTTAGAGACACAGATAATTCTTATGACATGAACAAATGGGCAAAAGGTTATATCGTTTTTCCTTAAATTATCATTTTGATTTTCATAGTTTGACACTTAGGTATGATCTCTCAAGAAATACTGCCTTATTGAATAGAAAAAAAAATATACTACGTATATCCGGGTAAAGATCAAATAAATAATTGATTACTATATGCAGAAGATTTTTCGCTTCTCATATTCACAAAGTATAAAGAATAAACTATCCTTATCCAAATAAATTTAGCTAAAAAAAAAGTTCTTTGCTACCTGTAAAAACAAAATCAAATTTTTTATTTAAAATTAAAAAAAAATTAAGATTAAAAAGAAATACACTTAGCAAATTTAAAGCCTATATATAACATTTATTTTCAAGCATACAACCTCAAATTAAAAAAAAATTTGAAGTGTTAGGTGTAACTACTCATAAAACTAAAGCAAACACTATGCATTCTGATTTTGCAGTCTACAAATTGTCACCATTATTATTTTACGTTGAAAATAACATGGTAAATAGCAAACTACTCAATCACATTTTATCCTGTTCCATTTATTTAAAGCAATAACATTCTAAATCTATAACAATTCACTTAGACTGCTTGGGTGGCTGATATTATTTAAAGCTTAAATGGGGAAGAAATACTTTTGTGTGTTTGAGAAATACTTTGATCTCTCTAAGTTATTGTAAGTATTCTTCATTCAATAATTTTTTAAAATGTGAGGAAAATAAATAATTATGTATCAAAGGTCAACTAGAGGATTCCCCCCTGGAGTTTGTAAACAATACAAAGCCACCATAGATGATGCCCAGTAGCAACACTGAGACTACCATGCTTCTCCAGTTCTCCCAGCGGAGTTGCTTCAGTTGCTTTCCTAGGAAATTGCGGAAAAAAAATTTATAAGCAACAAATTTGAAAAGATAACAAATTCTCAAAAAATAGAAAAATATGGTTTAATAAATTGAGCACTCAGTCCCACACTTGTTGTTTTTTTTTTTTTTGATGGAGTGATTATCAAAATTTAGAACAAACCCACTTACTTGATCTGGTGGAGCAAATTAAAAAGTAAACTTCAAATTTTCATTATAAAAATTCAAGGTTAATCTAGAAGAATACAGAAATTACCTTACCAAAACCAAGAAACTTAAAAAAGACAAAAAAGATGAAAAACCAATAACAGCTCCACATGTTTTGGATTGATCCAAATTAATTCGTTTTTAAAAACCTTACCCTCACACCTAATTGTTTCCAAGGAAAAGTATGACCAGAAGCTTACCAGGATTTTTTTTCCATGTTGAAAATATCAGAGGGTTTTTAATCTTATTCTCTTGATTGCATTAATAGTTATGGTGAACTTCTCAGGGGTCATCAATCAACAACAATAGATGCTTTGATGATATTCAATCAATTAGGTACTCTGCTCTTTATCGTAGGCAATCTTGACCTTCCATGCATCTTCTTCACTCATCTCTCTGAGTGCAACTGTAATTCATCCCACATTTAGCCACTTTATTAGTCCATCCAACATTTTTCCTCAACGTTTGCCCCTGCTGCATTTTTCTTCAATCATTCTGGATGTCATGGCCAGATCTGATTTTTCTCTTCTCATCACATGGCCAACAAAAATAGCCTGGTGTTTACGGATTTTATTTAGGAGTAATCTTGCTGTGCCAGCTTCTCATAACACTATTTCATTTGATTTCTTTGCAGTCCATGAGATTCGTAGCATTTTCATAAAGGAACCACATTTCTGCTGCCTCCAGTTTCTGTAGCTGCTTTGAAATTGTCCAGGCCTCTCATCCATACATCAGAATTAGTTCAATATAGGACCCCAGGGCTCTTTTTCTTGTGTGGATGGAGATTTATTTATTTGTTTGTACAAATTTCGTTATCTGGAAACTCTTTTTTGATCTTGCTATTCTTGATGCAATTTCAGTGTTGCTGCGTCCATCACTTGATATTAAAGTACCCAAGTATTTGAATTGATCCCTGTGCTTGAGTTAATTGCTATTGATAAAGCTGTTGATCTGTGGACACTCATTGTTAAGACTGAAGAACACAGCTTTTGTCCTTTTGCTTTTCAATTCCAACCCTTTCTTTTTGCTTTCTTCTTCAACAATGACTACTAATTGTTGCAAATCTTCTTCATTTTCTATAACTAATACAGTGTCATCATCGTATGTCAAGTTGTTTCTTGCTGATATTACATTTAGGTATCTTTACAAAAACCAAAGACATTGCCAACACCCAATTAATAATTATATATATATCCATTTGCCTATGTGAAAAAGTACTATTTTCTTTGCTTATGCATATGAATGCTTTTTGTCTTAGATGTATTCAAGAGAAATGCCAAACAATTTAATTATATTTTCATTGATAGAAAACAAATGCAATTTTGTTTGCTCTCTTTTGTAAGATTTATGTTTACTCACGGCTGCTGTGAAGTTTCTTTTCAATGCTTTTCTTCTCCTTTTTCAAGTCTGACCTGATTGAATAAAAATAAAGGAAAACATAAAATCAAAATAAATATGCTTGCTTTGCAAAAAAAAATCAATAAATGAGTAAACGTCCTTATTTTTCTAGCTGTTGGAGCTACATGTATTCAATATTGCCTTGTATTCTGCCCATCAACACTTAGTTTTCTTTTTCAAGCTTCTTTAAATATTATCTCATTGGAGAGATGTAAATCGTCAGGACGGCGGATGTAAATAAAAGAGGCAAAGATAGAGAGATGGACAGACAGACAGGCAGATGGTCAGGGGAGAGGGAGGGAGAGAGAGAGAGAGAGAGAGAGAGAGAGAGAGAGAGAGAGAGAGAGAGAGAGAGAGAGAGACAGACAGACAGACAGACAGACAGACAGACAGACAGAGGGAGGGAGGGAGAGAGAGAGACACAGAGAGAGAGAGAGAGACAGACAGACAGACAGACAGACAGACAGACAGACAGACAGACAGACAGAGACAGAGAGGGTGGGGGGGGAGGAGATTGAAAGTAAAAAAGGAAAGATAAGAATAGGGAAAGTAAAGTTCTGTCATTTTTGTAGCTGCCTTGTCAAGGTTTTTGTGATGGACAGATTATATTATAGAGGTACCAGAGAGCACTTATGTTAAGAAAGATCTTAATTTCGTGCTTGCTTAGATAAAAGATATGAGAATAAAAATTTAATCAACAAGGAAGCATGAACTATTTATTATATATATTTAATAAAATATTCCTAAAAAGCATTTCAGCTTAACTTATATTTTGAACATATAAATTGTTTAAAAGGAACATTGAAATAAAGAGGATATTTCCAATTCATGCTACATGAATTAAATTTACATCAAAAGTTAATTCACTGCAGATACCTACTTTTATCCATAAGATTTCATTCATATTAGAAAAATTAAACATCAATTAAAAGATAATCAAATCTAAGCTATTTTATTGCTGTCGAGGACATCTAGTGGATTTGTAAAATGTTTACAAATGAGAATGATATACAGCTAAATTTTGAAAATGGTTGCAAAATAATCCCTTAATATTTGGTAAAGAATTACAATGAGGTTGGCTTTGAGTAGGTGAGAACAGGTTTATTTGCATAAAGAAAAAATGCACATAAATGCAGTATTAATTTAGCCTTGAAGAGTACTAAACTACTATCTTTACCATTCCTCATCTGTCATTTCAGTCAGTCTCCCCATGCGCTCAATCACATCAAGTCTTGTTTCATTTTTCTTGATTTCTGACTCGATGTCTTCAATCTGAAGAAAATGTCAACAAAAAACAAAAAAAATAATAAAAGAATTTTCACAGGAAATCAAAATCAATTACTGAATTTATATTAAGCTACATTTTATTATTTGCTCAATTCCGAGATCAATAATTTAAATTGGCCGTGTCCTAGTAGTACTTTCTTAACCCCACTTCTGCATTACTGAGATGTAAACAAAGGCATGCGTAATATGTGTGGGCGTAAGTTTAAGGCCTCTGTCTTTGTTGGTGATCTTTTGTATTGCTGTCAATATGTACCCAATGGTTAAGAGAGCATAGTCTGACATTCAAATTGTTGAATAAATTTTTATAGTTGATGTCTTCTAAGTTGTTTAAGACAATGAATAATTCAAGTGTCTGAAAAGCCTTGAGTGTGGACCCTGTTTGTTTGGTCTGATGTCCTTTTTCCTTAAATATATCACTGTATCATCCCTCCCTTCTCTCTTTCAAGTCTTTTCTTAGTTAAATAACTGCTTATATTTAATTCTGTCTGCACAGTATCATAATTCCTTTGAAAAAAAAAAAAAAAAAAGGATTGCGCACTGACTCTTAAGGCTTTAACAGTTTTAGATTGGACGAAAGACTAAACTAGACTAAAAAATTTGCTTGCTCTAAATGAGATTTTATCTGCTCCCTCTCTGCCCTCACTCCCACCCCCACTTAATAAATTACATATCTATCTTGCTTTCAAACCCAATCTTTCATCGAAGAAATTGCTGATTTTGTACACTGAAACCATTGTATTCAATCAACCTCTCTTTGAAAACTTATTTTCCTCAAACCTATGTCTCTATCCCCTTCCTTTTCTAACTCATGAAAATCGTGGAGCATACTTTTTGAAAAAAAAATGGTGTCAAGATAAAAAAAAAATGTTAGTTATAACTTACTTTGGCAACTAAAGCCTATATGAATGCTTTGTTGCAAACTGATTACACATAGTGTAAATTCAGTTATTCTGTTCTGCTGTGTATCAGGTCCAGAAGCTAGCTGGCTGTGGCAGAAGCACAGTTTTCCTCCACAGTTTAGGTAGCCATTATGGAGAGCCAGAGTTAATACCTTAATGTGATTTAAAAACTATTTTCTATTTTCACCCTTGTTATGAACTATACCCCTAAAGCTGGCAATTTAAATTTGTTTCAATGTGCTCACCCATCAAGGGCTTCCCTGTAGTTCCCTAATAAAAACCACTCACCTTATCTGTGTTTCGGTTAAAGATTGGAAAAGACTTCAAATGAAGAACTTCAGTAATTCAGTATTCTGAATTATTGTCTTCCATAACAGAGTAAGGAATTGAGCCAATGCAAAAAACATCAACAAACAAACAAACAAAAAAATGAAAAATTGAAAATCTTAGCCCTCACAAAGATTCAATTTTTAATTTATAAAAACAAGCCTATTTATCATATAAGCAGCTGGACAACACCTGTTGTGGTTGACCATAGCAAATTCTAGACCAAATATTTAATCTAACCCTAAACTACCATGCATGTGGACAGACTGTACTTCAAACTCTTTCAAGACATGGATTAAGTCTGATCAGTTTTGTGGATGAACTATATAAAAAAAAAAGCCATCACAAAATATATTATCTCTCAAGAAACAAATCACCTATAAATCTCTTTTTATGGGCATTGCTTTTGAGGACAAAATAAACAATTAAAAAAAAATTAAAGTCTTCATAATTCATTGGCTAAAGCTTAGATAAGATGTAACATACAATTTCTACATTCCCATTTTCTCAGTATGACTTTATTGCAAATGACTTAGGAACCTTGGATTTGATTTTGTCAGTAAGCTTTAATCTTTCAACATAGTGGGTCAAAGATTGTACAGATATTAAGGGACTGTCTTCATATTGTTTCAAAGCTCAAACATCAATTTGAAGGAAACAGCTGAAACTTATTTATTTTTAGTAAATGATAGCAAAAAGTGAAGACCAACTATATAATCATAGCAATGGATCAATGAATCTGGGAGAAAGCAAGCAACACTAGATTCGTGCCAAAACTTATTATTTAATAAGCAGATATCTAGACTAAATTTGATCTAGATATCTAGATCTAGTTAAAATTGAACGTGTTAGCCTTGATGTGATTTACCTGCTGCGTAATTGTACCGGTAACCATTTGTGACAAATAATTGTGATTTTCTTTGTATAAAATGCAAGTACAAATTTAGACTCTAGATTAAAATGCAAGGAATCAATCGGGTAGCTGAGGCAAGCAATCTTAACGTCTCCAGTTATGATGAAAGCCTTTGATAGTAGACTCTGTCACATTCATTTCATGTTGTCGTGTCCAATGTTTACACAACTTACTTTCATTTTCGATATAAAGAAGACAATGATCTGCCAGGTAGGCCTAAAAACAAAATCTTTCATAAAATAATGTAGAAATAGGGAGGGCATGGGACGTGAGGTGATAAATCAGTTCTATTCTAGAATTTTTTGTTTGTTTTAATAATCAGTTTCATATGATTTAGGCCTTAACATGATTTTGTCACAAGTAACATTATTACAATATCTCTATGCTTACAACGTCACAACCCCATAAACGTATCTACTACCATCATATTTTTGTTGCAACTGATGCTATTATAAGAATTACTGCTGCATATACTACTACTACTACCACTACTACAACTACTACTACTACTACTACTACTACTACTACTACTACTACTACTACTACTACTTCTACTTCTTTTACTACTATTACGACAACTACTTTTACTGCTGCTACTACTACTACTACTACTACTACTACTACTACTACTACTACTACTACTACTACTACTACTACTACTACTACTACTACTACTACTACTACTACTACTACTAATACTACTACTACTACTACTACTAATACTACTTTACTACTACTACGACAACTACTTTTACTACTGCTGCTGCTGCTGCTGCTACTACTACTACTACTACTACTACTACTACTACTACTACTACTACTACTTTTACTACTGCTACTACTACTACTACTACTACTACTACTACTACTACTACTACTACTACTACTACTACCACTACGACAACTACTACTACTACTGCTACTACTACTACTACTACTACTACTACTACTACTACTACTACTACTACTACTACTACTACTACTACTACTACTACTACTACTACTACTACTACTACTACTACTACGGCTGTAATCATAATCATAATAATAATAATAATAATAATAATAATAATAATAATAATAATAATAATAATAATAATAATAATAATAATAATAATAATAATAATAAGTAAATACTTAAATAGAAGTCGCTTCTATAGTTATCGTTAGTTTTTCTGTTGCCCTCGTTCTTGCTGGTTTTGCTTTCTTTGTGAAAATTCTGCAGTTGACACATGATATTGATATGTAACATGATATATTTCTGATCATATATTCAATCAGGTGCCATGCTCTTTAGCGTAGGCTATCATGACCTTCCAGGCATCTCTATCCCTCGTCGCTTTCAGTGCATCTCTAACTCCTCCTATTATGAGCCACTTTGTTAGTCCATCCACCATCTTTTCACGCTGTTTTGCCCTGCCGGGTTTTCCTTTGATCACTCCAGTTGTCACAAGATGTTCAAGTTTCTCTTTCCACATCACATGGCCAAAAAGGTTGCCTGGTGTTTACGTATTCTATTTATTAGTGATCTTGTTGTGTCGGCTTCTAGTAACACTGTTTCGTTTAATTTTTATTTTTTTTAGTCCATGAGGTTCGTAGCATTCTCCATATGAATTACATTTTTGTTGCCTTAAGTTTCTTTTGTTGTTGACTTGAAATTGTCCAGACATCGCATCCGTACACCAGAATGGGTTCAATATAGCACTCAGGGCTCTTCTTCTTGAGTGAATCGAGATGTGGTTATTTCTTAGTATCGATTTCATTCTCTGAAAATTCTTTTTTGCTTGCGCTATTCTTCATGCAATTTCAGTGCTGTTGCGTCCATAACTTGATATTAAAAGTACCCAAGTATTTTAACCGATTCCTTTGCATGAGTTGGTAAAGATGATGATTTGTTCATTAATTTAGTCAGAATCAAGAACTCAATTCTTATAGGCTAATTATTTACAACTCTGTGGAAAGACATCTTAATTAGTAAATCTGGCATATTTACATGAAAGACTAAGGCTATGTGAAAATGAAAGTAGATTTGCTGCTTCCACTTTCCAGTTCAAAGCATGTCTTCTCCCTTATGGGGTTGTAATTTGATAGAGGGTTTGATTATTTCATTTGATCCACCAGAGGCATTGAGTTCTATAAGTCTCTAAGGACTGGCCAGAGCTGAACAGGTGAGTCTTGCTATCAGCTCCCTATGTGTGGAAAAATTTATTGAAGATAATTATAGTCCTCTGCATATAGATCTAGATCTAGATCTCTCTAAATCTTTATATTGTAACATCTTTTAAGTGCAATTTCTCAAACCCTTGATGCAATCCTTTTGTGTAGAATTTACTGATCATTTTTAAACGTACATTATTTGTTAGGTCTTAACTATGATAATAATACTTGTTTTGTTTTTAGACTGGACCTCAAAAACATCCTTGGATCAATTTCTTACCCAATTAGTTTTTGCAGTACAAAAGGTGCAAGTCTTTAAAAATGTATTCTTAATCTTCTGTCTTCCAAACAAATGTATGTCACCTATGTCTTTATTGAATTCTATTTTCAACCTTTTCCTGATCCTTCCTGGTAACTTTCTTTGAAAATTTTCTAAGTAGGCATATGAATGATTCTAATTAAACAAAATTAAGCAAATAAAGAAAAAAAAAAAAAGAAAAAGGAATTATTTACTACTGGAGATTTTCAACCTGAGACTTACCCCCAGGGGTCATTGGGCGAGGTTTTCCATTTAGATCTCCATTAAATTCTTAAAGGAAGTGGTTTAGGAAATTTGAGAACGATTTTGATTTTCTTAGGCTTCCCTTGTTTGAGTTTCAGTCCTGTTGAACTGTTTACCCTTCTCTCTTTCTGAGCACTCATCTTAATCTCTGCTTAATATGCTTGTTGCAGGCATTCCATATATGCACTGTGCTTTATCGCAGTCTATGTGTTGATTACTATGAGACCAATGTTGGACCAAGAAGATGAACTTAGTCTAGAATATTGAAAATGCTTGTGCTCCATAAACAATTGAAATTAACCTTGAGGCATTTATTTCATCATATGTTTTTCATTCTCTCACTCTGTACTTGTAAGGAAACTTGTGGCAAAATTTCATACTAAAATCCATCTTAATTCCTAATTTTTATGCTTTGAAAATTCTCTAAATGGCGTGCAGAGTGTACATGGACTCTCTCAGATATTACGTAAATGAAGTGTTTTGTTTTTTCACAAAACAAAAGAGAAAGCACACATTTAAATGGAAAAAATGTAACATAAGATAAGCATATTAAAGTAAGGGTTAGCTGCCATTGAGGTTTTTGTTTTGACATTCAGTGCATCAGATTAAAAGACTAAAACTTGCATAGGGCAATCAATTTCTTTGATATAAATTTGAATCATACAAACAGGTAGAGTTCATTTGCACAATGTTTGTAACTAAATACTTAGAACTGACTTGATTTCCTAGTGGGGAAAGTAGATATTTTGCCAATGTTGTAATGCAAAGCAGTGCAACTTTAGATCAACTGAGTTATTCATTAGATTACTTTTAATTATTCAAGAATTTAACCACCCAGAGTACAAACATCATTATCTAATACTATGCATTTCCCAATGAATTTGATTTTTTTAAGCTCTAAAATTGTATAATTCTATTCTCTATCAATTTTTTAATGGGATTGTTTTAATCTTAGACTCAGCAGATGGATGTTTTTGAATTCTTTACATCTTCGCTGGAAGAATGCAAACAGATTGCAGCCACACTTGTCGAAGTTGGTTGCTGTGCCAGATGTCTTTTAAGATTTCTTGGAGAGAGCAAAAGTTCTTCATACAAGTATTCTTATCAGGTATTCATCCATTTCCCCTATTTTCAGTTCTTCCTACATGCTCTTTTTTTATTTTGGGGGGCGGGGGGCAATACAATGCACTCCATTTTTACTGAGCTTTGATAAATTTCTCTCTTTTTTTATAGACTCTATATTTCCTCCCCTTGCCATACAATTCCTTCTTTATCTTTCTGTTTTTCAAATGGATAAGTTGATATTTGTCCGCCAATGACTTTAGCTTATGAGTACTTGACTTAAAATAGTTGCAACTTTTGAAAATGGAATGGACTGGCTTTCATGTCAAATAGTTCCAGGCCAGTGTAAATTTTTATTTTAAAAATTACTTCTTATAACCATATATCAGAATGTGTATGATGTGCTTGGGCTCGAGAGAAGTTCAAATGTAAACTCTGTACAAGACTGCCCATGCCCAAGCTGTCTTGGTATCCTACAAAAATATGCTGACAATCTATTTTTGAGCAAGGTGAGTTCATACATCCTTTCTTCAAAAAACTTCTCTTGAAAGATAGTCATGTTATTTTTTTTGTGAAAAGCCCCTCTAGAGTAAAATGTAAAGTTTCTTTTTATTTCATAAAAAGGATAGGGGAGATAACGCCTTCAGACTTTTACATATTTACTTTTGGCCTTTTCTCTTCCTATTTCTTTTACTGTTTTGCCTTGGATGTTGCTTGCATTTTAAAATGAAAGTCTACTTCACTATTTTTTGTGCTTTGCTGCACTACCAGGATTGTCATGGTCCTTTCCTTAAGTTTCAGTGGCTATTAAGTATCAGTGATATATTTTCTTGTATGTCAGCATTCTCTTCCAGTATTCTTGTCACAAACCAAATAATTATATAAACTCCATCCACCCCTTATACAATTTAATTTTTGTTTTAGATTTTCCTCATTATCCTTGTATTCAATGCATGTTTTTTATATCTTTTAAATCAACCCAAATTTATTGATTTTATTAAATTAATGTTCATAATATTGTTATCACAATGGGTATTGATCATCAAATTAACGCCTTCATTTTCCCACAGATCTTGCAGAAAGTTCAAGATGACAGCTATGAGTTTTCGGATTATCAATGTTCTCTTATCCTACCAGTTTGCATAGCAATTCGACAGCGTGCAATTCATATCTTTCTAAAGAAGAAGTTTGGGTAAGGGCTTGGATTTTACACTTAGTTGACTTACCAACCTGGATTTGACCATTTATTCTCTCTCATAAGGCAAAACAAGATTTCTTTTCTTATTACCTTTGAAAGTTTTTTTTTAATGTATCTTACTTGTTAAAGACCTATGATGTTGTTGCTTATCATTTTTAAGTATCTTTCATGCTCAATCAGCAGTGAAGTGATTTTCTAACTTATAAAGGCCAAAGCTGCACCCTCAAAAACTTTAAGTCATCAAAATAGATACTCTTACTAACTTCTGAAGTCACTTATAAAGCATAGGTATGAGATAGAAAAAAAAAAGGTATTTTGAAAACTGCTCAGATTGCAAATGCCATTAACATATGATCTGATTAACAGGAGGGCTTCCTTCTGATGTGCAGTTTAGCCTCAAAGTAACATATTTGTCTAATTCATCTGTTGAACTCTGTCTTCTTTTTCTTCTCTTCCTCCTTATCTCCTTATCATAATGTGGCAAACAATGTAGGCTTGTTACTCTTCCAAATTTAGCTATCAGAGTCTGGTCCTTATAGGTTATTAAGCTCTGTATGAGGGAGAAGTCTTGAAGGCAAAAAGAATGTTTAATTCTGGAAAAGGAAGAAAACTTTGAAGTAGATGTTTTGATGTTCGTTAGCCAAAGCAGCACAAACAGTTAGCGATCTTCTTAGTTTTAAGTTTTGTGAGAATGTGCTTTTTTCTCAGCCTGTTGTGATTAGCTATGAATGGCGAAATTTTAGAATCCATCGGTATCATTGAATAAATCAAATTTATTTATGTTTTGCTTGAAAAATTAAGTTGATTGATCTTTTCAGATCTATTAACTTTGATACTTTTTACTCTATTAACTTTGATACTTTTTACCCTCTTTTGATGGCAGAGTTATATACTCAGTTCAAGAAGACAAGCTACCCACTGTGAAAGATATTTGGAAATGGAGCTGCGGTTTCAAAGTTGGAGAACTCCTATCAGCTCAGTTTCAGAACAAGGTCGTTTTTTTGTGTTTTAAAACATGATTTGACAGAAATGATAAAGAAAGAGCTCAATATTAGAGGAAGCTGGCAAGATTCAAACAATCTTAAAATTATCAAATGTTTAAAATGTCATGAATGCTTTAATTCGCATGTGAAAATTGAAATATAATTATTATAAATGTGTTTTTGCAGTTTTGTTAAACCCTCTCCTTCATTTTTTGTGAATGCTTTTACTTTCAGAGTGGATTTGACATTCTGATGACTTTTACCTATCCAGAATCAAACAAAGAATGCTCATTTTTGTAAGTTTTTTGATTTGCTTAGGTTTTAGAGACTATAATAATTGGGAGTTTTAGCTATCGGTCTTTGTTTTTAGTTGTATTTGATGGAATAATAACACATTTCTTTTTTTTTTACCTGTGTTTTGAACACATTGTTATATAAACCATTCCATAAAATGAACAATTTTGGCTTTCCAGAATATAAATAGATTAAAAAAATAATACTTCTTGGTTCATGCCAAGATTAAGGTGAGATGGGAGGGGGAGGGGGATGCCACATTTGTAGAGTGGTTAGACTGGCAGAAAGGAGGTTTAGTTTTTGAATTCTAGCTTGTGCTATCTGATGGTGAGGTTGGATCTCAGCTTATCATAAAGTTTGAAGTAAGCCTCTTAGAATCTGTGCCTGTTGAGGTTTCTATGAAATTATATTATATTAAGTTGCTGCATCTGAGGCTAAAATTAAATAGTTGCATTCCTTTGCTAAACATGTTTATTGCAACCTTGAAAAATTGTTCATTTAGAGAGGTCGTAGGCTTGAAACAAGCCAACCAACCACAGAAGAGTAAGAATCTTTTGTGGGCAACTTTTAATTTTTTGGCATGCGAATCTCTTTACACCATGCACCATTGTCAGTTTTAGATGATATTTTTTTTACTTTTATGAAGTATTGACTTAATGATTCAACTTTTTCTCTTCAAAATACACATTCTGGCCATAATAATATTAACCCATAATTTACCAGCCACCTGTCATTTTTACTTTGATAAATTCCCAGTGTAAGGGGCATAACTCTAAATTTTTAAAAGCTTTGTTCGATAAAATCTCCTATATAATCTAAATTAATAGAGATAAAAATATGTAAAAAATATCATATTTTGCAGAAATGGATGAGTTTTTAATTGATATACAACATGCTGAAACCATATGAAAATTAATGTCAGAAAAAAATTACAGAGAGGAAAGTTTGTAAAAAAAATGTTTTTGCCACTGTTCACTTGTTTTTTTTTAACTGTTAAACACATTTTCATGAAATTGGGCAAAACACAGGGATTTGCAGAGTAGTCAAGATCAAACAGATCAAGATTAGGGCCTGTTCTGAGCGTGAATAGTTCAACTCGAACATCATGAAGGGTAGTGGACCAAGGGAAAGGGTTGTTTGGATCGTTTGGGTTAGGATCAGACTCAGAGGCTAGATCTAGATCTAGGTCTACGTTGTCGGCACTCTCTTCTTTTTCCTCTTCACCCCCTGTGCAAACTCAACGTTGCTCTCATCATCTATATCACCCTCCTCTTCATCTACAGGACTATTTTGATCTACAATCTCTTCTTCAGTAAACTGATTTCTTAAGCGATTGAAAAAATTAAAAGCCATTTTTAAAAAATTGTAGCTTCGTTACTGATCAACCGATTCGCATGCGGTAAGGAGAAAATGAAACTAGGACGTCAGCGGAAGACGAGGAGCTCTTCTTCGCGAATACCATTATAAATAGGCTTTATTCCGTATTCTAATAGCCTATACTGAACAAGTTTGTTACCGGGCGATAGGGGCGCTCTGGTACAATACTATATCGGGCGATCGCGGGTGCTAAGGTAAACTATCAGTTGATATTAATTTTAATGTCAGATGTCCTGTATCTCAGATTACATCGCAAATGAATTATTTTGCCATGAAAACAGAGCTAAAGGCCCATATTTAATAATGTTGGTATTTCTTTTTTGTAAATAACAGATAGTATTTATTCAAAATACTACAAATTATTTCTTCCATCATATTTTACAGACTAACTGCTACAATCTTTTATGCTGTGTAATTTGATGCTCTTTTCTTTAAAGTTTTTGAAAACCATTTGCACTTTTTTTATTTATTTATCTATTTATTTTTATTATCAGGTTGGATACTTTTCCTGATGTATTCAAAAAGAGAAAACAAAGGAAGGTGACTAATAGGATTTGAAATATTTATCTTGATCCAAGAGAAGAGCAAAATTGAAATGTTATTTTCTCTTGCTTGTTATAAAAATGAAGTGATAACATCTAAAAAAAATTGCCCGATAATCATATCATATTCAAAGCATCGGTGAGTTAGTATACCATATTGGACACATAGTTTTATTTCATCTGTAAAAAAATCCAGGTAGCAAGTCATTTGGTCATCTTGTTCTTCTTCTGATGAGAACTATCATTGGTATGGAATTGAATCAAGTATTGATATAGCAAAATTTCAGTTAAAAGTCAGATAGGAACAAGATAAGAAAAAATGCAGGTGTTCCTTGAGTTGAAAGCTGGTTCAAATTTTGATTTGGAAACTATAACAAAGTATTGAAATTTTGTAAACTTTACTGTGGATTTTGTTAAAAAGGAGACTCTAGGTTTAAGCTTTTTTTTCCCCTGAATGTTTTAAAAGTTTTTCCAGTTTTATAGTATTTGTGCCTTTTTTTCTATTCAGTATGGATTTGAAACATTTACACGAGCTAATGTTGCAAAAGCTCTTATTGATATGGATGACTCAAAGTTTGAAGAGTAAGTTACTTTCTCTTTTCTTCCTCATGACCTTAATTGGATCATATATTGTAGAAAAAAAGGAATCAGAAAAGATGCTTTTTCGCTATGGTATCAGTACTAGTTGTTTTATTTTTTTTTTTTTTCAACATTTAAAGTGACATGTTTTACTTGTTTAACAAAAGTTTAATATTTTTTACAAATTATGACATGTACTAATAGAAAGCTGCAGAAATCACTGTGTTATAAAGTAATAAAACACACGTGTAATATTCTTTATTCATACTGGCTTTTTGTCAACACAATTTTAGCACTGTTTTTTTTTTTTTAATTGTATTCAGTTTCATTTGAATTTACTTCCCTTTTTGATTTAAGAAGTTCTTGTAAACGCAATTACTTTTTAGTAACACTTTTTTGTAATTTTCTTTAATGGGATATCTTTTTTGTTATTGATTTTTTTTTAATTTTAGCAGTAAAAAGAAATTCATATATGTTTTGGGCATTCATTCCATACTCCTTTGCTATGAGCCAAATTTTTATAGTCGCAAGGAAAATGTGATATTTTTAGCTCCTAATTTTGTATTGCAACATGTCATTATTTGATGAAGGTTAAAATGATTGTTTTGCATAGTCCCAAGATGTTTAATCTTATCTTGTTTTTCCCAGGATATAAATGTTTTACATTTGAGATGAGTTATGTATTATATATGATAGACTTATTTTTGCAGGGGAACTGACTAATTAATTCCTAAATATATCTTTTCTATTTGCTCTTTTATTGTTGTTTTTTGTTTGGTTCGTTTTTATATTTTTTATATGTTTCAGTAAAATTTTCAATTTTGTTCTCAGTCCTGTAGAAAAAAAGAAATACATTCATCCATTCTGCTTAAACAAAAATGTAAACTATATGCAAGAAGTTTTAAAAAAATTTAGTCCAGAGACATAGGAAGTTTAAAACACTGTCTAACAATGAGGCTTAAATTTGGTTTTTCAAAAACCTTATAAGATAAGATGTTAGATTTTAAAAATATATTTCTATGAATTTCTTTTGTTTTTATAAAGAGAGTATATTGAAATTGTTTAACTAAGGCCTATTAAACTGAACAAAATAAAAAAAAAGCCAGGGTCATTTTACCGGTTTAGGTGTTTAGTCAATAGTTTATAAATAGTGAATATGTATAATTATTTATGAGACTACCAGGGTTAGTCAAGCAGAAGTCAGCCAAAATTATGATATAATGAGTCTTTGATACCAAATTAAAGTAAGTTTTCTGCCCTTTAAAAGAGTAAAAGTGCAACTGAAGCATTGTATCACCACAGCTATTTGATTTTAGATATTTTGAAAAGAAACGGCAATAAAATGATACTTTTCTCTTTTTAAAAAGCTATAGCCCAAAACCGTTTTGAGCTGCATTTGCCTTAATTGCTGTGGGATATACGAAAATGTCGCTGAAATTAATGATTTAAAAAAGAGAGATAGTCTCTTTTGAGAGGGTCATATTTCAGGTGTTTCACATAGTTATTTTGCGTCTGGTAAGTTTTGGCATTGTACAATTATTGAAAGGTCTGCTTATAAATGTCATTACTGTTTGGTTACTCTAGTTTGCTTTGTATTTTTCTTGTTATAGCTGTACATCATGCCCTCCATCTGTGCCAATAGCTGAATGTTCCTGTGAGATAACCTGCACACATGAACCAGTCTTTGTAGCTGGTGAGTCTACTTGGTTATTAATTAAATTCATTTTATATACCTTGAACAACAGAAAATTTGATGTTGCTTGGGTTAATTTAATTTGTTGAAAATGTTATGCTATCTGTGGTTATGCAAAGTGTAGTGTCATCGATGTAGGGTTTGGTGCAAAGTATTCTGAAGTGTGTACACATCTACAGAAATAAGGCTGAATTCTTTTTTATTTGTGGAGTGCTGCCCCATGGCAATAAATGAGACCAAGTCTGAATCCACATCTCCTTCAGGATTAATGATTATTTTTTGTCCTTTTTAGCAGTTGTTGGATGACATATGACAATTTAAAATGCACCAAATTAGCAATCAATATCTCTTTTCTGTCTAAAAATATTTAATTTTTTTTAATCAACCTTTTCCTGAGAGACATATTATAGAAAACCTTGTGCCAAGTGACAAGATGGTTTGCATCCATACACTCTTATAATATAGTATAATCTGTTGACAACAGCCATTTAAGAAGCTGATGTGCTGTCATCTTGTAGTATCATGTTGTGTTTTATATGCAGGTGTTAAACACACAGTCATTTTTTCTCAGTGGTTGAAATATACGGCTGTTACTCACCCTATGACTTGAAAACAAAGGTTAAGGAAATGTGTGTCTTTCATCTATTTAGCTTTTAAATTTATGATAATTGTTTCAGTATGTTGTGTATCTCCTCAAAACTTGAGGATTACAAAGGGTTACATTTAAATGAAATAAATTTGATAGAAACTGAAATTTCTTATCACAAAAATCTTCACAGATTGGAATACCCTTAGTTACATAAAAGAAAGTTGCTGTTTTACTATTTATTGTATGAGTATGATCTGCTCATAAAAAAAAAATTTCTTTTCCTTTGTGTCAGGTCGCTATCAAAAGTATAGCAGAGTTTTAAGCCAGACACCATGGATTGTGGAGGGCAAAAGAGTGATGGAAGGTTCTGTAGAGGAGTTGATTTGTGACCCAATACTCAATACTTTTAAACCATCAGGCAAGTTTTTTTGTTGTTTTTTTTTCATCAAAAATGCTAATTTTTTTAATGAGTCTTTAGATTAATGATTTACATTTAGTTTTTTTCCTAGTTAAATAGATCAAGATGCAGAGATATGTGAAACCAAAACAATTATTTGAAAGTTACATTTCTAATGCCTAAACAGAGAGTTATTAATCTGCTCACACACTGTGCCTAGATACAGGTTTTTTCACGGACGTAGCTTGTCCGAGTTTGTCTCTCAAATAATAATCAATAAGGTAATTATAACAAGATGCATTTATGATTTGTATTTTATTATGATTTTCTAAGAAGTAGAAATTAATATTTTCAAATAATTTGTCACATTTTTCAATTCTTACGTAAATTTGAGCAGATCACCGCTTTTCTTCCTCTGGCAGAGAAGATGTAGATGTGAGGATGCTGGGAGATGGTCGCCCTTTCATAGTGGAACTTATTAACCCTCACTGTGTCATCTTCTCAACACAAGACATGTCTCTATTACAAGAGGTTAAAAAAAAATATTCATGATTATTTTGGATATTTTTCTCTTTCAAATAGCTTCTGCCTTTTGCATATATTCAGAAAGATCGTAGTGTTTAAATAGTAATATCATTCATTGATCGTTATGATATTCATGCAAGGGCTGTCACAAAAATAGCTCCTTAAGCTTTACTTGTATGAATTTAATGAAACATACACAATGAATTTTCAGAACATTTGATTTTATTTCTAAATAATCTGCATACTTTAAGAGTGAAAGCTGTACTTTGTTTCTAGTTCAGCCCTTGTATGTCTGTTTCCTTGTTTATCATCTGTTTTCCCTGTCTCAAAACCACAAGAAGTCATAGGTGTATTAGGCAGTCATGTGCGTTGCCAGAGGATTTAAATGTGATATCTCTACAGGGATGAGAATAGACGCAAATTTTTTTACTGAACTTTTTTAAAATCAGTCAATGCTAGCGGCATAGGCAGGAGCATTCTCCTTTTCTCTCCCCCAGTCCCCCTCTCTTCCCAAATTAAAACAAAATTTGATTGTACGCAAAGCTATGGTTGTGAAGCATTTTATTCTTATTGATTAGCTTATATTTTTTTTTCTGTGCTCAGACTAAGAGGTTGAATGACATGTAGCCAATCTACAACTTTGTCCCCCAAATGTTATTGCTTTCTGTGTTTTACTGGCTCAACTGAGGCACCATTAAGGTTTACTGAATGTAATATTACATAAAGGCCAATATTCTAGCTTACATATTGAGCACTGCTCTCCTCATCTTTATCGTTTTTTAAGACATTTGAGCTGAATATGATCAATATTGATTAGGTCTAAAACTTCTCACTAGGCTACACCTGGCCGTGCAAAATGAAAAATAAGAAAATGACATTTAGATCTACATCTAGATTTGTAATTATTTGCTTTGGAATGAAAATTATATAATTTCTTTATACAGTACACCTTGGACTCAACTAACTAGATCGGTCATTTTTAACAGTTCACTGAATGCAAGGTTCGTAGGAATTATGACATAAGGCACCACAAGGGAAGTAACCTACGAAAGTGAAATTACCTCATAATTATCTCCCTTGTTTTTATCACCTCACCATGTGTCTATAAAACCACTTTTTACCCACCCACCATTGCCCAAGTTACCGCCGCTTTGGCTCTTTGATCCTGTATCATGATCTCCCTATGCATTTGCTGCCGGTCCCTGTCCTCTTCCCCATCTCTTTTATCATCTTCTCCCTGCATATCAATACTTTGCTCTCCCCTACACTATGGCATAATGGGTGCCTAACACCTATACACCCCAAGCATTTCTTAACATCCGAAAGGGGACCTTTTAATTGTATTTCTACTACATAGTTTCTAGGCAGAAAAGCATTCTATAGTGGATTTGCCATTACTTGTAGTTCGTTGAACCCAAAGACGGGTTTGAGATTAGTTCGTTTGGTGCATGATCCTTGTTGAAAATAATGGCAAGATTTGGGTGTGAAGATGGAGAGATTGAAGTTTTTGGATGAGTTAGTAAGCAACTCGATGGCACCAATATTTTGGATGTTTTGAACTACAATGCAAATCTTGATACTGTAATTAAAAATAAAAATAAGAGTATAATGATACACGATATCCATATAATATATCGCCCTGTGTTATACTTTTGCACAGGTGGAAAGATATCGTACTCGTCGAAGAATTATATTTTCACTTTTTTCTTTTTCCATAACATTTTACACAGACATTCAATCTTACGGGTGAAAGTTTCCGTCTGGCACAAGGACAGAATTTATGGTTGATCAAATAGCTGTTCAAAATAATAGGAACTTCGTAAATTTTAGGGAAAATTCTCTTCCGTCTTTAGTCAAGTATCACCTTCAGTCATGTAAAAATTTGTATCAAACCAAACTTTGTAGTATGACTTGCATTTTCTTAATGATCTTCTTCAGGCAGCTGTTGCAAAACTTTGAGATAAAAATACACTGGCCAAAGCTTTGCTTTAATTTTTTTAATAATAGCTCTACAATTTTGCCCTGATAGTATTTGGCCGATTTTTTTTTTTTTTTTTTTTTTAATAAGTGTGTTGTCTTTTTTTTCCAGAAGATAAATAGCTGTTCAAAAGATGTACAAGTTCGAGATTTGCAAATTGTTTCCAGGTAAGGATCCAGCCATAGTGAGTTGCTGAATGTTGTGTATATAATGCTTCGTGTTAAAGTTGTGCTATTTTAGATTACTTGAGTGATAATACTTGTGGATGCAGATAGATTGATTTGACAATAGTTTTGTTGAGGTCGGGCTGATTCAATCCAATGCAAGTATATGTAAAGAAAAGGTTTGGATAATGTCAAAAACAAGTTTTTTATGGGAAAGGTTTGTTCATTGTAGGCAGCGTTGCCTACTGATATAAAAGTTCCTATAGTCTTATTTTTTTTTATCACTAGAGAGGATACAGCAATTCTTAAGGATGGAGAGATCAGCAAGACCAAGTGTTACAGTGCTGAATGCTGGTGTGAGCGCCCACTTACTGAGACTGATTTGGTCAAGCTGGCAGGCATCAAGGTTAAGAGGATTTCATTATATATAACTTAAGATTTATTGACTTTTATTAGATTCATATAGCTGTTTTAGACATTGTAAAAATAGCTTGAACTGAAATGCTCAGTTCAATTATAAAAAAAAAAACATAATTACACTTGGTAATAAAAATAACTGATCAACATAATTCTCCCTTAATTTCACTGTTTTCTTAATTCCTACTAATGTACTGGATATTCAAAATAGAAGGAAAAAAAACAAAAAGAGGAAAATTAATTTTATGTTTTTATATCTTTTAAATCACTTCATAACAGTCTGACACGTTTTTCAGAATGCCTTGCAGAATACATAAACTTTTTTTTCTCCTTGGTCATGAGAACATTGATTAATCAGTAGTTTCATATCAAATTTAGTTTAGTGTCAGTTTCAAAGGCAAAACCAAATTTTTTTTTCATATACAATTTTCCTTTGATGGTTTACTCTTTTACAGTCATGTAATATTTTACAGCCCTGACACCAAGATGGCGTAGAAAAGAATGCTTTTAATCATTTAAGTCCCAGCCTAGAGATTCTGATAAATATACAGCATTTCAAGTTCAACCAAGGTTAAAGTAGAACTAAAAAGAAGTTCAGATTTTGATAGGATAGGATACTTAGTGTGGTAGAATTAGATTTTTGGAAAGAGCTTGAGTTGAAGACCCCAAAGAATCAGGGTTTTTCAGTTTTTAGTTATTTATGATGGAAAATGTTCAAATAAATTTCTGTAAACTTGTTTTACAACATAAAATTATTGTTTTATTCAATATTGCATGAACAAATTTCATGATGTATAAAGATAGCTGAGATGGTTTTAATATCAAGGAAAGTTGTGTTATTTTTATTTAATTTGATTTTGTGGTGTTTTTGATCTTTGTTTGAGGTTCTGGGCGTAAGGTTCAGAGTGATTTTAGCCTTTATCTACTTGATTGTCTTTTTTTTTCTCTTTTTTAAAACATAAGCAAAATCCTCTTAGTGTGTGCTATTTTTTTGTCTGAAACAATTATTCATCTTTGTCTGATAAAGACCCCATATCTATTTTTCAGGATTTAGTTCTGCAGCAGAAGACTCCTTTAAGAGTTTTACACAGAAGAACAGCTGCTACAAGAGAAAGACTTATCCACTCTTTGTCAGCTAAAGTTTTGAGTGATAAACTTTTTAAACTTAACCTGAACACACAAGCAGGCACGTATCCTTTCAAATGTTTAGAATACAATACTGGGAGTAAAAGAATTCTTTTGGATTTTTTTATTTTTTTCCAGTGGCTATTGTATAGAATTCAAAATGATTAATCAAGAACAGGTCAGAAAAAAATTCCAAGTGCTAATCAATTATACTACTTACAATACAGTTTCTCAACAAAACAGTTACAAAGGCATATTACACATGTACATTCTGTTATAGCATCAACTTTCAAACTTTCTCTCTCAATGAATGTTTAGTGTCTATTGGGCTTCTCAGTGCTCTCCCGAATCTTCCTCCTCAGTATCCTATATCATTATATGTGTTATTTTACAGTCTTATCCAGGTAAAGCTCAAAACAGCAAATCAATTGACTCAACAATACAACAGTCGAGTTTTGCAATTGCTATTGCTGACAACTCGCAGCTTTCAAAGTACCATACTCACAAGTAGTTTGGGAGTCGAAACTCTATTGTTTCTTTTAGTAAAAGTTTTACACAGCTTGATATCGTTACACACTGTTTGATAATTGGCAGCAATTTGCATCAAAGATTGTGTTGGCAAGAAAAAGAATGTAGATTTGTGGCTGCCTACATTATATTGTGGCTGTTTTGCTGAATGAAAGTTATGAAGTGATCATTTTTCATGCCTTATACAATTTTTGAAAAGGATTCATGATCAGAAGCGTGATGAAGGTTACATAGTGTAGGCTCTTTTGAGTGATAAAATCAGATGATTTATAAAACAATAAATTTTTCTTTAATATAACACATAGATACATAAAGGAGTTTGTTCATAGTGACTTTGGAAGGACAACTCCAAATCTCGGTGAATTACTCGGTGCTGAGTGTGATATCATAAATCTGGATGTTGAGGTAGGATAAGCATTAATAATTTCATTTTTTGTTACAGGTACTGTACTTGTTTTAAGATAACAAATGTGTAAACTGCTATAGATCATTCTGGGTTTTTTTTTTTTGTTTTATTATATTGGTGAATGTGAAATACCGGTAAGTCAGATGTTTAACATCTGTTTCTTTTTGGTTGTTCATTAAAAACTGTAATTTCATGTGATTTAATGGACTGTAATCCATATTCTTGAGCATAAATTATATATCAACCTTTTTTTCCCCCCATCTTTTGATAGAATCAATCTTTTTCTGTTTTCAGTCTGTTGATGTTGACTGGCCTCCAAAGATAAATTTAAGTATTGGTGAAAAAAATATTTCATCAACATCCGCTGAAACAATCAACTACACTGATGCAGAACAGAATGAAGAATCTGCAGATAAAACATAATGTTTTTGTTTGTTTTCTTTTTACCTTTATATTTGGTTATATTTTTAATTAATAAACAAGCAATATAAAAAATCATGTCTGCATTCTGAGCTTTCTGTAAGACAGTAACTAAGCTAAGTTGATTAAGTTATGCCATCATTTGCAGCCTCCCAAATTGTTAATTTATACGAATATCAAAAGGCTTGGGTCTTGCAAGATGTTTTTAAAAGTCTTTAAGCTTTAGCTTTCCATGTATGCCAGGGTTGATAACAGCACACTTTCTCGTAGTAATTATTATTTTTAAGAGAAGAAAATGCTGTATGAAAACATGAAACTTTCAGAATGTTTCAACCAATCCATGTGAATTTCACTACAGGTATCAAATTAATTGTTTTGCAAGTTTAGCAATTGAAACAAAACAATTTCAAAAAGTATATTCCTCATTTAAGATTGAGCGTTTTTATGGTTAGAACGACAAGATCATGTTATAGCTATCAAGACAAGGTCTTGGATATTTGTGATGAGACTTGCATTTTGTTTTCATTCACTTCTGCTTTTCATTTGTCACTGCTACTAGAACTTGGAAGTGCATGTAGGAAAAGGGGGAAGGTGCTGACGAATGGAGTGTTAGAACTTATAGTGTGTGGCATCTGGTTACATTGAGTAACAGTATTTTCTGATCTATACACTTAAACAACATGGTCAGCTGATACTATGATGTTGAGATCAAAGATCACAGTCCATGCACCCAGCCACTACTGGTACTGAGCAATGGTTTGACCAGGCTGGAAGCCAAGATCGATGAGCGCAGTGCAGTTCACTAAATTTCTCAATAACTAAGATTCGATTCATACTAATTACTATCATAGTTCTTCCTGATTATAAAGGTTTTAGTACTAGCTAAGAGTAACACAAAATATACTAAGTTAGTTAAAGCCCGATTCGCCATTGTTTTAAAATAAATGTTCAAATCGAGGCCTGATACAAGATGCCGCCCAGTCTTACACAGCTCTGATTTTATTCCAGAGCTGTTACGAACACGCTGTACAGTTACAGGTGTCACAAATGACACAGTGTAGTATGTTAAATTGAAGAATACATCTCTAAAACTCCTTAGCTGATGGTTGTGATGTGGGCTCTGATGTGCTGCGACAGTGCCAGTCTCAAGGCTTGGCAAAAATGTTAGCTGGGACTGCAGAAATCACCTCTTGAAGTGGCCATAAAATAAGGATAGTGAAAGAATAACCTCCATCTTGTGTTACACCCGTTTCTTGTGCTTGCTCTGCTCACTAGTTTGTTCCTCTGATCATAGGTGTTATTATAATGGTGTATCATTTTACTGCTCCCCTCAGCAATACATGTATTACTATCTCTAGCTTTATACTTTCACTTTCACCAATGTCCTGCTTCCCTGTGTACATGTCTGTACTGTTACCAGGACCATTTTCCTGCCTTTTCCAACGTGATTTCTATCAGATTTCTATGTTCATATGTCTTAACTCTTAACCAGAAGCAGCATTTATCTGTTCTTCATAAGAACATCATCCACATTCTCCTCAACTGCTTTATCATCACTTTCTGCTCCTGCCAGTATGACTTCATCAGTACCGTTACCTGATTTTGACGATGCCTGCATCCACCAACAGCAACACGATCCCAAGTTTTATGCTGTCAACTATGCCAGCTCTTTTCAACAGCATAGGTTTCCTTGTGACAGTTATGCCTGCTCCATATCAACACCATCCCAAGTTTTATGCTGTTTATATTCTATTCCTTCTCTAGAATCTACGTGTATTTTAGAATTCTCATTGCATAGTAACAGAAAATTGTGAAGCATCCAAGGTCATTCAGGCAACAGTTTATAAGTCAAAAATATTTAAAACAAGAATCTGTAATAAGACAATCACTTTTTAAATTGTTTGAAATTAAATACATGTACTTTGCGACGTGGGAATGGTTTAATTCATTTTTTTAAAAATCTCCTTTATATTTATAACGCACAATATTCCCCTTCATGTTTTGAATTGGTCAAAATTTTTCATTGCGCCTGATTTACAACTCGATGTCCCATAATTATGTGATATGTAGATGCTTCATTAAGATGTAGGTAAGGTGAGACAGAGAAAATGGTTTGTGGAAAAAGGTCTCTATGCAAAGCTATCTGAAAAAAAAATTGAACTTTTGTTGGAAAGCTTTTATGTTTTATTCTTGTTTTGCTCTGTAAGACCAAATTTAATTAACTTTCTCTTCAAACTTGCCTTTTCAACAAGTGGAATGTAAAGCTGTAGAACTCTCTTAATCTTAAATATGTGGACATATAAAGATACATGTAACACAGTTTTTGGACACATGATTATGGTCACAGTACAGTCAAGTCCGCTTATTTCGAAGTGATTTGGATAAAAAAAGGACTTCGAATTATCAGAATTCATAGAGAAAGAGATTTTAAAAAATGTGGATGACAGATCAGGAGTGTCATAAAAGTGTGCAGGGGGGTGGGGGTGGGCCTAACCCCTTTCTCTTTTGGGGCTTTATTGCCTGTAATGTAGGTGGGCACACACACCAGAATTGCTCGCCGCTCGGAGCATAGTACCACAAGTACTTTGTTTTACTTGCCTGGAAAAGTGCTTCCACTGTGTCAGAATACAAAATCGCGCCCAAATCGCTTCGAATTAACCGGATCCTTATTTCAAAATTCGGACTAACCAGTATTTTTTAATAAAGCTTAAATAGAGAAATATTCGGTAAAATTAAAGGACTTGGAAATATCCAAGAATTCAAACTATCCGGATGTGGATTATTTGGACTCAACTGTATAATATGTATGTATATAATATAAACCAATACTCCTCATTTTCACGAATATAAAACATGCATTTGAATATAACTTAAAGGCAAGGACTTCATGTGAAAAACATGGTTTTGAGTTATAAAAAATTACCTTCTATAAATTTTAAGGAAAAGGGGTTGATAAATATTTTAAACTTTTAAACTTGTATCATCAACTAGTAAATTAAGAGTAAGAAGTCCAAATCAAATTTTAGTCTTGAGAAATTAAATGAGATCAAATTTATATCAAATAAATCATACAAAATTGTGTGCATGAATATTCTATGAAATGAATAGAATTTTCTGAAGGGGTATTAGATTTTTAGCTACTTTGAAATAAAATGTAGTAACAATAAGAAAATTCAAACCTTTAAAATTGTTTCTACAAATTTAGACTCTTGAAAGTTACAATAATAGTACTCAACTAACTTGAAAAAATTGCAAGACTGATTTGCTGTTCCTTAAGATGTGGCATTCACTAAATATCAGTTACTTATACTATTTACAGTCCATAATACTGAAATTCAACTTGAATTTGTGATTTACTCAGACCTGTTTTAAAGCAAAGATGAGTATAAGATTTTTAACATCTTTGAAACTTATAATAAAAACGGTATTGGCTGTTTACCTCATTAAAACTGAACAGAATATTGTGCCAGCTTCAAAAGAAATCATAATTTATTTAAAGCTTTCTTTTTACACATAATTATTATTAACATTCAGTAAATGATAATTTATACCTTTTTTTAGCAAAGACCAGTATCTTTACTTTAATTAAGTAAGAAACCTCAGCCAACAAAGACACACTTTCATACTGACACGCACAAAACAAGTCAATGACCAAAGATAAAGTAGTTTGTATTATTTGTATTTAAAATGAGAACTTAGTTCAGATGAAAAGTTAAAATCTGTTTGAACAAATCACATGATGCAACAAGGTTTTGCATCACTGTCAATCTTGATTTATTTTGTGGTATACAGTACCCACATATGCAACTACTATTGGACTGACTCTCTCTCTCTCTCTCTCTCTCTCTCTCTCTCTCTCTCTCTCTCTCTCTCTCTCTCTCTCTCTCTCTCTCTCTCTCTCTCTCTCTCTCTCTCTCTCTCTCTCTCTCTCTCTCTCTCTCTCTCTCTCTCTCTCTCTCTCTCTCTCTCTCTCTCTCTCTCTCTCTCTCTCTCTCTCTCTCTCTCTCTCTCTCTCTCTCTCTCTCTCTCTCTCTCTCTCTCTCTCTCTCTCTCTCTCTCTCTCTCTCTCTCTCTCTCTCTCTCTCTCTCTCTCTCTCTCTCTCTCTCTCTCTCTCTCTCTCTCTCTCTCTCTCTCTCTCTCTCTCTCTCTCTCTCTCTCTCTCTCTCTCTCTCTCTCTCTCTCTCTCTCTCTCTCTCTCTCTCTCTCTCTCTCTCTCTCTCTCTCTCTCTCTCTCTCTCTCTCTCTCTCTCTCTCTCTCTCTCTCTCTCTCTCTCTCTCTCTCTCTCTCTCTCTCTCTCTCTCTCTCTCTCTCTCTCTCTCTCTCTCTCTCTCTCTCTCTCTCTCTCTCTCTCTCTCTCTCTCTCTCTCTCTCTCTCTCTCTCTCTCTCTCTCTCTCTCTCTCTCTCTCTCTCTCTCTCTCTCTCTCTCTCTCTCTCTCTCTCTCTCTCTCTCTCTCTCTCTCTCTCTCTCTCTCTCTCTCTCTCTCTCTCTCTCTCTCTCTCTCTCTCTCTCTCTCTCTCTCTCTCTCTCTCTCTCTCTCTCTCTCTCTCTCTCTCTCTCTCTCTCTCTCTCTCTCTCTCTCTATCTCTCTATCTCTATCTCTCTCTCTCTCTCTCTCTCTCTCTCTCTCTCTCACTCTCTCTCTATATCACTCTCTATCTATCTCTCTCTCTCTCTCTCTCTCTCTCTCTCTCTCTCTCTCTCTCTCTCTCTCTCTCTCTCTCTCTCACTCTCTCTCCACTATGACAAGCGAGAAGCAACACTCTTCATCAAGAACTGACTTTCTGTGATGCTGCTGCAAGGGCGTCATTTGTAGCCATTTGATGTTCTTGGAATCTCTGAGATATTCTGTTGGTCATTTTCATAAATTTTTCCAAACAATGAAGAGCACAACTGTTCTGAAAAAGTATAAAACAGAAAATGCATCCCTGTAAATTATTTTAAAAATTATTTCTTTCTTAAGGTGTGGCATCATACAGAACACCAAAATTTAAAAAAGAAAGTGTTATGTCCCTTAATCCTAGCTGCATTTAAGGGTTGAGGGAAAGGGACATGCAGGGTACATGAATTATGCAATTTAAAAGGGTAGAACTAAAACTTGTTATGTACTGTGGGCAGAAATTTCAGCTATTAGTATTACAGCATAATAATTTTAATATTGCTTTTGTTATCTTTTATTTTGTTTTGGGACTCATTTCTATGTGTCAACCTCAAGAGTCAAACCTTTGATGAGGTGCAGCAAAACTGGAGAGGTACATATAATGTCTTCACTTTTGGAACATAGTCAAATTCTTAAGTTTTCCATCAAAGTGTATTGGCAGGCAGTATTTAAAATTTACAGAGATTCATTTATATCAAAGGAGATATCGAAAAAAAAATTGCACAGAAAAAGATATTGAATGGTGGTTAAAAAGAGTATCTTTGAAAAAAGGATTATATAAAGGACCAATAAGATGCAGTAGAGCTTTTTTTTTTTACATGAGATCTGGAACAGTAAAACAGCTGAAGTGGAGAGAATTTAGAAAATTCTCTTTTTCAAATTATTTCTTTATATATATTATATATATATATATATATATATATATATATATATATATAAAAGCATATCCATGTACACATGCAAGGCATTCATCAAGATAACAATTTTTATAAAGCACCTGTACTGCACACATTTGCTCAACCAGAATTTATCTCCTACATTTTAACTCACAAATTTACTTTATTATAGAAAAATCGATCTTGTGGACAAGGAACTTTTGCTGTGAAATGCCAACCAGTCTGTTACACCTCATACTCAAGTCAATGTACATGGACTACATAAATGTATCCATATGATTTACTTCAACATAGTATTTAGACATTTTAAGGCAATAGAGTACATGGAAAATGTTACCTCTTCATTTACAACTTTTCTCGTTGTAAAGTCATGCACACAAGCCATAAAACACTGTTCTGTTATTTTGTTGTACTGGCTAAGAAATTCTCGAAACTGTGACGAAGTAAAAGATATGATTTTGACAGGAATCACTGATGCACATGGAATGAATTTTATTGACTGATTTCAAGTAAGAAATAAAATAAAATTGAAAACAGCTTTGCATTCAATGAATGAAATATCAATTAAATAAACAAAGTGAATTTTATTACTTTCAGTGAATTATAAAATACTTGATGCAAGGAAAATATTAAACAAATTGCACGTATGTTTCAATAGACCCCTTTTGTATAAGTAAACAGTTTTTAGATTTGAAATAACTTGCCTGCCCGTCCCCCATGGCGCCTCCGCCCCTAAAGGAATCCCATGCTAAATGCAAAAGAAACCTTTATATTATACACAGCACACAGCAATGAAGAAATTTATTTATAGCTACAAAGTAGTAAGATGATGAATGTTTACACTCTGGCTCACTTGCTCCGCCTAGCACTGGTAGATCTAGATCTATGTATCCTGTCATTGAGGTACTCAAAATAACTTCAATCCAAAAGTTAGATTAGAAAGATGAAAAGGCTGACAGGAATGTCATGAATATTGTTTCTGGTTGCAGATTTTAGAAATGGTGAAGTGAGACCTTCAGCATCACCAAGTCAATTTCTGTCTTCGAACAAACCGTCTGGATCCAGGTCAATATTTAAATTATCAGTCAATCTATATCAATTTTCAAGACCTTCTATCTTAAAATTACTATTAGAAGCATTCTATACTTGTCAAGAATTTTGCAAATAAAAAACGTTCTTCCGATCGAAATTTATGGTAACAGGTGGTTTCCTAAAAGCGTTAACGAAAACATTATTGTTTCCACAATACTCATCATTTCAGATTTTTTTCAAATGGAACACTTCCAAATTTGAAATTGAAATTTTTGTTCATGTACAAAATCGATGATTTGCTTAATGTAAGCAGAAATCACACTAGTATGCATAACTGAGGCTGTGACAAAAGGTCATCTATAAATTGTGTATTATCTTTGTTCTTTCAAATTTATGTTTCAAATCGCATTTACATGAAATTTACTCACCTTGCTGTTAAGTTGAATAGCTAATGATTTCTATAAAATAGTGTATTTAATGATCACAAAATAGTCTCTATGGAAAAGGCATTTTAAGTTTTGTCAGTGCTGCAGGACAAATAAGGTAGGTAACTTAATTATGATGTGAAAAGATATGTAAAATACATGTACTGCTTTGCTAATACCTAAGATTTGATTTGTTTTAAATTCTAATAGGCCTAAAAAGTTATTTTTAAAAAAGACACATTTAGAGGTAGAGCTGGTTAAACTTTTCCTTAAGAATGCAGTGTGACTTTTAAATCTAAGACAAAAAACACAAATAGCCTTTTTTCACAGTTTCATGGTTAAAAAAAAAAAAAGTAAAATCAAGTTAATTAAAGTAACATCCTACCTGACTTCCTGTGGAGGCAGCATCAATCTGCATTTGAGAGGGTAAATTTGATTGTGCCATGTTTTGTGTAAACACCTAAGAAAAAAAAGTCAATAAATAACCTTAGAATACTTAAACCATAACTTTTTTTTTCTTTTAGGGGGCAAAATATGACAAATTATGGTTTCATAAGGTTTTGTTTCACTTTGCCTTTAACTTGTCAATCAGTTTGGAGGTATGGGATAGTGCTTTTTTTTTGTACCATTTTGATCATTTTTCAACTTATGACAGATGTTACACATTTTATAAGCTATTTAGACGTGCCATTGCTCGCACTGAGTTACTCTTTTTAGGTACTCACTGACGAGGAGTAGATAGATTGTGTAACATTGAGATGCAACTTTAATTTTGCAGGAAAGTCTTCATGGCCTACAATGCATCACTTGTCTCTCTAAGTAAGGTGTGATCAATAATACCAAATGATAGAGGGCCAAACATAAGAAAGTTATCAAAAATTGTCCACATACCGCCAACATAGGCAGGGTTTAGGTAACTGCTCTTGAAAATTTCAAAGAAATAGATTACAATGGAAACTGGATAAGGTCAACACCTCATGACGAAAAAAATTTGTTGACTGTAAGCATGGTAAATATGTAAAGAAGTACAAAATAGGATTGCCAAATAGAGTTGACTTTAAGTAAGAGTTGCCCTTAAAGGTGTTGAGTTTAAGCGGATTCCACTATTTCATTAAATGCATATGTAATCTAAACCTAAGAAGGTTAAAAAAATTTTGAACTGTTACAAAAAAGATAAAAATGAAAGATAAAAAAGTGGATGAGATTTAGACAGAGATTATGATGTATACCTACAAAGATTAGATCAAGTAGAAACGGTATTTATATTGCTATCTCAATTAAATTAAAATCAATTTTTACCAGAGTTACAAATGCACATTGTTAAGACTTGGGGTGCAATAATGGTTTTAACGTGCTGGGAATGAAAATGCAGCTTACTTATAATCTGTTGAAACCAGTTTACAAAGAGAAATAACTTTGTGTGGTTTAAGTATTTTACTCCCTTGATTTTATTCCCTTTTTTAAAGAATGTGACCCAGATGTCACCCTTTACTTCTTTGACAATCCCAGATTGAAAATTTCAAGAACATAATTTAGCTGACATATTTTACTCTATTTCCTTTGCTACATAAACCACTGATTGTCCCTCATTTTCTTGAGCATGTGTATTTATAAATGCAAACTTGACTATTTAACTGAGAGAGCGAAACAAATTTTTTTAGAATGAGCAACATGTTATTTAAGTATTTATTTTGTTGTGTCCAAAGTAGATCATCACATTATTAATTAATATTAAGTGAACAAAGTACTGACTACAATCTGTTAAAATTGTTTTGTGTCTCTTGTAGCTCTAGTAGTAGTACTGGTAGACTTTAGACTTACAGAAATGTTTGCATTGCTCTCTTGGGCGAGAATTGGCCATTTCAAGGAAAAATTTAAAAGGAATTCTAATTGATCTTGAGAGTGGGAGTGAAGATAGTGTGTGACTGTGAGAAAAGAGAGAGAGAGAGAGAGAGAGAGAGAGAGAGAAATAAAGAGAAGGTGGAATGGAGGAGGGGGGAGTCTAGATTTGTAGTTGATGAAATACAAGTTGTTCTTTCCACTTGGGAGTGGGTAGAACAGAAGTTTTGAGGTGGCACTATTCCAAGTACAGTAGAATCCAAATTTAACATCTTGAATAGCAACAACCATTGTTATAGCCACAGATCTGAAAATCTGTTATTTCATACAATTTATTTTTGCAAAAACAAATATTGAATATAATTATAGTGACAACTAGGTCTAGGTCTGAGGATAAAAAAAGGAAAGAAGAGCACCGAAAATTTTAGGGGGAAACTGATCTCAAGCATTTTGCTACCATCTATACCAACAAATGTAGGCTTGCCTATTGTACCATGCCAGTTTCTCCCCACAACCTTCTCCCCTGAAGTGTAATCTAGGCCTATCATGTTACTTTTGGTCTATTGAGTTGCTCATGGTACACTAAATCTATGCTCAGCATATATCAGATTCGCAACAAAGATTTCTGTAAAGCAGTCCACTTTTTAGTAAGTTTGGCCAGGAGGTGGAGGGGGAAGAGGAGGGGTAGGAAGTTTTTCGAACACTGTCTTGGGAAGATGAAAGGCTGTCAAGATGGTGATGAAAGCTTATTGCAGAAGGATGGGTTATTAACAGTCCTGCACACCCAGCCCTATTAAGACTAGAGAGATAAAGCTGCAGGGCGGGGAGAGAAGGAAAGCTTCTTAGTTCTTGATCAAGAATTGCATTGCTTAGACTGAAAATATCTTTAGAAGTTATGAAGTTGAAGGCATCATATGGTAAATACAAACCAACTAAAAAGAAACTAAATGTTACTTACTGGTTAAACGGGCAGATTTACCAGACTAAATCTAAGTGCAACTGTGCAAGGTGAAAGTAGAAACACACACGGAGGATGCTTAGTACAATATGCATTTCAGTCTTTTGAGTGACCTCCCTTATCAAAATAAAGTTGCAACAGTAAATATTTTCGATAAATTTATACGTATTGCATTATTCATACATGTTCGAAGTAAACATTTTTTTTCTTCAAATAAACAGATTAACTTAAGGAAGAAAGAAAGAAATTTAAAGAACTTCGAGCAAGAATTTCCTCCTCATGGCTGTTTTGTAAGTTCATTAAACTGACCGTTCATACTTTTAGCAGCTTTTTTTTTCTATACAAGAGAATGAAAAATGCATTGATAAAGGATAATCTCGTGCCCGTTTTGTGAGATGTCGGCTCGAAAATCATCATAAAAAAGCGATTGTTAAAATTATAAAACATTGAATGGTTTTCGGTTTTTCCCACGGTAAAAATGCGAAAGCTATTATTATTATTTTTTAATTGTGCTAAACATAAAACCTAATCATTTTTTTTGTTGTTGTTTTCTTTTCGTGCACTGGACCTAAAGAACGAACCACTATAATTATTTAAAAACCACCCGTTGGTTTTTGTCCTTTTTACACAAGCACAAGGTGATCTAATTCAGTTAAGCTGGGAAGTATTTTTTCTTAATCTAATCACTGTCTTAATCTATCTTGATTTTTATGAGGCTCATAGGTTACGTTAGTTAGACTATTGTTAAAACAAGACTACCCGTATCATAATTTAGAAGGCATATTTTGTAATAGACATGACTTCCATATCTGTCATACTCATTAGGGCGAAACTGATTATTGATTTTATAATTTATACAAGTGCAGTATGACAAACCTATAGTAGTAGTAGTAGTAGTAGTAGTAATAGTAGCAGCAGCAGCAGCAGCAGTAGTAGTAGTAGTAGTAGTAGTAGTAGTAGTAGTAGTAGTAGTAGTAGTAGTAGTAGTAGTAGTAGTAGTAGTAGTAGTAGTAGTAGTAGTAGTAGTAGTAGTAGTAGTAGTAGTAGTAGTAGTAGTAATAGTAGTAGCAGCAGCAGTAGTAGTAGTAGTAGTAGTAGTAGTAGTAGTAGTAGTAGTAGTAGTAGTAGTAGTAGTAGTAGTAGTAGTAGTAGTAGTAGTAGTAGAGTCTAATAGTAACAGTATTGCACTTATTATTATTATTATTATCATCATCATCATCATCATCATCATCATCATTATTATTTTTATTACTAAACAATATTAGCCATTAAAGCTTTTTTTTTTTATTCCATCGCAGAAATCTTTGTAACGTGTTAGATACCCTATTTGGAGCATCGTGGAAAGTCAGGAATAAAAAAAGATGGATTAATATTCATAAAATAAGTGATGGCATGCAGAGAATTTCAAACATATGTCATTGTGAGGTGATATACATATTCTTCATCTATATGCTTCTATCAAGCATAGCCATGCAGATTACAAATACAAATGATGACGGCTTTTATGACAAAGATTTCTATGTTAATGACGTGAGTGAAACAGTAGAAGTTTGCAGAAAACAAAATAGCACAAAAAATAGTTTCAAGGATAGTACATTTCAGCAATTTCTGTTGAAGTTAAAGAATAAGCATGTGGATTTAGTGATAGCTAGAAATCAAGTTTATCATCCAGATGCAAGGGTTCACCTAACTTCACCTGAAGAACACAGAATTTATTTCTACCATGAGGATATTGCAAAGGACCTCAACAAGTTCTACATTGGCATTTTACGATTTTCAGATTATTCTGTACCTTTTTCTGCAATACAGACGCAAAGGTTAATAACTGGATCAGCATTTTTGCTGGAAACGAAAGTGAACTTACACTGCCCTTTAGACATGTGGCCTTTAGTCCTTCCTTATAATCAGACAAAGGACTGCTTTTTGTGTAAAATTATTTGCTCTCATTATGCTAAAGAGGCACAGTACACTGCCAGTATGATTGCGGCAAATTGTTCTAGGCTTCTCAAGAAATTTGATAAAATAACGCTCCCTCCCAACGAACCCGACTCTTCTGAAAACTCAGATCACATCTCCAGGATAAGAAAACAGAAACGCAGTGTGAAAACTCCTGAAGGCCCTAAAACCTGCTCTCTGTACCTCGAATCTGATCAGCTGTTTCACAAATTTGTGGGAAATGGAGATGTTCTCGATACCATCAACCGAATGCTCACTTTGATCAACAGACTCGATTCACTATTTCGTTCGACTGATTTTGACGGCGACGGCTGGGCAGACAATATTGGCTTTTTAGTGAAGAGAGTTGCGATTTCAAATGCAACTGATGACGGTCCTCAATTGACAACTAAAGCAGATATGACTGCTAGAGAATACTTAGAAAAATTTAGTAATAATGATTTTAGCGAATATTGCCTTGCCATAGCGTTCACCTTCAAAGACTTTTCGGGGAAGGCAGGTTCAGCTTACACGGCTTTCTCTGACGGTTTTATATCAGGAGGCATTTGTCAAGAAGCGGTTGAGATAGACTCACAAAATATTACTTATAATACAGTTTTAATAACATATTTGTTGAAAGGAAAGCGCCGCACAGATATGGACATGCTTTTAACATTAGCACATGAGGTTGGGCACAGCTTTGGAGCTTTTCACGATGAGGAGGCTTGGTGTACTGGCTCAGAGGAACATGGAAAATTTATCATGAGTCACACTACTAATTCTGGCTATAAAGCCAATAATCTTAAGTTTTCAAACTGTAGCTTAATAACCATGCTTCCTGTTATCACATTAAGAGGGCATTGCCTTACACATGAAAATTATGCGCCCCAGTGTGGAAACGGGGTACCAGAGGAGGGAGAAGAGTGTGACTGTGGTTGGTCTCCTCACTGCAATGTTATAGATCATTGCTGCACCCCAGCTGATGAAACTTCAGGGCCTGACCGACCATGCACGATTCGTCGCTCTCAGGGAAAACTTTGCTCCCCGTCCGTTTCTCCTTGCTGTACTGATACGTGCATGTACACCCCTAAGATGATGAACTTAACATGCAATAGCCTAAACTATTGCTCCTATCCCTCAATGTGCAATGGAACAAGTCCACACTGCCCTCAGAAATACTTACCAGAGGGAACTGTTTGCAATGGGGGATTGCAAGTCTGTTCACATGGTAGATGCTTCATAGGAATGTGCCATTTCTACAACCTTTCTACTTGTTTTTGCCACGGCGTTAAGGAGTGTGAGGTTTGTTGTCAGAAAAACAATATATGTGCACCTTTAAGTTATTTTATTAGCCTGAACGATTCCATGCTTCATCACAGTGGTGCCCAGTGCACAAGTGGGCAAGATCTGATATCTTTGCCCACGTCTTCTTGGCTTTCGGAAATATATGTATTGGCAGCACACTTGAAACAGTACTGGGTACACTATGTTTTCTTCGGACTTATAATAGTGTTTATTACAGGATTATTAGCCTTTTCTTGTTCAGCAGAGGAAACAAATGGTTCTAAGTCTCTACGCTATGGGAAGATGATGGGCATTGAAGCTTTGGGACAATGTTTGTCTACAGTGTATAGCGAAATTTTGCAAGAAATTGACACATACTATAAAGAGGCGACAAAGAGGACTGAGACTCAAAAAATGCCAATGGGTTATTTGAAAGCTTTAAGCAGATTAAAAGCATTATTCCCAGATGCTTCTGTTGAATACTTGTCAAAAATTGTTACAATCAGTGCAACAGAGGAAGTTGCAGTGAAACTTCTTGTAATTCAAGGTTTCAAAATGAGAACATTTTCACACAAGATTCAATAGGCTCTCCAATTTAAACTGTTTTCAATCTAAAATGCAATTGCAGTGGAATATCATAATGACAATTTACATTTTTATTTGGTCATCACCCTTTTTTACTTAACCAAATTAGGTTTAGTTTCCTTAAATGCAAGTTTCTTTTTGACAATAATTGTTGGATGCAAAGAAATGAAAATATATTCGATTCATAAAACAATGACAGTGCATGATGATGAAAAACAGATGTTATGGTTTTCTATTTACACCATAATTATGAGTCTTCTTTTATCCATATTGACGAAACTGTGTTTGCTGTGATTGAACCGAAAATGTTTTTACTCACATCCACTATGTTTAACCATATGCAAGGCATAACATCGTATAGCTTCATGATGGACAGGCGTTGGAACTGGCTTGCTTAGTAAATACTTAATGTATTTAAGAAAGGAAATACATTTAAAACAATCAAAGCATCTATCTTCTGCCAAGACTAATATCCAGTCTATATATCGCCCTCATATTGTTTGAAAAGCTATGTAGACACACACATACACAAAAGATTTTCAACCATTTTAAACTTTGAATAAAAGTGTATATTGCATGAACAGTGATGGCGACTGCTCATCAACTAATGCAAGTGTAATGAGCCACAGTCCATGTTTCAGCAGTGCAATAGTGAAATAAATGCTGTTCAAAACATTATAGTTACATGTCGTGGTTGATTATCATTAAGAAAAATTAGTGCCTATATATTACAGTGTATTCATGTGTTCCCCAGTGGACGTCCTTTGGCCGATGAGTACTAAAATGCCCTACCATATAAGTGTCTTGGCCAATTGCACTAAAAGTAGAAGCATTACAAGCTCAGTGTGGGTAGCTTAAAATTGAGACCATTTGGGTATGTCTGTCATGATAACAAACATTAAAAATTAGAGCTATTATTAAAGTTTCAAAGCGCTTTTCTTTTGTTTTCACTTTTTCTTAATTAGTTGTGAGCAGTATAAGCTTTTGTTTTATTTTGCTTAACAACATTATTGATTCCTACCAAATCTGCCTAAGTTGTGACATTTTTTTAAATTGAACCATAAGGATATAATTTATTCTTTATTCCATTATGGGAAGGCAAAGGAAATACATGTATATAGATCAGCTTTTGAGACCGCACTAAAATCTCTTGTCAATTTATCATAAACTTATGATCCGTCCCTTTGTAGTTTGTATTAATACTTTAATAATCCAAATCATTACAAAAGCTGAAAAATATTTATTCATTTAGGTACACACTGTTCTATGTAGACTCCTTACATTGATATGTGTCCATACTAAGGATTTAAGAAGCACATCAATGCTGTAAATTATAACTAAGTAAGTTTCATTGGATTCAAAGTAATGACAAATTCATTGCCATGAGGTACTAAAATGAAATCCATATTCTTTTATAACAAATTAATTTTTTCATTCCATTTTCCTGGTTATTAACCAGTTTATTTTTTTATCATAAAATCATTTCCTTTCTTTTTTATTTCCTATTTTTAGATACTGAGTTGTTTATGAAGTTAATTAAACTAGACCCTAAAATCAACTGAATTGATGAGAATAAAAATGTTTCTTTTTTCATTCACAAATACATTAATATCAAAGACACTGATAGTGGTACAAAAAATACAAACAGCTTTGCAGTTCCTTTCACAAATTTACGTTTTGGAAAACAACAAAGCACAAACCTATTGGAGAAAGAACCCAAAAGATACTCATAAACTTCAAAACCTAACACATATGACTATAGATGTTATTTTTTATATAATATGTATGTTATTCTTTATGCTATGTACGTCATTCTATATGTTATGTATGTATGTTCAGGCCTTCTAGCCTGCTTCTATCTTATTCTTTTTCTTGTAAAGCGCATAGAGCATTTTAATCATTTGGATATGCGCTATATAAATGCACTTTATTATTATTATTATTAGATCACATTGATAACTGTATGCAGCAATGTCACCATTACTGAATTTAACCCAAGAGCTAGGATATGGTAATGGTTACTTATGATTTTGGAGTAATCCTTATGGCTGCAACTGGTGTGCACAACGGCAATAACGTGCAAAGTAATAAAGTAGTTACCTCTAGAATTGCAGGGGCTATTAGTGCTACTAATATGTAATAGCCTCTTCTCAAGTCTCATAATAGGGATGGTTAGACAAGATTTAACTCCACCAACAGATTACCTAAGCCATGCTTGAAAAAAAAAACCCACAGGAAACTTGCATTTCCCAAATCCCAAATCATCTTTAATTCTTTTTGCAAAACAAAATTGTAATAAACATGTTACTTGTTAGTAAGTTCGGAGAGTGAAGGTCTACAGAAGCAAGAAAGGTTGCACTGCAAATTTGAAAGCTATGCAACAATAATAAAAGAGGAGTTAAGATTTAGTTGTCTGAAATTTATGTTTATTGTATTTATTAGATATCATGTACTGTTTCCTTTGTGCATCAGCAAAGGCAGCGACAAAAGATAAGTATTCAGAGTTAAGATTTAAACTTTACATGAAAATTAGCAGAACCATGCAAGTGTATGTATTATTCATAGCCTCCTTTCGCAAAATTGCTATTTTATTCTAAGTTAGAAAACCACAGGTGTATAATTATAAATACTTTTGCCTTAATAATACATACACGCGATTTATGTTTCTAAAGAAATAGCACAAAACTAAATTTTGCTTTTGAGTTCTCAATACAGTGAAAACCTCATAATTCAAATTGTATGGGAATGTATACTATTAAAACTTCGAATTAATAGAATTCAAATTACAAAAAAGTGACATTGAATCTATGAATCATTGATTGAATGTGTACTGTGCCTGCAATGAGCAACACTCCCCTTCCTGGGTTCCTTGTGATACCAGTATCAGTGTTACTACTGGCCCTCCTTTCTTTGTGCATCAGCTTCCCTCTTCGCCTTGTTTAGCCCACTGATCAGCCTTTCCAGGGCAGTGATTAGCTTTGCTTGCTGCTTGACAGATCCATGTAGTACTTTTGTGATGCCTTATGTAGTGGTTTTGACTTCGAATTAAGAGAATCAAACCAGGAAAGACTTCGAAGTAAGAGTCCAATTTTTACAAAGCCAAAGAAAAGATAATAATCTATCCTCTTGCAAAATTCAGTTTACGAGAAATTCAAATAATTCAGCTTCGGTCTTTGAGGTTTCCACTGTATTATAATTAGATTTCGCACATAGGCTACAAATCTTTATTCAATAACATAGAATCATGGTGTTGGCAAAAAAAGTAAAGATGAAGAGATTCATTAAAAATAAAGATGACTTCATTTACAAGGTGGAATATCCAAAATATCAGAGTAAAAATATACACAATTATATACAACAAATCTTAAAAAGACCTATTGCGACAAAAAATAGTCATTTTTATATCATTTTTGTCAGATTTTACTTCATTGCTTCTATTTTTTCCCCCCTTCGTGGCTGTAAAAATAAATCAAGGGAATTTACGTATAAGTCAGTGTATTGTCTTTAGTTGTAACTGAGTACAATTAAAAAAAAAAATTTTAAATTCTTAATCATGAATTTTAGGCCCAGGAGATCAGAACTCAATTAAAATAGATGGGTGTGACATTAACGTTTATATTCAATTTTATTGCTTTTGTACAATTAATATGCAAACAGAACACAAAAAGATTTGTATAAAAATAATATACATAACATTTAACATTTCAAGGGGTAAATTCAAATAAAATATATAATTTACATCATTCTTACAGGGTATTTTGCCATGGAAATAAAATAATACAAAATCCTTAAAAATACGAACCCTAAAGCTGCAAAATTTTTGCAACTGCATTTATGTTCTTCCTTTGGATATTACAAGAAATAAGTGACAACGCAAGCTTCAAGATAAAAGTTCTATTTACATGAAGTACGTATAATTAGAATCTTCAGACCAACAACATTAAAAAATCATCATATTCAATAAAAAGAAAAAAAAAATGGAACATTTGCACTTTTTTTCTTCTCAAAATTCAATGCTTTTATATTATAAGAAAAAAATTTATGAGCCTTTTGAAAAGAATTTTGCCTCTTGTTCAGCATCAAAAAGGTCCTTTTGCAGAAGTAAACGAGTTTCGAGTCAATAATTGAGAGGAAAGTGATTTATTCAGATATCTCAAGTACCTTTGGATAATGGGGCACATAAAAAGAGAGCATGTCACTGAAATAGTGTCCATCATTATCACCACCACCAAAGATAAGGACTTCATCTTCCTCTGTGTTTTCATAATCTGAATACAAGCGCAAACACGTGTGGCCAGCTCGAGCAGATGGAGCATTTTCCAGAACCAGTTCTTGCCAGGTTTTGTTATCTGGAAAGGGGAAAAAAAAAAAAAAACAAATACTCTTTATTGTAGGATAAAACCTGCTTGGTGGTAATAACGAGGGTGCTGTTATGCATTGCAAATATTTTGATTTGATTACAAAAAAGGGCAAAATTTTGACGGTCAAACTTATAAGCCATGCAATGAGCAAAAATTATTGTCAATTATCTAAAATAATTAAAATCTTAACATGGTTAGAGTGTGATTCAGCTTATAGCTGTAGCTAAAAAAGTAAAAACTCTGACATAACAGCACAAGCAGGACTTTTTTCGTGATGCTGTTATATCAGAGATCATTAAAAGCATCTGATTTGTTAAACTTATACAAGGTGACTGTTTTACAAGTAGGAAGGGTGAAGTGGGAGCTGGGAGATCTTGCTGCAGTTTTAATGAATAGCCCCATCAATATCAGTATCACAAGATTGTAATCATGTACTGGCACAGAGACAGGTGCTCAGGTAGTGCGGAATGTGTAATGACAGGGAAAGGGAGAGGGATGGAGGAAGAGGAGGGGAGTATTGTGAGTGATGTCTGCGCACAGCACTCGGCTGACTTGAGAGGGATGGATGAAGATGAGGGGAGTATTGTCAGTGATGTCTGCGCACAGCACTTGGCTGACTTGAGAGGGATGGATGAAGATGAGGGGAGTATCGTCAGTGATGTCTGCGCACAGCACTCGGCTGACTTGAGAGGGATGGATGAAGATGAGGGGAGTATTGTCAGTGATGTCTGCGCACAGCACTTGGCTGACTTGAGAGGGATGGATGAAGATGAGGGGAGTATCGTCAGTGATGTCTGCGCACAGCACTCGGCTGACTTGAGAGGGATGGATGAAGATGAGGGGAGTATTGTCAGTGATGTCTGCGCACAGCACTTGGCTGACTTGAGAGGGATGGATGAAGATGAGGGGAGTATCGTCAGTGATGTCTGCGCACAGCACTCGGCTGACTTGAGAGGCATTTCGGTTGGCTGCTGAGTATAGGACTAACAATTTCTTTCTGTATAGTTAACAGCTCTGCCTATCTACAGTGCTTTCATAACAGAAACAAAGACTGTGAGTGCTGTTATATCAGTTAACTTTTACTATAGTTTAATAGGAGAAAAAGAGGGGCAACGGGAAAGTGCTATTATACCAGGTGGTGCTGTTATATATGGACTAGACTGTAAAAGCAACAGTGTGTGGATGGAGGGATTTAAATTATTCCAAAAACGCTACACTAATACGAATAATAATACTCAGATATATGAATCTTTAAACATGAATAAATAAGAACATGATGCAAGTGCTAAAAATATATTGCATGACAAGATAATGTAATAATAGCCAAAATTCTCTTACTGCTATCAGTTGCTGAACAAAATTTTTATTAACTTTGAAAAACTGAGAAATTGTATTCCCCATGAAAAAAATTAATGCACATTTCAGTATTTTTCACTGAAACTGATACAGGCTTATATAGCAACTCATTCCATCTATTATTTTTTTTTTAATCAAGCCTTTGTGTGTGAGTAAAGCTAAAGAAACTGAGTGACAGTAAATAAAACATTTGTGTACTTTGAAAAATTCTTCACACACAAATTCAGAGGGCTTTGCCACACTCTATTTTGGGAAAATCTGTAGTGCTTACAATAGTCAAAGATGTGGGCATCATGAAGTGGATTGTAACCATCATAGCCTCCATGTACAAAAATGCGATTGTTTGCCACAGCAACTGATGCATGCCAACTGAAATAAATACAAAAATACACATTTTCTTTAAAAAAAAAAAAAAAGGAAAAGGAAAAAGAAGAAGAAAGCATTCATCGGGCTAAATTCTCAAAAAAAAAAAAGGGGGGGGGGGGGGGGAAGACACACAGAAGTTAAGTCTTATTTCAGATATAAATTAAGGTCTGCTTTGTTGTTCATGACCTGACAAAAGTCATTTTAAAAAAAACTATTTGTTATCCTAAACTTATTCTTCTGCTTAGGTGCAGAGATGAGACACATGGATTCAGTACCATTAAGCAGTGCAATTATAAGTATTTCCGACTTGCATCATGATGATTCTTAAAAGTATTTTGGTGATATGACTAATAAGACTGAGTGTGATATGCAATTCACACTCTGTTGCCCCTGGTTTCTTTGGCAGTGCTATAAATGTAGATTTGTAGATGTCTGGTGGAATGTGACCTGTATCATGGATTTAGTTGAGTAATGTGAATTTATCAATTCCAGTCTTCAAATGCTTCTAAAAGCTCCACTGATATACTTTTTGCACCTGTTGCTTTGCTATCTTTCAAAATTGCGCTTCATTAAACTGTAATCCTTTCTGTGGTCTTTGAAACGTTCACTGATGTACTCTGTCCATCTGTCTAGGAGTTTTTCTTTTTCCAAAATGATGTTACCGTTTTTTACTTAAGATACCTGTGGATGAGCATGTCTTCTTTCCAGAGATGAAAAAAAATCAAACCAGAAATAACAGATGAACAGTGTGGATTTGTGGAGAGAAAAGGCAAAACAAATGCTATCTGCACCCTTCGAACCATAGCTGAATGAGCTCTGAAAGTACAAAAAGAGGTATACCAGTGCTTCATTGACTACCCCAAGGCATTTGACACAGTACAACATGATGAGATAATCAGACAACTAACACAGTTGAAGATAGATGGAAAAGACTTATGAGTGATCAGAAACATGTACTGAGAACGAACAGCAGCAATGCAAGTTGATGGGGAAATCAGCTCATTTAAAAAAATAAACACGGTGTCAGACAAGATTGTTTACTTTCCCCAGATCTTTTCTCTCTCTACAGTGAAATTATTATGCGAAACATAGGGTATCTTGGAATTGGAGTAAGAGGGCACAACATAAACAACTTTATATATGCTGATGACACTGTATTAATTGCAGAAAATAAAGAAGACTTGCAAGTTATTATACATTGTGGAAGAAGAAAGCAGTAAGAAAGGATTGAAATTGAATAGCAAAAAGTCAGAAGTAATGGTTGTCATTGTCAATCGAAACAATGAGTGTCCACAGACTAAAATCTTTATTAATGGGAATAAATTCAAGCAATGAGATCAATTCAAATACTTCTGTACTTTAATTTCAAGAGCTCTGGAGAGCTATATTGAACCCATTGTGATGTATGGATGCGAGGCCAGGACGATTTCAAAAGGGGTACAAAAGAAATTGCAACAGATATGTATGTGGTTCCTTCGGAGAATGCTTCGAATCTCACAGACTGCAAAGAAATCAAATGAAACAGTTACAACACAACAAGATCATTCATAAATAGAATTTGTAAATGCCAAGCAATCTTTTTTGGCCATGTGATGAGAAGAAACTAGAACATCTTGTGACAACTGAAATGACTGAAGGAAAAAAGGTGAAAAGATGTTGGATGGACCAACAAAATGGCTCAAAGTAGGAAGAGTGACAGAAGCACTGAAAGCAATGAGGGATAGAGATGCATGGAAGGTCATGATCGCCTACAACAAAGAAAACAGAACCTGATCAAAAATTGATTGTAAGTGTAAATCAAATTAAGCTCTTAGATCTATAGATTGAACTCAATATTTCTCTGCAATGAAATGACAAAGAGATAGAGACAGATGGGAACTGTAACTACTTGAATCTGAAAGATTATTTAAGACAGAGAAAATAGTTTATGAGTTATAATATAAAAAAATTATTGAAAAATGATGTTTGCTGATTGTACAAAATAAAATGATTTAATCAAGATATAAACCACAGGCAGGAATGTTAAAAGTATATATGAAAATATTCCTCAATAAAATTCAGATTTCTACAAACATACTTTTGCGGGCATCAATTTCATATAATGGCAAGATGATAGCAACACACTGAAGAATCATTGATTTTTTGGGCATTTAAAAAAAAGAATCAAGTCCAGCACAGTTTCATTGAGTTGCCACATGTGCTCAGCCTATCACTCTATAACAATGAGAAAAAGATCATTCATAACAGAACTGAAATGCGGAACAAAATAAAATAATGCATTTTCTTATGATGGGATTAATCTTTTATCATTGAAACTCAATGCTTAGTAAAATTTGAAATTTTCACATTCATCCTATTTTCCAACAGGTTAGAGCTATTCTTCAAAGTCACATACGCACAAAAAAAAACCTATCATCTGAATGGGATGATTATGTATTGCTTAATCTTTAAGCAGAAAATTATAAAACATAAATTGAGCCTACCTTCTGGGTTTGGGTGGCTTCCCAAGAATTTTCGGCTCTGACCATTCAACAGTAGCTGAGAAGAAAATTTGTGTTTTTGGATTAGTACAGGCCCAGAAAATGAAATATTTCTTGGTTTGGAAAAAAGACTTTTCTGTGAATGTTTATTTAAAAAAAAAAAAAACCCAAAGAAGATGGCAACAGTTTTAAGAACCTGAGATTGAGAATTGTTACATATCCCTTATTTGTATTTATTCATAGCAACTTTTCAAATAGTTTTAAAAAAAGGAAGTACTTTGCTTGAAAGGAATTAAGAAAGCAATATGTTATAGGTAAAACTGCTCAGAAAACTTTTGTTCAGCAGTCTGTAACAGATAAAATTCAACAAATTGTTGACACATTCAAATCATTAGAAAAATAAAAAGAATGATTTGAAAAAAAAAAAAGACATTTATGTCATAACTTAACCTGTCCCTCAAAACCTATATCCACGCACTTAAGGAAAAGATTTAGTAAACAGTATTCAAATCCTAATACACTAGCAGTTATGTGGAATGAAGAGAAAGTGCAATAAAAATTGTTGTCATCTGATGTAGTTAAGAGTTACACATCCTAGTATCTAGGATGTGAGTTATCGTTCTTGCCAAGTGCTATTCCACGGGCAGGTCACATTCGATGTTTACAAAAATTTCGAAGATTTTTTTTATTAGATCAAAGTGATTCTAGATTTCGAGATCGCCCAAAAACTATAACTGGGTCTAAACACAGTGATTATTACCAAGGGTAACAATCTAAGGGCCAGGTATGGTTCTAATTTCCTTAGTGGACGAAATAAAACCAATTCACCTATTTACGATAGGCTGCGAATGCCTACTCGAAGGTCAGCGTGACCTAGATTCTAGATCTAGACTTAGAGCTTAGACATGTCAAAGACGGAAGCTAAGAATGAAGAATCTGCCACAGGAAGTGAACAACTCCAGTCCATAACAGAACTATTAAAATCTTTCGACGAGAGACTAAGATTCGTGGAATCTACAAACATTCGATCTTCCGCTCAGACGGCTCAAAGCCCAACGACCTGTACCGCCGAGGCGGGGTGTGCGATACCAGTGAATGACGGTCCCGCAGCTACTAGAACCTGTGCTACCGACATCATTAAGGAGTTCGAAGCAATTAAAGACTCTGTTTCTAAGATTGTCTTGCCTCCCTATCTAAAGGTCAGCGACTCTCCCACGGGAGTTAAACAAGAACACAAAAATGCTCTAAAAATATTATCCAAATCTGCTAGATTTACAGAAACTGGACTAAAATTGCTATCGACCTTCCAGAAAACTGGTAACCTATATCACCTCACAGAAGACGAGGTCAACGCACTCTTCGTTACTCTCAGCGCTTCTTCGCATTACCTCCAAACCGAGTACGCCAACATAGTGGTCAAAAGCTCTTTTGATGATGAGACATCAAGACTCTTCTGCAACCTAGAAAACAACACTGCTGCGTTCAGTGACCAATCCTTGAGAAACATCCGAACTGCAGCGGAGCTTGCGGCCGTTTCCAATAGATCAACCGCCAGACGCTCGGCTAGATTTTCCTATCAGCATCAAGGGTACCGACCTCACAACAACTGGAGAGGGAGGTTCTTCCAAAATCGAGTCAACTTTCCCAGACAACCCTACAACAGCAGTGGGTACAACAACAACAGCAGTGGAGGTTTCAGTGGTTTTAGCTCGACTAACCGAGATTGACAAACCGGCGCAAGAAATGTGTGGTTAATCATTTAATGACTACTTTGTCACCTGGCGAGTTTTGTGGGGCAGCATTGTCCTCATGTGTAAATAAGTGGAGAAATATAACATCTTGTGAAACTGTTTTGGATTGGGTAAAAAATGGTGTCCCCATACCTTTTGTTAAAATACCTTTGGAGCCTGTAAGAATACAAAGTTACAAACAATTTTCTTTCGAAGAAAAGGATTTTATTGACAAAGAAGTTAAAAAATTGTGCGAACAGAGCTGTATTGTTCGGTGCATAAATAAACCTAAATTTATCTTACCACTTAATGTGGCACCAAAAGCAGATAATTCATATCCGCTGATTTTAGATCTGAGGGAGCTTAATAAATTGTGTAAACCAAAGACATTTATCTACGAAGACATAAACACTGTTGTTAGTTTAATCCAACCTAACGATTGCTTAGTGACATTAGACTTAAAAAGTGCATTTTACCATGTGCCGGTATCCGGAGAACACTCAACCTTTCTTGGTTTTGAATGGAAATATTATAAGTTTGTAGTTTTGCCTTTCGGGGCATGTTTTAGTCCTTATTTTTGCCACAAACTGATTCGCCCCATAATACAGTACTTCCGTCAAGACCATAATTTACGCATTATCTCTTATGTGGACGATTTCCTTCTAGGTGACGACGAGAAAACAATTGCTGATAGCACACAGCTTGTACTAGAGACCCTGCAAAAGCTAGGCTGGTTCATTAACCTAAAAAAATCAGACCTCAAGCCAAGTTGTTCAAAGCAATTTATTGGTTTCGTCATTGATACAAAGGCAAGATCAAACTCCATACTAGTAAAAGTTCCTTGTAAAAGAATCCAAAAATTAAAAAAGGATATAAAACGCCTACTCATAAAAGGTAAAGGAACAGCAAGGTTTATTGCTCGGGTGTGTGGCCAGATAGTGTCTATGACGAAAGCAATATTGCCTGCGAAATTGCTGTTGAGAAACTTGTACCGTCTGCTAGCCACAAAAACATCTTGGCAAGAGGTGATAACCGTTGATAAGCATTCAAATACAGATCTTGAGTGGTGGTTAGACTCTCTGCATGCATGGAATGGTAGATATTATTCTTTAGATGATCAGAAAAAGCCTGTAATACAAATTGCTACATACGCCTCTTGCTCTGGTTTTGGTGGTATAATTATCGGTAGCAACGCCCAAACACAGGGATTTTGGCCTAACTATATATCAGAAAAATGCTCCAACTACAAGGAAATAATGGCAGTTTACATGACATTAATGTCTTTCAAAAACATAATAAAAGGGCACACAGTTCAAATCCTATCAGACAACATTACAACAGTATCATACCTGGGGTGCATGGGAGGACCGAGCAAACAAATATCAGATATTGCAACACTCGTTTGGTCCTTTGCAGTAAAAAACAATATTTCTATTAGTTCAAAGTACTTACCGGGGATCAAAAACGAAGCAGCAGACCGGTTGTCCAGGCTCAAATGCCAATATGAATGGTGTCTGCACTCCAAGGTTTTCCAGATTCTAGACTTAAAGTGGGGACCTTTTACCATAGACAGGTTTGCCAGTCTCTCAACCGCACAAATACCAGTTTACAACAGTTGGTACCTAGATCCAATGACTTCAGGTGTAGACGCTTTCAGTCAACATTGGGCAAATCACAACAATTTTGTCAACCCGCCTCTCCGCCTAATGAACAAGGTGTTAGACAAAATAGTAGCAGACAAAGCTGTAGCCACAATCATATGCCCGGCTTGGCCTGCACAAGCCTGGTTTCAAAAGTTGACTGCCTTAAGTGTGTGCCCTCCTTTTAAGTTGCCAAAAAGCAAATACATTTGCATCCCCATGAATACCAAAAAACCAGAACCACTGAAAAACCCGAACTGGAGGCTCTTAGCCTGGAGAGTAGATGGAAATGTTATCTTACAGTAAACTTTGGGTGGTCAAATAGGGCTGCTAACTATTATCAACATTTTCTTGCTTCATCAACATTAAACCTGTACAATAGGTATGTTAAAATGTTTGCTGATTTTTGTAAGAAATACAACTATGCGTTTCCGCCTAGCACTGCCCAACGCTCTGCAATCATTGCTGATTTTCTTTGTGAAAAGGCGGAAAGTTCTGAACGGCCAGAATCCATGTTAACAGCTATCATGGCCTCACTTGGTCATTTTTATCAAACGTTAGATTCAAACCCATTACCAGTCTGGCTACACAATCTCAAACATGCTCTGATAAAAACATGTTCAACTAAGGCAAAAGGCCAGACACCAATTATGCCTACTAGTGCGTTAAACACATTGTTTGGCAGTTTGGCAGATAACGAGCTCCTCTCCATCAAAAAACTTAGGCAAAAATGCGTTTCGTTGCTTGCACTTGCTGGAATGTGCCGTCCATCAGATCTAACGAAATTTAAAAGAAATGATATCATTTTTAATAATGACGGCTCAGTGACAATATGTACTTCGGTATAAAAAATGACAAAAATCGCAAAGGATTTGAGGTCCGCTTACAACCGGCTTCTACGGAAAAGCTCGATCCCGTTGCTTGCTTGAAATCCTACCTCAGCATAACTAGGTCATTGGCTCATGACGACGGCCCAACATTCCTTTCCTTGATACCTTCGCATGATGGACTGAGCGCCGCAGGCGTTTCTGACATCCTGCGCGAAACCATACGCGACGCAGGTTTGGATGAGAAAAAATTCACCCCTCGCTCGTTTAGGCCTACTGGTGCTTCGGCGTCAAAGCAGGCAACGATCCCGAGGTTACCCAACAGATTGCAAGATGGAGAAGTCGCGAAGTTTTCTATAACTCGTACGTTTACCCTCTCGCTCGCAATTCCTTCACTGACAATCTGTTGTCTACTGAAACTTTGTAGCCGTATTCATCACTAGGGGAGAGTAGCTCGCATCTGCCTATCTTTGTTCCAAAGCACAACAAATCAGCTTGTACTGTGTAGTTTACTGTAGAGGCATAATAATTAATATAATTGCGCTTGTTTTATAACCTATAATAATAATATTCTATATTCCTTTCTTTTTTTTAAAAAAAAAACCACGCATGATCCTTTTATGTACGTACATGTCCTTGTACAAGTATAACCAGTGTAAATGATCTAAATGCCTAAGGTATAACATTATCCTCTCTACAATAGGCATATCTTTCTTTTATTAATAAACGATTAATTTGACATCAGATGACTTAGATTTGTTTATAAATTGTTGTCATCTGATGTAGTTAAGAGTTACACATCCTAGTATCTAGGATGTGAGTTATCGTTCTTGCCAAGTGCTATTAAAAAGTTCCTGATTTGGTTTAGTTTCATTATACCTGTAATTATCATTATGTTTATGAATGTTTTATATCATGTCCTGCCTGTGGAATGAGCCTTGGAGAATAGGCATATCTTTCTTTTATTAATAAACGATTAATTTGACATCAGATAACTTAGATTTGTTTATAAAGCTTAGGCAAAGAGCCTGCAATCTTCTAGTCCATTGCCTTGTCTGTATATGCTAATACTATAGTGATAGGCATTCTATATACAAAGAAGTGTAGGTTTTCTTTAAAGAATTAAAAAAGGTGAAGTATAAAAGTTTTTATAATGAAGGTTTATTTTAATTCTAATGGAATATGGAAAAGCAGACCCCTTGGGAACAAAAAAAAAAGAGATATGAATTTTTATAATCTGAAAAGTAAGGGTTAGAGCAGGAGAGGAACCTATATCTCCATACACTATCTGCGCATTCAAAAAAGCTAGATATGTTTACCTTTATAACTTTACATATCTTTTTCTAGAGTAACATGGATAAAGAAAGGCAAGGGAATTGTAAATAAGGCTGTAGCTTTCCCTTTTCCCACTTTCTTTTCAACTAGCCTTTTTTTTTAAATCATGATTTCTTCCTCTCCTCCTCTTTTTCTTTCAAGATGCAGCTTAGCTTGAGGCTTAATATGTCGTTATTTTAGATCTGACATATCCATGGAAAGATTTTAATGCATTGAACTGTATGTCATCCTTTTGTCATGGTTAGATCCAAACATCATGATCTACGAACATAGTTGAAGTCAGTTTAAGTGAGTTAAATCAAAGACAACCAAATGAGTTCATTTGCAAGCATTCCATAACAACTTACTGAGATCAAGCACAAAGAGATCGTTGTAACAGTATGGAAAATCCCAGCCTCCAAATATGACAAGCATGTCATTAATCAAAGTAGCTGAATGTCTGTAAACAGTGTGAAATAATGTTAAGTGTAAAATTTATTGAATGATGAGAAGACCTATAAAGTAATACATAACCAATGCACTAAGTTGATCAAGAATTCCTTGAATTTTATGGGGAATTTTGAAGGCCCTTATTCGTGACCAAAATGGAAACTAGTGATTCAAATAAACGTGCATTGAAACCTAATTAAAAAAGGAAAGGCCATTTCTAAACCTTCTGAACACTCAAGACTTTATTTTTGCTCTGTTATCCACCAAATTTGGATAAACAGCTATTTTAGTGCAGGGGAGTGCCTTTAAACATCAGAATTGTTCAAAGCATCCATTAAAAAAACAAGTAAAGAATAAAGTTTAAAATTTAGGCTGCTCCCCAAGCATTCAAATCTTATTCTTTTAGACTAATTAAAAAGACTCCTGGATCTTGATGTTGAGACATTCATCAAGTCAACCTATTTGTAAAGTAATGACAGTTTTACTGGATTTTTTTTCGTTTTAAAGTTCAATCTTTTATAAAACTGGAAAAGACAAATAAAAATAAAACTTTACAGGACCATGCTAGATCTATCCATCTAGATTTAAATTCACAACACAATTTTTTGTCTAAATAACGTGATAAATCAATTCAAAGCATATTTTAAATCTACTTCTTCACCCTCTCTCTTTCATCTGATCCTTGCACAAATGTCTTCTCATGAGTACACCCATGTGAAGCCTGAAACTGGATGCTACAGTACACCTCGTACTCAAAGAACTAGTTCTTTTATTTTGAAAAGTTTGTTGAGTGCAAGGTTCGTTGGAGCCATATCATTAGGCACCACAAGAAAAGTAACCAACCAAAGTCAAATTACCACATAATTATCTCCCTTATTTTATCAACTAACCACGAGTCTATCCAGTCACTCTTTACCATCCTATCCATTGCCCAAGTTACCACAGCTTTGGCTCTTTGATCCTATATCACGTTCTCTTCATGCATTGGTTGCTACCCCCTGCCTTTTTCCCCTCTATTTTCATGATCTACTCCCTGCATGTCAATACTTTGCTCTGCCTCTACTCCAAGTATTACTATGGCATAATGTAGCCTGTACACCGAGTTTCCCAACGCACACTCTGCAAGTATATCTTGTCAGCTGACAACAGACGTTGAGATTGAATTTTAACAATATTTCTAAGAAGAAAAGCATTCTGTTGTGGGTTTGCCATTTCTTGCACGATGCACCCGAGGAATGGTCAGAATATTTCACTTGATGCAAGTTTAAGAGAGTTAAAGACGGAAAAAAAAAAAAAAAAAAAAAGAATTTTACTGTTCGTTAAATACAAGGTGTTCTTTGAATCTGAATATATAGGATTAAAGGGGTATACCGGTACTATATTAAATTATCAATCCTAAAAAGCAATATATAATATATATGATTATGTCATCCTTTAATCTAAAATAGATAACCTATAATTTTTTATGTTGAGAGAGAGAGAGAGGGAAAGAGAGGAAGAGTAAGAGCTTATCTATGATATACATAAAAAAAAGTTGTAAAAAAATTAAAATGCTGGGGATAAAAAAGGCACATACCCAGACCTTGGTCTTGGCTTCTCCCCCATGACTATAGGTTTATACCAACTTTGATCGACAGGACTGAAAATGTGTATCTCATTGTCACAGCCATCTGGTTGAGGATCTGGACAAGGAAACACCCCACCAAAAACCCACAATTCATGCCTGTGCAAGGTGCTGCTGTGATATGCACGAGTTGGTGCCTTCCCCTCAGTCTGGAGGAAAGCAAAAAAAATTACTCAACAGGTCACAGATTTTGTGAGATGTGGAGAAATTATGCAATTTAATCTTATTTTAAACATTTTTGTATTTTTGGCAACATTATCTTTTTTAAATTCCGACAAAAATGCAAAAAGTACTAGACTCAAACAACCTTATTTACTTTTGATATTTCCAATCTGCATGAATTCTCTGTGAGAAAGTTTTATGTAAAACAATTTTTTTTTAAATTTGAGAAATGACCTAACATAGCTGAATAAAAATCAAGTTTACATCATTCTGCATAATGTTAAGATCACTCATAATTATACATGTTAAAAAGAAGAGTGAAAAAGACTACTAGCAACAATGAATTATTGCTGTTTAATGTTTTCGTCTTAAGCACACTATGAGAGCAAAAGTCAGAGTGTTTTAAAATGTAGTAAGAAATGATGATTCATACTTTAACAAGGGTCCATTTCTGCTCATCCAGATCAAACATGTGCACATCATGAAACCACTTTGCATTTTTAGATCCTCCATAGACATAAATACATCTCATTGTGGGATCATAAGTAGCCGTGTGCCCGATTCTGTACTCTGGCTTGATGCCCTCCACAGCAACATCTGGGCACTTCCATGTTCTCATTTCTGATTAAAAAGAGAGGGGAGAAACTCTTGAAAAGAGAGAGAATAGCAGAAGCTATCATGAAACTAAATCTAACTGGAGGCTGACAAATAGAATGGAAGATATAAAAACATCAGAATAGACAAATGGTGTTTGAGGAGATTAAAACTACATATTTGTGTAGACTATGACACCTTTCACCTTATCAAGACATGATTAGGCACAAAAATGGAAGAGCCAATTTCAATTTTCAAAAAAAAAAAAAATATTGGTTATGAGAATGACCAAATTCATTTTTTTTACAAAACACACAAACCAACCTAAGAAAGATCGGAGCATACTTGCTTCAATAAAACAAGATGATATTTTACAAGAGAGATCATAGTCAAACAAAGAAAGAAGCAAAACTTAAGGATTTGAAAAAAGATATGATTCAAAATGAAATGCCCTGAATAGTAGAAGCAATTGCAAACCTAGATCTAACTGGAGACTAAGAAATATGACAAAAGACGTAAAGACACCAGAAAATACAAATAATATTGAGCGAGATTGAAGCTGCATCTGTGTAATGCCACTCACAGCCTTGCCCAAACAAGTCTAGGCATATCTTCATGTCCACCACGTTTCCAAAAGATTTACTCAGAACAAAAAGCTATTAGCAATCTTTGTTTTACATTTTCCAAGCATAGGTTGATATACAAGCAATGAGTCTAAAAGGTGTTAAAAACGACCAGAGAATCTGTGACAACTACAATTAACTCTTGCTTGATAACTAATTATCAATAGCAATAAATGTTGGCTTCATCTTGGCACATACCAATGCGATCTGCTACCTTTTCGAGCTAAGACTGTATCATCAAACAACAAACAGATGGTTTCATAGTGCCTGTCTGCAGATACTTTCTGGGCAAACTGCATCAAGTCAGCGAGGAATATCAATTTCATGGTCAAATGGTAGAACCATAAATACTTAGTAAAAATAGATTAACTGATGTATGCAATATTTTGCAAACCTGCCAGATGAGAAAAGATGGTAGATTGTAATAAATAATATGGGGTTTTTCAAACAATAGCTGGTATATATATCTAGATGATGAGAAATTCTGCAAAATAACTAAAATTTGAACACTTTCTTTAACAATGTCTAATGACTATTGCAAAATTTCTTTATCTTCTAAAATTTATGAATTGTCATCAACTAATTTCATTGTGCTTTCCTACTTTCATTCCTGAATATCCTTCTAGGTTTCACATAATTATTTCAATGTAGAGTCTCATACCACGCTTTATTTCAAGAAAATTGTTGGGTGGCTGTTCAAAATAAATTTGAAGTTTTAAGAGAAGCTGAGGAAGTTGACAAACATTTGGTACAGTTGAAAGAAGCAGTCACAAAAACAAAAGTGGATGACTGGGCATATTTTGGAACTCATGCGAAAAAGGAGACAAGTAAAAAACAACAGCAAAAAATACGTAACATTACGTAAGGAAATAGAAAAAATAATATGATGAAGCTATGGAGAAGTGGATCAATGACAAGTGCAGAAACATTGATCTAAACCACAGAAGTCCTGAGCAGACATTGTATGGAAACAATGAAGAAATTTCTGCAAGGAAAACCTGCTCATCCACAGGTTACCTAAAGTCGGAAAACCGTGACATCATCATGGAAAGAGAAAAAATCCCTAAGAATCAAACCAGAAATAACAGAGGTACAGTGTTGCTTTCTGGAGGGAAAAGATACAACAAATGCTACCTACATCTTTTGAACTATAATTGAACAAGCTGTTGGAAGTACAAAAAGAGGTATACCTGTGTTTCATTGACTACACCAAGGCATTTGAAAGAGTTTGACATGATATGATAATCACACAACCAACACAAAAATAAATGGAAAAGACCTACAAGTGATCATAAGTGTGTAATGGGAAGAGACAGAAGCAAAACTGGTTTAATGCAGGTAAGTTAAATATTTTAATTTAGCTCTAACATTGACGGCTTGAGTATTTAATTGAAAATCAGCAGAAAATCTAAAATATCAAACTTTGTATTGCAAATTCTTAGTATCATTGACAGAATTTGTGCAATCTGATAAAATTCTGCAACAAAAACAGTATAGCAAGTTTTATCCTCTAGCAGGAGCATAAATGAGCAAGTCATTTCGTTCTTGACCACTGGAACGAACATGTGCAGTGCAAGTATCAATCTTAGTCCAGTCGCAAAATTACACTGACTGCAAAGAAAAAGCTTTAAAGTTACAATAAAAAGCATATTTGCCGATTCCAGCATTATACTTTACCTGGATGAAGGAACCATATGGAATCCTTGCTCAATGATTTATCACTTTGTCCACCAATGAGGACTGCCAGTTCACTGTTTACATGAGTCATGGTGTGGCCCCAACGACTGCTTGGTTTGGGAACTATCACATAAATATAAGATCTTAGTGGTAAAAGATATATTCTTTGGGTTGAGAGTCATGTTACAATCTAACAAAGAGATCTTACTACTAAAACTGAAAAAATCATAATAAGAATTTTTCAATATTAGCATTAGAAGGTTAAGTTTTTCATTTTTTTGAGGCATGCTTTGAGGTGTTAACTGAAGGAATTACCTTAAACTACTTTTTAGGGCACTTGAGTCAAGAAAACTAAAGCAAAAAGCAGACTGCTGAAATACATGATCTTGAGTTAAACAAAAATGTTTTTTTTTTTAAATCTCTTTTGGCTTATTTATTTAATAATTTTAGAGTATAAAAAAAAATAAAATATTTATGTCTTGACAATAATTTCTGAAAAATCTAATTCATTAAATTGAGCTTAAGACACATAGTTTGAAATGATAGAGGCATGTTTGATTTGAGGACAAAACAATGCATTAAAACCATTCTGAAGGCTTTACATACTAATGCAAACAGAAGGATATGCAACTGAAATGATTGATCTTATGCCAAAAATTTATTATCAGAATTATCTCACCTCTGTATGAGAGGTCAACACATCTTGTGGGTTTCCCATTTGTTTGATTGAGAGGTACCATCAGTGGATCCTCTATGTCAAATTTCTGTCCCGAGCTTGAAGCTAGTCTTTCTTGCCCTTTTAGCTTTGAAGGTGGTGTTAAATTTGTTAATGTGAGAGCTCTCATAGCCGCTCTATGCCTTCTGGTCTTGGGGTTAGGAGTAATGTCCACATCTCTTGACCGTTTCATTGATACTTTGGGGGCTTTAGGAGTCTGATCAGGGTAGTTCTGAAAATCAAAATTAACAGAAATTTCTATAACATATGCATCATACCAAGACTGGCAACCAGTGTTAGTATGCATAACATTCGGATTCGGGTCTGAAGCATAAGTTTCATAAGCTGGAAAAAAAGATGTTTTAGACCCGCTTTAACCCTCTTTTTTTGACACTCCAGTAACCAGCCTTGGTCTTTGATTCATGGGAGGGTTAAAAATTTCTTCGTAATACCAAAAAGAGTTGTCCATTTGCAAAGATAGCAGTATCCAGTCAGCCTGTTTTAGAATTAATCTGTTAGGTAGAAAGACATCATAATGCTCTTTGTTTCATTAAAACTTGAGATTTGTGGATTTTATAATGAAAAATGACTATGTAATGTTTTTGGAAACTAATGTCTAATAATTTTTCAGGTACTTTCCTTACCTATCGATTAAGTTTCTAATCTTTTTCATCTAGAGAATATGGGTGGCCATACATGATGCAGTATATAATGTTTATCAGAGGAAAATCAATGTCTTTGAAATACAGAAAAATTAAATAAATGTTGCCAAAGCAACACATGAATTTCATACCATTGTTACGTTTGGCAGATTCTCTGTATTTTTTCATGTCAAGGAGTAGGTATGTGTAATTGTGATGAGCATAAATTGTTTACACCCATTGATTCTCTCTTGTAAATCCTAGTTGGTGTGTAATCAATCCAATCAAACCAATGAAAACACACCCAAGAAATTTTGCTCTTTCAGGGTCACAGATTATAAACAAAAATTTACATGTGTGTCAACCTTGAAAATTTTAGAATTAAAATAAAAAAGACGTAGCAGCACGTTAAAAATCTATCTAAAGATGAATAATACGGTTAGATTCTAATTCATTAAATCAGAGGGAAAGGAGAATGGTAATTATGATAATTTGGAGCCTCTGCTCATGCTGCAAATTACTTGTGAACAGCTGATAAGAAAAATTAATTTAGAGAAAAAAGAAATTGCACTGAAAAAATGTCCAAGTTAAGCATGAAAATATAAAAGACTATGTAATATTTGAATTTTAAAACAAAGAATTGCTTACCTCTGCAAAAGGTGTATTCTCATTAATTTTCTTCATATCTAGACTTTCTTGAACCCCAGGTGCTTCTGAGGGTACCAAAGATTTATTGAGTTCTGTATTCTCATCCATAGTTGCATACACAATAACTGCTTCCAAGGCAAGTTTCTCTGTACACAAAAGCTTCAGTTGGTCTCTGCTACTTTTTGACTTTGACCATTGAAAACAGCTGTTCAAAAAGAAAGAATACATCTTTTTTAATGAGCCTCTAAGAATATGAGCGCACACAGTATCATGTATGTAAAAAAAAACAAGTATTAAAAAGGAGGGACACAAATGAAATAAAAATTACTGACTAATGAAAGGCAAGCATTTAAAAAAGTGATGATTACACATTGGAATACAGTGAGTTCTAAGGCAAACTTTAAAATGTAAGGCTAAGGAACCTCCTTTTTACTCATCATCAAAAATGTAAACCAATCAAGAGCAATTTAGGGACTGACATACTTAAAGATATCAATTAAGGAATAACAATGGTGGTCAATTTCAACCTCTGAAAGTGACTGAATACCCACTTTTATGTTCTTCAGAGGCAGCTTTAACCTGTCTAGACAATTACAGGTGTGCCTTTGCCCTGGCACATGCAGGAAATTGGAGAATCTAGAAGTTTAAGTGTTTGTAAATATTTTATTCCTTTACTTCCCTGACTTAAAGCCTCCTTGACTTAGCATTAAGACTGACGAAAAAAGAAATCGACCCTTTTCTTACTTCCTCATCCCTGCACACAATGTATTCAATAACGTGGATCCCTTTGTCACCCTGAAAACCTATGTTAGCTTTACATTATAAGCATAGAGGCATTCATTTCTTTAAAAAACTTCATATAGAAATTTAACAAGTTTTAAATGTTTTCAAATTAACATAAGGAAGGCGTTCAATGAAAGAAAAAAATACCAACACCATATTACTAAAACGACCCCTTAACTCTATTCAACCTGATCAGGTTGTGACGTCAACAGCTCTGCAAAATGGGGTTCATTTTATGTAGGGCTACTTGAATGAAAGGCAATTTTAAAGAAATCTCAGGAGGGCCTTCCATTCCACACACAGTATCATTTAAGCTTAAGCTTTTTAAAACATATAATTATAATCGTATAAGTTATAGGAGTTTCATTTCTTAAATTGAAATGAAGAGAAGTTTCAGTGCACAGGAATGGATCAAGGTGTGAAATGGACAAATGTATGGAAGAGGAATTCATTATTTTGTAATATTTTAAGTTGCAGATTTGAAACGCAATTTTTTTTAGAAATATCTGAAACTTTTGATTTAAAAGCACACTACATCAATGATTCAGTCTAAACCTTATTAATTTATTTCAAATATCTAGAAGTGAAAAGAATTTTATTTCTCAATCAAAAGAAATATAGATCTATCAGATGGTGCTCAGTAATTTGGTAGATCTAAGCTCTACCTAATTTTCCTATGTGAAGTTTTTAGCAAGTTAAGGAAAGAAAAACAAACATTATCATGAATTCCTTAAAGATGAACTTGGCAATTTTTATTCTTGGACCCGCTGAGAAATAAATTATCTAGTAGGAATGAGTGATGCAACACTGTAGTTTTCTCACCTATTTTCAGCAGTCAATGTGCACAGTTTCTGTTTAGTGGATTTACCCTTGATAACATAGATTTCAATGAATTCATGTTTTTTGGACCAGGGTTTGTCAGTAAATATGTTAATTTGCTTTCTGCTTGAAATGTTGCCCCTCAGTTGACATGAATATTTCTCTTGATATTCTTCAGATGAGCTGTGCAAAAAATTTGAGAAGGGAGAAAATAATTTATAATGTTCTATTGTTCATATAGAACAAAGATTGATAAATTACAACATTGAATTTCAACATTTGTAATAATTGATAATTATTTTTACAATTTAACATTTGAAGAGAAAAAAGTACAATTACAAAAAAGAAATTTAAGTGGCCTCTAGGCATCAATTTCATTGTATGTATTGTATACAGTATTGCCATCCACTTTTTGTTCCATGCAAAAAATAAAAGGCGGGTGCTGCCTAACTTCTCACACTACTGGCCCTGTGTTGGGTTAGGCATTAGTTTTAATCATAAATTTGTTTTTCAAACGATAAATATATTAACAAAGCATTTTAAGACATGGAACTTATCTCAGTTCTGTCGTACTAAGAATCTAACACAGGACAAAAGCAAAGGCATTTGACATTATAATATAATAGAGTATAGGTAATGATTGAATAATTTATTGCTGTTAGCTTAAAAGTTAGTTAAGCCGCTTTAGCACTGATAGCACTTCAAATCATATTATACAGGAACAAACTTTCTCTTCTGACAAACTGAGCTCACAATTTCATAGTCAAAGGGCTTTTTAAATTTCATAAATTTGAGCTTTTAGACTAATTTTTGAACTTGTTTCTACTGCAATTCATTATTAACCTGCGAATCTGAAAAACATAGTAGATCTACATAGATTCTATTTAAACTGATAAAGTTGCAAATTTATAATTTAAATAGATCTAGATAAGATGGGCATGATCTGCCTTGATTCTAGATCTTATAGGCATCATACAATAAGCAGCTCTTCATTAAGTTGGAAAGTTTAGGGCATTTCATTTCATTGGTACTTATAAATGGCCTTCATTTTGTACATGATCTAGAGTCTATTATTTTTTCTATTATTAAGTCTTAAATATCAATCCTCATTCGCAAAAATTGCAAAAATATCATCACCGTGGTCCCGTTTGTTTACATGGCAGCCATCGTGGATCGAGCTCAAGTTCTAGATCCATAAATTGATCATGTTCATCCCGAAGTAGATTAGGAACGTTTCTAGATATAGATCTGCTTCATGTGCAGATCGGGTGCATTATTATTATTGTTACAAGTAAACAAATGGGACCACAACTCTTAACGAGTGTCAAATATCAGCCCAACTCACGTCCAACTTCACGATTGACTGTTTTCTGATGAAATCAAAACTTGAAGTTTAATGGGGTTAAAAATAAAATTAGAGCACCACAAAATGCTTGAAAAATATTTGTTTGCTAGGAATAAAACTTACATGTTCATGTTCAGCATATCAAATTCAGTAAGGAAAATGCAATTTTAAAGCTTAGGTTGAGTTGGGCCGATATCTGCAATAATAGATCTAGATCTAGTTTAATACCCCTCATTCTTAACAACAGGCTTTTTTTAAACGCTTTGAATGATTTGAAGAACATTAATTAGTCCAGATCTAAGTTAGATCTAAATCTAAATAAGGCAGTGAATTAAGGTGCAGATAGCCTCTAGACACATTACTATCTGATACAGATCTAGTTATAATCTGCTAGATCTAGATCTAGCAAAGACTCACACTTTTACGAATGCCCTGGGTGCGACATTTTTATCCAAGGAACATAGAAGCAAGGTATCCTGATCCTTAGAAGCCATGATTGATAAGTAATTTTAAACTAGATTCTAGATCTAGACTAGTTTAGCTTTAAATAAAACTTGTCAACACGACTCTTAATAAAAATTATAAAAGAATTAGATCTAGATTAGATTCCAGCTTAAACTCAGATCCTGTGAATGGCCTTCGTGTTGCTTGCAATTTCCCTACAAATAAGACACTGGTTCGAGCAAGGCTAAAGTCATACTTGGCGCGCTTTTGTGCAATTGATGACCGATCGACTGAGGAGAGCTGTTTAGTAGAAGCTCAGCTTGTCGGACGAGTCTCGTATTTTCAGCTCGTATAGCCCTAACCCTATCAACAGAGTACCATCGCATCTCTGGATGAAATAATAAACGTTTTAATCTTTATGCGTTAACGTTGAAGTGGGGGTTGTTTTGTTTGTTTTTTTTTTGCTATCATCTTTGTTTCAGGATAATTCTCACGATTTGACTATGCTACTGTTGACTTGAGCTGAGCTCCAATATTTTAATTTGTATCCCTGTTGTTTCTTCTATTTTTCAAGAAACCACTTAAAAAAAAAAGAATTGCATAAGATGTTCCTTCAAAGGCCTTCTTGTATTTCAAAGCTTCAAAATCATGTAAACAAAACAAAACAACGCCTCCCCAAAAAAAAAAAAGAAAAAAAAAGGTTATTAAAAAAATAATGAAAAAAATGTTAGGATCACTTTCATTGTATTGATTTTATTTATAAGATCATTGTGCTTATTCATCAGAAACTTTTCTCTTTTCCTTCTTTAAGATCATACAATATTTACAAAGTCTGACAATGTGGTTGCTCCTCAACAAACTGGCTCATCGTAGAATGTTCAAGTATTTATATATATATATATATATATATATATATATATATATATATATATATATATATATATATATATAGGTGCAATACATGATAAAATTCGATAGTATTTTCGATAACTGAGGTGACAGCCAAGCTGGTAAGTTCTGGCATTGGTGTAATACTGTTAGTCTATCTCATTAACATTTCAAATGACAATAATGATTCAAAACGAAATCGAATTTTTTTTTGTGTGAACGCAAGGTATCGATACTAAAGTTTTAAGGCCTCATATTTTTAGTTCAGCCTCTCTCGACGGGGTCTGAAGTTTGATATTGAAAAAAAAAGGCCGGAGGTTTCGGCGTTGAGGAAAGGATATATCACACAAGAAATAAGCATGATTTTTTTGTGATGGTGAGTTTGGGTTCTCACCTTGCAAAATGTACCATGGCTGGCAAACTCTTCTACGCTATAGGTAGCTTATTGTCATCCTATCGTGACAATAATTGTATTTACATTTGTTTTCTTCAGAACCAGTGAAAATATACTTGTTTACTTTACTTGTTTACTTGAGGAAACATAGGCACCTTCTTCGTTGGCTCGACACCATTGGTTGGTAAGTTGATGACATCATTTCATAACTTTCGTCCGACATTGGCCTTTATTTGATATGCAAAAACGTCTCAGATCATCATGTTGTTGGTAGGCTATAATAATCAACAATCAAACAAAACCAGTTAAATTCAGTTAGAATTTGTCTTAAGGTTTGCAAAATATTTAAAATGTTAAAAAAGTAACATTTATCCTCTGTCAATTATGTTGTTTGGCCAGCTTTGAATGACACTTCGAGCCTGCTTGCAAAATATGTTTTTCAAAACTTTGTTCTCTTCTAAATGTTTAAATGGCAGTCAGCTCCATTTTATATCGCTCGAAAATACGAAATAGTTTGATTGTTTTTGCGCTATGAAACAAAAATTAAAATAATGTGTGTATGTTCAGGAATCTCGACGCACATTTTCACAGTATCTGTTTTACACATTATCCTGATGAATTTGATAAGCCATATTTCATGTAAATGTTTCAAAATTTGATTTTTATAAATATATGCTAGTTGAATTTTTGTCATTTGCCTTTGTGGTGATGAAGATTGCTCATGTCCACTATAGTTTTTACTCAGTTTACCTATGTCTTAGCTGAAAAAAAAAGATGGAGTAATGACGGCTGTTGGGTTAGGACTCCGCCTTTTTAGTCGCCTCTTGATATGTTTAAATGCTTGAGTTTATTATTTTTTGAGTGACTATTTCAAGTAACAAGTATAGAATTAGGGTTGAATGCAACTTATATTCGACACATTAATTTTTAGTACTTTGTTTGACACTTCTGTTACACACACACACACACACACAGACATAATATATATAAATATATATAGCTTATAAGTATGTTGTACTTTAAAAATTTTAATGATGATAATAATAATAATATTAATAATAATAATAATAATAATAATAATAATAATAATAATAATAATAATAATAATAATAATAATAATAATAATAATAATAATAATAATTATAGATAAACATAAACAAGATCGACTATAACTTTTGCACCGGTTAACTTTTGAAACCTGTTTTAATCACTCTGACTAATTTTCAAACTGTTCGGGATAAAAAAAAAATAAGTTTCATTCATAAGATCAATCTTATCTTCATTCTTGCCCAGAATTAAAGAATTGAACAAGTCATCAGTAAAATTTCTTTTTTGAATTTAATGTAACTTTCATATTCGTATAAATGCACAAATCAAGTGAGGCTACACTACACATTTGAACTATACTGATTATTTTTAGTTGCTATAGTAATTTCAATAGGAAAATATTCATGTTTTAATAATTTTTAGTGCGATACTTTTCCACTAAAGATTAGAACAGGTTGATCAATACATCTAATACGGCAGTAAAATAAATTTGATCAATCTACCTGAATAATCCCACTCATGCGCCTTAAAATTAGCCTAAATGCGATGTTTTTCGATTTAGATTGAGAATTGATATCGACCAATCTAGATCAGATTTAATTCGTTGCTTTAAAATAGACTGATTCAGAATTAATTAAATTAAAAATGCCCCACAAAATTTATCAATTACATTCTTGAAAAAGAGCTAAATTGACGTTATATTGAGGCAAATTAGACGATATGAAACCATATCATGCATTATTTAAGTTGTTACAACTAGTTGTAAGAATATACACCATTCTATTAGTATCATATTGTTATGCTAGTCTGTTGGAATCTTAATAGGAAAGTCTGTAATGCATAAAGAAGAGACAAAATGCAGCGGGGAAAACATATACGAGGGAAAATTTTCTAGTTGATTTCTACGCTGGAAGAGCATAGTCATTATATTCTGTTATTTCATCGATATTCCGGGGAATATAATCTATATGTACCAGAACTGTAAAAGCTTCTAAATCTAAATGGCAGATATTCGTTACCATAAAATTAATTCGTTGTAAAAAATGGGAAGCAACCTGTCTTCGAGTGGGATTCAATAAAAGCAATGCATTGCCCCTACAAAAGAACAATCCGGTAAGAAAAATATTTTTATAACTTAATAATACACCTACTTTGTAATACTTGTGCATGGAACTATTGGAATTTAAAAAAAAAAAAAAAAAAGATTCCTGTGTATTGCTTTAAAACCTGCATGCAAATGAATAGACAGTTTAATTTTCATTTGTAATAATAAAAGAAAGATACATGCGAAAAGGAACTTGGCCAATAAAGCTTTATCGTTTTAAAGATAGACCAAGCAAAGATCCAGAGACTTCAATTTTGTGTATTCCGCAAAGATATAATCATAAGCGTTTAATGCTTTGAACTTATGGATTTACTTGTCGAATTTTCATTTCTGAAAAATATGCAGACTCTATGCCGGTGAATGTATCCCACTTAAGGCCTTTGTGAGGACCACCACGCCATTTTCCATTTAGATTAGAGTAGTGACAATTTGTGTACCACCAAGCTCCTGTAAATTGTCTGGCACAGTTTCCGTTGTAAGCATCATTGTCTTTGTCGTAGGTGCTAAATTTATGACCACTGTGAAGAGATAAGGAGTCGCCCGCTGAGCCACTGTACGTGCCAAGACTGAGAACGTAGTTGGTATTCTCACCGCCTATAGAGAATCTGTCGTAAAGGGCAAACTTTGATTGGCCCTCATATTTGAGCTCCACCCTTAGCTCATATCTAGCGTGGCTCGTGATAGCGTGAATGTTCTCGTTGCCGAGCCAAAAGTCGTTGTCTAAAGTACCAAAACCGTCCTTGTAAGAGACCCAGTTACGGTAGAAGTCAACTTTCCCTGTTGATCGTCGCTGAATCACAATCCAGCCTCCACCATCCGTGACCGTATCACATAGGAGTGGAGTGTTCAGACGTGGAAATTCACTTCGGTAGATCACAGGGTACGGTGTCGATGGTGGGTGCAGCAGAATGGGTGTGTTTTTCATGCAGCTCTCTGGCATGAAGAAACCTGTGAGAGTGGATTCGACATAGTTGATGAGAGTAGAGTTAAACTGGGATGTCATGTTTGAAAGTGCACTTAAAGTATGTTCCGCTTTCTTGTTTGTGATGGATAGGAGCTGATGTAAACTGAGGTCTAGTTGGTCTTCAAATGAAACTATTTTTGTTCTTACTTCATCTGTCAAATTTTCGTTACTAGTAAATATTTTATCCATATTTCCCGTCAGATTTGTTAACAGCTCGTGATAATTTTCCAGAACAATCTTTTCAAAACTTGTCCTGTTTGAGTTCAAGACTATGAACAAGTCTGTTATTCTGCTCAGAGCATCGTCGGCTTTTTTGGACGTGTTCAAAAAGTTTGAAATATATGCATCTGTCTGAGTTTTCATCGTTTTGATCACTTTTTCCTGGATAGCATTGCTATCTACAGCCGATAGTTTAGAGTCTAACATACAAAGCTTATCAGCTATGTTTCGAAAACCTGATAAAGTTTTGTCCTGTGAAGAGCGTTCAAGAGAGTTTATTTGCTCGGTTAAAGTACGCTCAAGAAAAGTTATCTTCTCTATCATTATGTCTTTAAGAGATTCTACTTTTTCGTGACTTTGTTTCAAGACATCACCGACGCATTCCTCCCACGATTTCTGCAAAATACTCATGTTGTTCTCAAGTTTTTCAGAAGTCTTTTCGATCATTTCTAGTTTAACATCCTGTTTTTGTATCAAAGACAGCAGCTCTATGACGATGGATGCCGGAACAGCAATTGTGTCTTCATTTTTCATGGTTTGAAGATGTTGCTTTAGCAAGCGAAAATAAGAGACCTGCTCATTTCCCAGGAGATCAACTCCTTTCACTTGGCAGGTGAATTCTGTCAAGCAGTCCGTTTGTTTTGAGAGCTCTATCTTAAGAGTAGCTTGCCCATCCTTCAAAAGTCCATACATTTTCATTCCGTCAATGACTTGTTCCAATTTGGGCTGTGTGGAAGACACTGAAGCTAGAAGCTGTTGCCTATCTTGAATGCTGTCCCTGTTGCTAAGTTCAAATTGAACTGTCTTGAAAACTGACAAATTTGTCACGGTGTGAATTTTGTTTTCACCAGATAAATACCTTTTCTCCTGGCATAGCAGAACGCCGCAAACAGATACTACGTCTGGAACGATCCATTTGTTTTGTAGCAAAGTAAACTCAATGCCTGTGGGAAGAGAAAATTCTTTTACATAATGAGGATTAAACTGAAGCACTTCACATAACAAATAAATCGTCCGCTCTTTCAGTTTGCCGACAAAACCTACTAAAACTAAAAGCCATGTTCGACTTTATTGTTCTGTTCAGTAGGCTTCTCTGCTGGGTATTATTCCACCAGCAAAGTTCCAGTTTAGCCAAAACAGAAACCCCTAAATACCTACTGAGATCATTACAAATAATTCACTTTCAGTTTTCAAAAATGTGCATTTGTCTAGTCTCTTTTGCATACGACACTCGTTTTATGGCGATGCCACAGATCGGGCAAATTTTTACAGATTCAAGGGTGAATTTTTTTAATCACAAAGAAAATAGTTACACTTGTTCGAAAGTAGGGTTCGATTATTCGATCAGTGAAATACTTTTTTCTCTTATCTTTCAAATTTCAAGGCTGCTAACATCCCATTGTTAAAATTGACTTTAACTACGTATTAGGAAATTTCAGGGCTTCTGTCTTGAGAATAATAGGTGGAAGAGGTGGAAAGATCTTCATATATGCATCGATAAAGCATATTTTAATATAATGTAAATAGAGAGAGAAAACTAGAAAACTGTTCGAAGTTTGGCAGAAAAAATGGATAAGACTGAGAAAATCATAGAGAAGGACTAAAAATATAAAATGAGAGAGATAGTAAGAGAAATAGAGGGGGGGGGGAGAGAGAGAGAGAGAGAGAGAGAGAGAGAGAGAGAGAGAGAGAGAGAGAGAGAGAGAGAGAGAGAGAGAGAGAGAGAGAGAGAGAGAGAGAGAGAGAGAGAGAGAGAAGACCGCCAGGAAACCAGGTAGGCAGAGATAGAAAAGTAGATAAAAAAATGAGTCTGAAGGTAAAGGCAAAAACAGAACAATATTGCATAGAGACAGAAACAGGAGGAGAATTAGAAGAGGAGCAGGTATGGATTGTAGAGCAAAACTATGAAACGGACATGACTTAAAAATATCTTGAGCATCACTAAAATTTATATCGACCTAGAACTTTATACTTGCATTGGCAGAAGAAGAAGAAAAAGAACAAGAAGAAATTTTAGTAGTAGTAGTAGCAGCAGTAGTAGTAGTAGTAGTAGTAGTAGTAGTAGTAGTAGTAGTAGTAGTAGCAGCAGCAGCAGCAGCAGCAGCAGTAGTAGTAGTAGTAGTAGTAGTAGTAGTAGTAGTAGTAGTAGTAGTAGTAGTAGTAGTAGTAGTAGTAGTAGTAGCAGCATCAGCAGCAGCAGCAGCAGCAGCAGCAGTAGTAGTAGTAGTAGTAGTAGTAGTAGTAGTAGTAGTAGTAGTAGTAGTAGCAGCAGCAGCAGTAGTAGTAGTAGAATCATTCTTCTTCTTCTTCTTCTTCTTTTTATTATTATTATTAAAATTATTATTATTATTATTATTATTATTATTATTAAGAAAAGGAGGAGGAGGAGGAGAATAAAGAAGCAGAAAAAAAAGAAGAATGAAAAATAAGTAGTTTAATAAACAACACAACAGTATCAATACCTGCACTCCCTGAAGAATAGAATAAGACAAGAACAAAAGTAGTCACTAAAGTTATCCATAATGTTGATGGGCATCCGGCACCACCCATTGCAATACTTGTCAAAATATCAGATTGATTCAAAGAATATAATCGTGCTATAGTGGTAAACTGTATAGAAAAATAAACAATGTTCACTTTATATTTTATTTACAATTTCTAGCCAACACTTGCTGTTGTATTCTAACTTTCTAGCTCTGGTTTACTTTCAAGCTACGTTCTTCTGGGCGAAGGTGTTTTTATTCTATGAAGGGGTGAGGGTGTGGCAGTTTAGCATTTAAATTATTTTTATAATTCACTCGGTGGCCATAAAAGCACTGAACTCCCACTATTCTAGAAAGACTGAGATATGAGATAAACAGAGAGAGAGAGAGAGAGAGAGAGAGAGAGAGAGAGAGAGAGAGAGAGAAGGAGAGGGAGAGAGAGATATGAAGAGAAAAAAAAGAGAACGAAAGAAGGTGAAAGAACGTGACAGAGAGACAAGCGAGAGAGGGAGAAAATCGGAGAGAGAGTGAGAAAAAGAAAGAAGAGAGAGAGAGAGAGAGAGAGAGAGAGAGAGAGAGAGAGAGAGAGAAAGAGAGAGAGACTTAATCAAGTTTGTCTCCACAAGCTCAAGAAGACGATTGCATTGAGGGAAGAAGAGAAAAAGAAGAGAGACGAAGAAACAGAGAGAAAGAGAGAAGGAAAAAGAGAGAGTCAAAGAGAAAGAAGATAGAGAATGAAGGAGAGAGAGAAAGAGAGAGAGTGAGAGAGAGAAAGAGAGAGAGAGAGAGAGAGAGAGAGAGAGAGGGAGGGAGTTAGTGAGTCTAAAGAGAGAGAAAAATTAATTCTTTTACACCTCGCAACTCATGCGGAGGTTTGGGAAATGTTTGCACTCAGTATTTCAATAATTTTCGTTTTTTTTTTGTTCATTTTTTACTTTCAGTCCTTCCCATTGGATATCAAAATTGACAGGTCTTGAATGAAACTCTTGATGATTTGGGAACATGTTATCAATTTAATCGTTAAATACCTGACTAGAAGAGCCCTCTCTCATGTCGCGCATAGTACGACATAAAATCCTAAAACCAAGTGCAACCGGCGAGAGAGAATCTTCAGACAAACCTCTTGTTTTTCATCTTCTTTTATTATTGTTTTTTTTTTTGGTTGTATTTTTTTTTACTTACCTACTTTGACGTTTCCATTTTTGTTTTCTTGACAGCTTTTCTTCTTAATTTTATTTTGAATATCATGAGCTCCCCAGATCGTTGAGCCGCAAGAGCGCTTGACAATGAGGTCCAGGATTAAACAAAGTTCAGTCTCTTAGTGATGGATTTCGATCTCATCTGCCAACCCCCATCCCTAGATGACGGGAAGCCACTCTCTTGTCTCTTGTATAGAATTCTTGGCCTTAGTGAGAGGCGACGTTAAATTAAAAAGTGAATTAATTTTGAATCTTCTCCGCATTATCTCCCTTATAATATAATAGTGTCATGCCTTCCCCACCCATAGCCTGCCACAGTTTTCAAACCGAAATAATGTTAAATCTTACAATTCTAGTGAAATAAGAGTGAGAAACAGCAAAAGGCTATTAAATGAAGAGCGGCTTTAATATGGCATTATTTAAAAAAAAAAATAGATAACAATAAAACACAGGCTATCATTTCCTCTAAAAGAAAGCAACAGGCCTGATTGAAAGTTAATGGAACGAATTTTGAACACCATTGCACTCTACAATTTTATTCAAAGAATAGTTGATTCTGTCAAATGTTGCCTTAATTTTCTACGCTTTATCTTAGCCTAGAGATGATTGATAACTTTTTTGTTTGTCAATATCAAAATGTTCTTAATAAGCTTCATTACGATATGACAATAAACTAATCTTAAGACTAATTTTCACTTTCATAATTCAAAATAGTGTGCAGCAAATCTGAAATCATTATACATGCTGGAAACGCATTGCAATATAAAGATATGAATGCTTAGTCATGACAAATACTTAATGTTATAAAATAGAGGCTGAACAAGAAAAGAGGGCGAGGAGCAAAAGAAGTTGAAAGAAAAACATCTGAAGAAAAGGAAGAAAGAGTTAGAGAGTAGGAAGATGACTAGACGAAGTAGAAAGAAAAATAATGTCATGAAATGTTTGCAACTTTTTAGCCAGTCTTTAATTATGTTGTTTTCTCACGCTACAAGACATAAACTTGTGGCTTTGGATTTCTCACAGCGCAATTAGATATAGCAGATAAACTCCTTCTTTTGAAAGGACATAGATTAAAAAAATAAATAATAAAAAAAAAACCAGCGCGGAAAATTCCCACACCACTTGAACTTAAAAATGTGCTGGAAATTGCGACATTAAACAGGAAGATGTGACAGAAGCGTTTTAACATTACGCGGTCAATCTCCGTGTAAGTAATATAGGTTAAAGGATAAAAAAAAAAAAGAACAGCAATTGCTATGTGGCTGAGCTAGACTTAGTCTATATCTACTATTGTGAAGAAAGAAGTAAAAGGAAGAGCTGGTGGAGTGGGAAGTGAGAGAGAGGTGGAGAGGGGGAGATAGAGGTGGGAGGCGGTGAAGCTCGCCAGTCTGGATTACTGAGTGTTACACTGACATAATTATGATGCCTAATTTTGATTCCTCTTAAAGTAGTTAGATTTAGCTCTGAACGATAAAATAACTTCTTAACGGTAAGAAACCAAGTTAAATTAAAAAAAAAAAAAAACAACGTTAGTTCACACACACCCACCCATATATATATATATATATATATATATATATATATATATATATATATATATATAAATATATTTATTTATTACACACACATATATAAATATGAGTTTTTTTGTTGTTTTTCTTTTATTAACTTGTTTATTCGCCATCAAGCTATTCACATGTTTTGAGAGCTAGAATAATCTCAAATTGAATCAAGATTTTCCGAGTAGTTGGAATTTTTACAACCAGCTGTTCAATTTGAAAAAAAAAAAAACATTTGTGAGTCTAAACTATAAATAATCAAATAACATGGTTTATAGAGTGCAGATACTAGATCTGCTTGCGCATAAAAAAAAATGCGGTGCTATGTCATGTATAACGGAATGACATACGAGATAAACTGACGACAGGAAGCAGAGTAAGGCAACAGAATATTTTCACATAATGTGTACACGCCTTCCTTCGCAAAATCGTTCTTTTCCCGTCAATCTACAGATTTCTTGAGGTCAGCACTTTTCAAGCCTATGACATGAGCGTTGATATTACTCCGCATAGATCGTACCACTAGAAGTAGAAAGTCTAAAAGGATGGGGCATCTGGTACTACAGTAACTTCAATGGGTTGTAACTGAGCACTTAGGAATCTGCTCCTAATCTCTTTAATGTATTTTAACAGTTCATGTTGACTTTTAAACAGTGAATGAATATTTTCCTATCCCTTTATTTTCACTATATTCTTTTTAAGTTACCCGTAAAGGATATCGGCACACATATACATGAAACAACAAAGATAATTGAAATAATGAAACGAAGGCTAAACAATAAAAAAAAAAAAAGAAAACAATCATTATTTTATATTTCTTGCCTCTAAATTAACAAAAGAATTTATCATATCAGATATGGTAGGTTTTCAGTGGTAGCCTTTAAAAAAAATCTTTCTATCTCCTGACTGAATATGGGCTCTTTTTGAATGTTAATAACTCCATGGAGTATATGCTACCTTTCATAAGTTTTTAAAACAATTTTCACAAGTTATTAGCTCCTGATGTTTGTCTGTTTCATTAGCTTTTACATAAAAAAGAAAAGAAACACCGAAAACAAACAAATAAACAACAACAATAAAAGCAATATGTATCCACTTTTGCTATAATGATGAACTGTTATTACAGATTTGTCTATCAAAAATGTCGTTAAGAGCATTCAATCTATGAATTTTTTTTTCAAATAAAAGTATGCGACGACTTGATATCTTTTTTTTTAAATGGCTAACTCTTTCTCTTTCAAATGTATATTAGAAAAAATGGAGTAAAATCTTCAGTGTTTGAGACTATCTTAAATCTACGAAAAAAAAAGAAAGAATGAAAATTCACATTCATTTGACACGTCTGATCTTCATCTCAGAGAAAGACACAGGATCTTTGGTTGCTCCCCAACCCCAATAGTTCCCTTCATTGGCTGGAGATCCCCATCGTCCGTTTAAGTTGGCATTGGCACATGATTTGTACCACCAAGCACCATGATACTCGACAGCGCAGTTTTGAGCATATATATCGTTATCTGCCTCGAATGTTGAGAAGTAATGGTTGTTCGAATATGCCATGGCGTCTCCTGCGGTCCCTGTGTATTGGTCCACATGAAGACGGTATCTGAGGGCAAAGGCACACTTGAATATTAAGCAAAATATTTCTCGGGCCTTACTTGCTCATATCATAAAATCAGGGTCGTCCATATTAGGGTTCTTTCTATCTACTTCCAGCTTGACGTGTCACCCTACAGATAATCAGGAAATATTTAACGTGGAAGAAGTAAAATTCTGTCCAAAGTAAATACTAAATCACCTTATTTGACGTTTTAAAATGGGTTCAAACCTACTTATTTGATAGATTAATGGTTTTGATTGGCCTAAAGCCCCTCGCACAGCCTGTAGCAAGCTAGCTTGGGCAGTAAAAGGGCAGTTTCTTTTGTCCCACCAAAAATATTCCATAAATTAGACCAGGCCTCTTCTGAGTTACACTTGCTGAGAGTGGATTTCGAAGTTGTTGGCCTAGAATGCAATGAGTAATATGCCTGGCTAGTCATGCACTGAACTATCAAAGGATAAATCTGATATCGCTTATTTTTGTGCTGATACGATTGCATATCGGTAATATTTTTTGTTTTGTTTTAGTGTATGCTCAAATACGGTGAACTAACACAAAAAAGCTCTTTTAAATCATGCACCTGAGAGTATAATTAATCATAAGCCTACATTTTACTTCAATGCTCAAAAGTTTGAAACATAGGTACACCTACAGTACTCAAATAGTATTGAACAGCGGTGTCTTTGAAGCGATCTCGTCACTCATTACACTTATATCTTTTTTTTTCTAATGGATCGAAGCTTTGTATAAAAGAAAAAAAGAAAAGAAAAAAACAAAAAAAAAAACAAGAAACAAACAAATAATATGCTTACTTGCTTGCTTCGTCTTCAATTCTGAAATGCCCATATTCAGCAAAAAGTTCTTGGCCTCTGAACCGGATTTCCACTCGCAGTTCAAATGCCGCCTGTCGATAGATTCATTTATTATGCTATGAAATTAAAACCTATCATTCATGATTGAGTAATAAAAGTAAAGAATAGATTATATCTACGATAAAAAGGAAACCTGGTTCATTTCTTTTAATTTTACTGTTTTCGTTTGTTGTGGATGTTCATGAATGACCAATATTCCTTGATTATTAAATCTGTTAAAGATGAAAAGGTCCCATAACGGTTTCTTGGTCGGTAGACATAATAGGAGCTTATAATTTCAAATGAATGGAATCGTGAAGTTACGAAATCATTGTTGCATTGCGTAGTGCTAATGTAGAGTAAAGGTCTGTTGTGTTAAAGCTGCATTTAAAGTAAGTAATATGTGACAACTCACCGAGTTGGTCAACAGGTGTATAGCCTCGTTGCCTATCCAAAAGTCTCCAGTAGGAGAACCGAACCCATCACGATAGGACGTCCAGTCTCTATAGAAGTCGACATCTCCTTTCGCTCGCCTCTGTTAATGGTATGTATTATAATTGTTGTTACTTGCATGAGGTGGTAAGTAAAGTACTAATTGTAACAGTATTAGTAGTAGTAGTAGTAGTAGTAGTAGTAGTAGTAGTAGTAGTAGTAGTAGTAGTAGTAGTAGTAGCAGTGGTGGTAGTAGCAGTAGCAGTAGTAGTAGTAGTAGCAGTGCAGTAGTAGTGGTGAGGTGGTGAGTGGCAGCAGTGGCACGGTGCTAGCAGGCCGGCGAAGCGGCGGTGAGTGGTGGCGGCTGCGCGGCGGTGGTGGTGGTGGTGGTGGTGGTGGTGGTGGTGGTGTGTGTGTGTGTGTGGCAGCAGCGCAGCAGCAGTTGCAGTGGTGGTGGTGGTGGTGGTGGTGGTGGTGGTGGTGGTGGTGGTGGTGCTGGTGCAGCAGCAGCAGTGTGGTGGCAGCAGTGGTGGTGGTGGTGGTGGTGGTGGTGGTGGTGGTGGCAGCAGTGAGTGAGTGAGTGGTGAGTGGGGGTGGTGGTGGTGGCAGCAGGCAGGTGGTGGGTAGTGGCGGTGGTGAGTGGTGGTGGTGGTGGTGGTGGTGGTGGTGGTGGTGGTGGTGGTGGTGGTGAGCGGCGGCGGCGGCGGCGGTGGTGGCAGCGGCGGCGGCGGCGCCGGTGGTGGTGGTGGTGGTGGCTGGTGAGCAGCAGCAGTGGTAGTGGTGGTGGTGGTGGTGGTGGTGGTGGTGGTGGTGGTGCAGCAGCAGTGGTGGTGCAGCAGTAGTAGTGGTAGTGGTACTAGTAGCTTGCAGTAGTAGTAGTAGTAGTAGTAGTAGTAGTAGTAGTAGTAGTAGTAGTAGTAGTAGTAGTAGTAGTAGTAGTAGTAGTAGTAGTAGTAGTAGTAGTAGTAGTAGTAGTAGTAGTAGTAGTAGTAGTAGTAGTAGTAGTAGTAGTAGTAGTAGTAGTAGTAGTAGTAGTAGTAGTAGTAGTAGTAGTAGTAGTAGTAGTAGTAGTAGTAGTAGTAGTAGTAGTAGTAGCAGTAGTATAAGAAGTGGTGATAGTGGTAGTGTAATAATAGCAGAAATTGTTCGTGTTGTAGATGTTGCTGTATTTCTAGTACTACAAAAGTATGTGTTACCCTCAGTGGTTTAGCATTCAATGAAATTTCAATTTTGAAAAAAAATCAGCATTCCAAAATTGAGAACAATTATAGAAAAACATACCTGTATGACAATCCACCCTCCTCCATTAATTTGAGTTTCACACAGAATTTGTCGCTGCAATATATCAAGGCTCATAATAGCGTAAGGTGGGTATCGTTTGTTGACATCATCTCCCATACCACGGACACAAATCTCCGGCTGAAAATTAAATCGCGACTGTTAAGATAAAACAATTTCCACGTAATTCTTTTTGAAAGCGTAACTATAGGAGATTAAGGCTTAAATTATCTGCCGGTGAAAAAAAATTGTAGATCTCATTAATTTTTCCAGAACTGAACTGGTTTTTTTCCTGGCATCCGAAGGTTTTCACGGCAATTTGAACTTTCTTCTTTTTCTTTTTGATAAAAACTTTCAAAGGTTTGTGCAGAAAAAAGAAAAAAAATTCTTAAGAGTCGCGTCTTGATTTGGACAGTAACTGTTTACCTGGTTGAAGAACTGTAGCATTTTTGTTACAGTTATTTGCAAAGGTTCTTGTTGTGCGAAACTCCAAACGGCACGCAACTATTTTTGAAACTGTGAAAATAAAATTAAAAAAAAATAGAAATTCTTATTTTAGCTTTAATTTTCGCCTCCAGCGTGTTTTCAACTCGACTACAAAATTGTCGACGATTTCGATGAAAGTATTTTTTTGGATAAGTACTGATTTATAGAATGAAATTTTTCCCGGCCGAAGGGAAATTTGAACCTCGCCAAGTATCAGTGTACCCTACTGATCACTAACGGGACCTTCTGTTTTCCCTCTGCAGAACCGCAACTACTAAGATGGCTTACGGTAGTTCCGCGGGACAACTGAAAAGTATGCATATCGGAGGGCTCTTAATATGTTAAAAAACAAAATGTGAATACTCAGATGAATAAAATTGATATAAAAGTCCTCCATTAGGACAAAAAGTCCAAGCCAAACTAAAAGCCCATCCAGGCTGAAATGTATGTCTTTTTATATGAGCAGTAAAATGCTCTGGAATTCAGAGTAAATTTCAATTTATTTATACCCATTCTTATCCAGTTTAAATTGGACATCCAAATTTCAAGGTATCACTGCCTCTGAACATGTATGAATTGTTTTGATGATTTATAGATCAAGTATAACAATCTTTATTTAAAGCCTATTCAAATGAGGTTTGTTTAAATTTACGTGCGCCGAACATATCAAAACGTAACAATGAGAGCATTTTTTTTCCAATTAGAAAGCAGAAAAGGCAAAAAAAAAAGGAATAAACAAAACTATAAGTATTTTTCACTTTATTATTTATAGCCCGCACAGAATCATCAATGATTATTTGTGAAAAGCAAATGATTTGAACTAAATTAACTTTAAACAGATATAAACTTTTAGACTGAATAAATTACCTGCTCATCTTGAAGTTGGTACTCTTGTAAAGTTGTAACGGAAGCATTTACTTCTTCCAGTTTTGCCCGTAGACTTGTCAATGTCTGCATAATATTTGTGTTAGAGTCATCGGATGCTTGGGACAAAAGGAAAGGCAGCAACTTGTCTTCGAGCCTAGATACCCTAGAAGAAGTGTCAATAGAGCGAATTGTATCATAAACTAAACTCATCCTTCTATCTAGCCTGTCACTTAGTGATTCAGATTGTGCTTCGATTTTTTGCAATTGTTCTTTCAGAAGCCGTAGCTCTGATGCTTGGGAACCAGCAGGTATATCTACGGGATGTTTCGACACGGACAGTCCTGGAGAGAAATTTGGAGGCAGTTCCGGGCCAGCGGTTGTAAAAGCATTTAGACTTTCACCTGACTCCGTTTTAAATGCAACTTCACAGATAAAATAGCTGGATTCACAAACAGATGATTCTAGTATGTCCAAGTTGATGTCGGCCATGTTGCCGTTTAGTGTTCCAATACCAAGAACTCCACTTGAGGAATAATTTGTTTCTGGCTCCCCTAAGGTGATCGCCAGTAGCTCCGTTGATTCTCTATTGGCCTTGACTTGGGTCATTGATACTCTCTCTATGGTGTATGAGTTTCCCTTTGCCCGACAGTGTAGCTGACCACTGGGATCGTGCGTCCCAAGGGCTAATAAGTCGCGGTCTATGGTCAGCTCCAAAACTGTTGGTATCACAATAGCAATTAATATCGTTAAGATATTTATTGAAAAGTTATACCCATGTACATATCAGAACTAAAAGGAAAATTATATAATTTACGAGCATACCGACATAAAGCAATCGGACAGTTGCATTATATTTTTATGCTATTTTCATTATTCAAAAGAGATCATGACAAGTTTCTTCGAATGTCAACATGTAAAATATATTCTCAGAGTCCTACAGCAAGGCAAATGACACATATTTAAGCTTGACAAGACAGCTTTTTCAATTGAAAAAGCGAAAGCGAAGCCAAGGTTTAATTTGTGCATCCAACACAAATTATGGCTTTTCTAAAAAGCAAGACGGAGCACATTTCATAGGCCTACCTCGTGTGTAAGCTAAAACTTTCATGGTAGGGATCAACATCATCTGTGCAACCAGTAACACAGCCCGATACTTGGTAATACCCATAGAAAAATCCATTATCCTTGCAGCAAAAAATCACAAAAAGAAAAAAGATGGGATAGTTAAGTCTGGAGTTAATGAGCTTTTTTTTTCCTTTTTTTACATTTTTAATCCAGGAAACGTCCCACGTATGATATAATAAACTCTCTTGGATGCCTCATGTTTTCATTCCCAATCTGCCCAACCTTTGAAAGATATTCAGTAAAGGTCTGAAATACCTTGATATGAGAGTGCTATATCAAACAACCAAACAATTATATCGTTATTCACATTGGTTAAAATTTAAAGCATTTGTTGAAATTTAACGCAATAACCAATGACCGATGTATAACTTTAATTTAAAAATCAAAGTCATGTTGAAAGCTTGAAGGCATTAAGCTGTTTCTTAAGAAGTTCCAGTGAATCATGTCATTTTATTTGATTGAGTTACGATTATCTGCCAAGATTTTAATTTGATTTCAATATAATTTTTTTTAATTCAGTATCGTAGATGTGACAGTTAGTTCAAGAAACAAGATAAAAAAAAAAAAAGTAAATTGGATATTATTAAGTACTAAATAAAAAAAAGGAAGAAACAAACGTCAAACCACAATTTAACTTGTTCTTACCAACTTCTTCCTCTGCAAACTCGTAGCAACTCAGTCGTGAACCTCAAAGAAATAGGAAAAAGATTTGCAGTATCTTTATTTATACAGCTTGCTTGCTCAGTCAAACGACGGAGTTATCGTTTTAAAGAGAGCGTGTGAGAACTGGTTTGCAGACATGCAAAAATTATTATTCTCTTTCTTTTTATATGCTAAAAACTTCAGCGCTATATAATTATATCTAACCCTCAAAAAAGTTCTTTTCTTCTGTTGAGAACTCCAATATCCTGTTTTTTGTGCCCCATTTCAACATGAACGCCGTTAATATTCTAAGAGCCTTTGTATTCCAATGTCTAGTGCTATTTAAAAACTGTGGCCTTGTCTAGCAATATCCGGTTACACATCTTCGTTGACCTTCCAGCATAATACGAGACATCCTGTATAAAAGTGGTTCCGTTCATTAATTTAAAAAAAAAAGGAGACGAAAAATTTCCCGAGCGTTGAAAATTCATAGGGAAAAATCAAATTCAACCTTGTTCTTTCAGCTCTTAAGAAAATGCATTCTGACATGCTCCGATGATTTACATTAGAAATAAATTCCGACCCCTGATCCTCGCGAGACGAAACTCTAATCCAGTGCCATGAATTAACCAGTGCCTCTTTTATATTTTAGCCCAGTTTAGGAATTGTATGTGGTTTAAGAGTTGTCGCTGAGGTATTAAAAAAATAATTGAATAAAAAAGGGAAACGACAAAACAAAACAGCTACATTTCTACCCCTCCACCAAAAGAAAAAAAAATGATTAAATAAATAATGACTGTGTAAGTATTTGTGTATACTTTATAATGGTCATGGGTTAAACCAAGACCTCTCTCTATAAAGAAGATTTTGGTTCAACACATTTTTTTTTGTTTGTTTGTTTCTAGTGCTTGTTTAGGTGTTTAAAACACATAATTATGCAAACGATTGTCGAGTCATGATTGTGGTCAGTTGATATTCTCAGAGTACAGTATGACTGAAATAGTTGCCCCATATCGCCAACCCTTCCTACTGAGGTACTTTTCATCAGACCTTCGGAATTTTCGTTGTCATCTTCTCTATGGTTGCTCGTCTCATCTTTTTGGGAAAGTCATCTTTACCAGTAACTTTTTTCTAAAACTTCTGACTGTGAAGTAAAAGCTGGTAGACTATTTGATACGAGGTGAGTAGGATACTTTAATACCATTTCTTTCAATACAGACTGAAGATCAAATACGTTTTGTTCAAGCCCAACGTCTCTCTATCTAACGTTTAATTTGCTGTAGAGCTGCGTGAGTCTTTTAAAGGATAGATACAAGGTATTCTATTAGACCATATCACCAGTCTGTTATAATCATTTGTTGCTGTGATACCGTCATTTATGAAGACCTTGAGTGAACAGGCTTCAAGAGTTTACTGGCGGTTTAACTACTGTTAATTTAGACAATACTGAAGTTCTGATCATTGCTCATATGCCTTTAAATTTTCAGAATATTTCTGGGAGAAGCGTTATCAGATTGCTTTTCTGTACTTCTTGTGCAACCATGATCAATTTTTTAATACAAGCAAGTCTCTGCTTTTGGCTCCAAATTTTTGCTTTGCAATTATTTTTTTTCGTTAATATCGTCTGGATCTAATGCAGAACTTGGCAGCTATCAATTTGAAAAGAAGATACAGTGGTCACTTCAACTGTCAGAATCAGTTCAGTAATTGTATGGATTATCCACTTCCAGATTGCATTGCCACAACATGTCTACTTTCGACTTCTTTATTTATTCCAAGTCGACAAATTTTACTGAATATTTGCCTCAAAATGAAATATTATAAAACAACTGTTACATCAGATCCAATTAATTACAAGCCATTAGTTTCTTAAATATGGAAATGCAAGCCGGTGATTTCGTTGGCGAGCATTTTTGAGGGGGACTGTGTAAGCATTCCGCTCGCCTATTGGCAAGGCTTATCAGGTGTGAATCTTTCGTGGATTGCGAGACCAATCTCTATTGACTAAATTGAGCATATCGGTTAGACTCAGAATAGGCCTTATTTTTATTGTATGATACATGCTGCCTGTCAACACTTGCTTTATATCCTTAAAATGGTCTATTGAATCGATGTGAGAAGGATAGAAGCGATTGGGTCATGGTTGTTGTAGAAAATTAAAACTTTAGACGCTAGTTTATTTAACTTTATTTTTGTATCATGATAATTCAAATTTCGATGAATTCAAGCTCATCTTTTTATCCCAAACACTTGGAAATAACTGCACTGTATTACATTTAAAGAGCACATAATTATGAGTTTATTTTTACCATAAATCTGGATTGAAAGCATGTAGGTTGAACATAATTTCTCAGGTCTGAATCTAGACATATCTAATGCAGACAGATTATTTCTAAACCTAGAGCAAAGGCGATATTCTTGCCGAAAATAACTGGTGTCTATAAACCAATTTATTAAGGAAAAGCCAATACAAGCTGCCAGTAAATAAATAACAGGTCAGGAGTGCACAATTCACATTGATGTTCTGAAATTTCCTTGATGCCCTTGAATTAAATATTACTTGTAGTTATAACAAGCTTCTGTGCGTTGATTTGTTCTTATATTTAAAAAATGTAACGAAAAAAATTATTTAACAGTGAATGGATTAAAATGTAATATTTTAATCGAATACATAGTAGTAGTAGTAGTAGTAGCAGCAGCAGCAGCAGCAGCAGCAGCAGCAGTAGTAGTAGCAGCAGCAGCAGCACCAGCATTAGTAGTAGCAATAGTAGTAGTACTAGTAGCCTTGCAGTAATAGTAGTAGTAGTAGTAGTAGTAGTAGTAGTAGTAGTAGTAGGAGGAGGAGGAGGAGGAGGAGGAGGAGGAGTACTAGTGGCCAATATTTTATATGGAATCCTGGGCATAACTTTGAGGTGACTTTGAATTAATCAAAGAACAAACTTCCAATGTTCTTATTAGCATTGTCTCTCTGAGGCCGACCACCGACAGAAGTTCGCTTGAGGTGTTACATCCTTGGAAAGTTTTTGTTTGATCACACATATAGAAAGCTGTTCCTCTAGGCTGATTAATTTCTGTTTTGTTTGAAGCTAGTAGGCCTAGAGATCCATGTCTCAACTACTGTTCAAGTTTTTGTTAAGGACACTCTGTTCCCTAAGTATATTAGGCCAAGTCGTAGATGGGGAGTTCAAAAGAACAAAGAGCGAGCATTTCTTGGTTTATACCACCATTTGTTCAGGCAAACTGAATTAGTCCTACTCTGATAGACTTTATTCGTACATCATGATGACCGTGGAAGCCTGTGGTTAAATCCTACCGCTTGAAGAAGACTTGTTGCAAATGGCACTGACCTATTTTTCTCAAGGAACTACTTTTAATAAGTCAGACAAACAGGCTGCTCAGACAGAAAAAAAACCCCGTACAATTTATTAAAAAGGTTTTTGTTATTTTACGTCACAGTTCCTACTCGGGAGGTGTCTAACAACACAAAAAAAGTATAATAAAAGAATAGGAATATAATAATTATCAAACTATCTGTCTCGACATTCATAGAGCTAAATAAGATCGTTTCAATTAATTATATATCTTTTATTCATACAACAGCAAAGAGTAGCAACATGCAAACAAAAGAAATCGCCAACAAATCAACTGGAAATAATAGTATTACACTGATAGTAGTTTCCTAGTGACTGGCATTTTCTGCTTGACTCGATACAAAATGACAAGACAGCTATGGACAGCGTTGGAAAGAATGCAGTTTGGGTTCTGCCGAAAACGTCATTGCCACTTTTTACTGCATGCAGCGTTCTCAAAGACAGCTTTGCTTATCTGGGACGCAACTCTTTTCATAAGAGCATTTTTATAATTTCACTGCTCCGGACAGTGAACTACTTTGTCTATGTTACCGCCTTTATTACAGTGACATGCCCTTCCCACCCATAATCTCCGATTCTAGTTAAATAAAAGTCGCAAACAACAAAAGGCTGTGGAACGGAAAACGGCATTATTAGAAGATTACAAAAAAAAGTAGATGACGGTAATGTTAATTGTAAAGTATTACTTCTAAAGAAAAGCAGAAGGCCTAATGAAATGAAGTTTTCAACATCATTGCCATCTACATTAATTTATTCAATGAATAAGTTAACTCTGTGTAACATCAAGGTAGTGCACATGTGAAGTCATTGTTCATTCTAGAAACGCATTTCAATATAAAGATATGCATGGTTGCCACGGCAAATACTTGCTGTTATAAAATAGAGACTGTAACAAAAAGAGAGGGGAAGAAGGCAGACGATGTAGAAACACATTTGATAAAAAAAGAGAAAGAATGAGTGCGTAGGACCAGGAAGATGATTAGACGAAGTAGAAAGAAACGTAATGTCATGAAATGTTTGCAACTTTTTGGCCAGTCTTTGATGATGTTGTTTTCGCACGTTACAAGGCATAACCTGGTCGCTTTGAATTTCTCATAGCGCAATTAGATAAAGCAAATAAACTCCGTCTTATGAAAGAAGGGCATAGATAAAACACTCAGCGCGGAAAGGTCGCACACCAATTAAACTTAATTCTGTGCCGGAAACTGTGACATTTAAGAGAAAAATGTGGCAGACAGTGGCGGTCAATCTCCAATTAAGTAAAATGGGTTAAAGAAAAAAAGAAGCCCAACAATTGCTATGTAGCTAAGCTAGACTAAAGTGTAAATCTGTTGTGAAGAAAGAAGTAAAAGGAGGAGCTGGTGGAATGGGAACAGAGGGGAAGAGGGGGAAGCGGTAAAGCCCGCCAATCTGGATTACTTAGTGTGACACTGCCGTGATATAATGTTTGACTTTATTTCCTCTCAAAGTTGTTAAATTCTAGCTCTTAACGATATCAGTAACTTCTTAGCAAATAAAAAAGTTAGTTAAAAAAAATGTTAGCTTACATATATATATGAAAGGCATATTTGTTGACATAATCTATTTTTATGTAGGCTAGCGTTTTTGTTTTTTTTTTTGTTGTTGTTGTTTTTTTTTTAATTAACTTATTTATTCTCTAAGAAGCCATTCACATCGTTGAGAGCTAAAATAATATCAAAGTAAATTAAAGTTTACAGAGAAGTTGGTATTTTTACAACCAGCTGATAAATTTGAAAAAAAAAATGTGTAAGAATAAAACCATACATACTAAAATGAAATGATTTACATACAGAGTGTAGATACTGCTTGTGTAAAATAAAACTGCGGATAAAGGAATGCCATAGGAGATAAACTAACAACAGGATGCAGGGTAAATCAACACAATCTTATCAGATATGCCAACAGCGAGAAACACACATCCTGTGTACGTTCCTTAGTTCGTACAACCCTCCTCACCCCGCCGATCTAGATTTCTTAGGTAAGCAGTTTTTAAGCCTCTGTACATAAGTGTGGATATTGCTCCTCATAGATCATACCACCAGAAGTAGAAAGTCGGAAAGGATAGAGTATGTGGCACTACAGTAACTTCATTGGGTCTGTAATTGAGCTCTTAGCAATCTGCTCCTAAATCCTTTAATGGATTTTTACAGTTCATGTTGACCTTTAAATAGTGAATGACTTTTTTCCACTTTCACTAAATTCTTTTCAAGTTGCCCCTAAACGATATTGTAACACACACATACATTAAACACCATAGCAATTGCAATAATAAAAAAAAGGCAAAGCAAGTCAGAGGAAAACAATTATTCAGTGGAAAACATTTTATAGTTCTTTGCTATCAAATTAAATAAAGAATGTATCATATCGTTGGTAGATTTTCAGTGGTAGCCTTAATAAAAATTATAAATTATCACTATCTCCTGACCGAATATGGACTCTTGTTCATTTTTTTAAAATTCCATCCAGTACGTTACCTTTCATTTTTTAAAAATTACTTTTTCAAATTATTGGATTTTCTGATGTTTGTCTGCTTCATTAGCTTTTAAATCAATAAGAAAAGGGATACCAATAAAAACAAATCAAATCAAAACCGAATATCCACTTTTGTCATAATGATGAACTGTAATTACAGCTTTGTCTGTTAATAATGTCTTTAAATAGAGCATTCAATCTACGGCCAATATTTTTTTAATTATCTGGTTGCATAAAAATATGTGAAGATTTGTAGCTCTCTTCCAGTGCATTTGATATCTTTTTTTTAAATGGCTAACTCTTTCTTCTTCGAAAGTGCATTAGAAAAATGAAGTAAAATATTCAGTGTATTGAGACTATTTCGGAGCTAAGTAAAAAGAAAAAGAATGAAAATTCACATTTATTTGACACGTCTGATCTTCATCTCAGAGAAAGACACAGGATCTTTGGTTGCTTTCCAAACCCAATAGTTCCCTTCATTGGCTGGGGCTCCCCATCGTCCGTTTAAGTTGGCATTGGCACATGATTTGTACCACCAAGCACCATGAAAGTCGACAGCGCAGTTAGAACCGTGCACATCGCTGTCTGCCTCGAATGTTGAGAAGTAATGGTTGTTTGAATATGCCATAGCGTCTCCTGCTGTCCCTGTGTATTGGCTCACTTGAAGACGATACCTGTGGGCAAAGGCACACTTGAATTTGAAGTATACTTTTCGGGCCTTACTTGCTCATATCGTAAGTTCAGGTCGTCAAAAGTTAGGATCGTTTTTCTCTAGTTCTAGTTTTACATGTCGCCCGACAGAACGATGATCAGGAAATAATTGATGCGAAAGAAGCAAAATTCCAAGCAATTAATCATTTTTATTAGCCTCAGCCCCTCCCGCAGGCTGTAGCATCCTAGCTTGGTTAGAAAAAGGGCAGTTACTTTTGTCTCATAAAGTATGTTTTATATACAGTAGGCCACCTCCGAGTCATATTTGTTCATGTGGATTTCGAGGTAGATAGTCTAAAATATAATGCGCTAATATACCTCCCTAATGATGCACTGAGCTATCAAAGGATGTACCTAATGTTGATTATTTGTGTGTTGATCAAATGTCATATCAGTAATATTTAATGACAACATTTTTTTAGGATTATGTTTCACTGTATGCTCACCTAAGGTGATTTAAGATCATTAATTAGCTCGTCCTAATCATACTTCTGACAGTAATTAATCACAGACCTACATTTTGCTTCAATGCTCAGAAGTGTAACAAACAGGTAGGCCTACAATACCCAAATATTATTGAACACAGCGATGGCAGTATTGCGAGATCGTTACTCATTACATATCTACATCATTTTTTAATGGATCGAAGCTTTGGATTAAGGAAAACAAAACAAAACACAACAAAAACAAAAACAACAAACTTACTTGCTTGTTTCGTCTTCTATTCTGAAATGCCCATATTCAGCAAAAAGGTCTTGACCTTTGAACCGGATGTCCACTCGCAGTTCGAATGCCGCCTGTCGATGATTTCATTTATTAGGCTATAAAAGTGAAACCTATCATTCCTGGTTGAGTCATACAGTTAAAAAATACATTGTATCTACGTAAAAAAGGGAAAATGGTTCACTTCTTTTAATTTTAATGTTTTAGGTTTTGTGGATGTTGTGACTGAGGACATATTCCTTTATTATCACTTCTATTTAGGATGAAAAGGTCCCGTAACGGTTTTATGGCAGGTAGGGATAATAGGAACTCACAATTCCAAATGAAGGGAATTTTGAAGTTCAGAAATCATTGTTGCATTGCGTAATGCTAGTGTAGAGCTCAGGTCAGTTGCTATTAAGTTGTAATTAAACTGCATAATATGTGACAACTCACCGAGTCGGTCAACTGGTGTATAGCCTCGTTGCCTATCCAAAAGTCTCCAGTAGGAGAACCGAACCCATCACGATAGGACGTCCAGTCTCTATAGAAGTCGACATCTCCTTTCGCTCGCCTCTGTTAATGGTATGTATGATAATTGCTGTTACTTGCATGAGGTAGTAAGTAAAGTACTAATTGTAATAGCAGCAGCAGTACTAGTAGTAGTAGAAATAGTAGTAGTAGTAGTAGTAGTAGTAGTAGTAGTAGTAGTAGTAGTAGTAGTAGTAGTAGTAGTAGTAGTAGTAGTAGTAGTAGTAGTAGTTGCTGTTGTTGTAGTAGTAGCAGCAGCAGCAGCAGCAGTAGTAGTAGTAGTAGTAGTAGTAGTAGTAGTAGTAGTAGTAGTAGTAGTAGTAGTAGTAGTGGTAGCAGCAGCAGCAGCAGCAGTAGTAGTAGTAGTAGTAGTAGTAGTAGTAGTAGTAGTAGTAGTAGTAGTAGTAGTAGTAGTAGTAGTAGTAGTAGTAGTAGTAGTAGTAGTAGTAGCAATTGTAGCCGAATCATTCTTAAATTGAGAACATTTGCGAAATATCATACCTGTATGACAATCCACCCTCCTCCATTCATTTGAGTTTCACACAGAATTTGACGCTGCAACATATCAAGGTTCATTATAGCGTAAGGTGGGTATCTTTTGGTGACATCATCTCCCATACCACGAACACAAATCTCCGGCTGAAAATTAAATCGCGACTGTCAGGATAAAACAATCTTCACGTAGATCTCTTTGAAATAACAACTACAGAAGAGCAAGGTTTAAAATATCTGCCAGTGAAAAAAAACCCTGTAGATCTCAAATTTAAAAAAAAAAAAAAAACTCAAATGTTTTTCATGAGGAATTAAAGCTTTCTTCTTCTACCCTTTTAAACATCTTTCAAAAGTGTTTGAAAAAAAAAAAAGAAGAAAAGGTTGCTGGAGGCATTTTCGTTCTATTGGCGGAAAAAAAAATTGCGCATAGAGAGTAATAGAGAGTAGGCTCTTTCAACTATTCAAATATTTTGTTGAAGTTGAACCTCACTTCACAGGCATACTGCAACTTGTTTCTAAAAATAGACGGGAGAGGGCTTTATCTATGCACTTTGAAAACTCTTTAGCGAATCTTTAACTTAGTGTTTCATCACATCAATATTGCTATGTTTATTATTTGTACTTATCTTTATACTTGTTTTCGTGATGAGTTGCTTTTATGTTACAATTTGAGGGCGCCGTGTTCATCGAAAAGTAACAGAGAAGGCAGCTTTTTTTTTCAATTTAACAGCAGAAAAGACAATAATAAATAAATAAACAAAACTATGAGTATTTTGCACATTGTTAAACTTAACTCATACTGAATCATCTATAGTTATTTGTTAAAAACAAATGGTTTGAACTAAATTATAGATATAAGGCTTTAGACTGTATGAATTACCTGCTTATCTTGAAGTTCGAACTCTTGTAAAGTTGTGACGGAAGCATTTACTTCTTCCAGTTTTGCCCGTAGACTTGTCAATGTCTGCATAATATTTGTGTTAGAGTCATCGGATGCTTGGGACAAAAGGAAAGGCAGCAACTTGTCTTCGAGCCTAGATACCCTAGAAGAAGTGTCAATAGAGCGAATTGTATCATAAACTAAACTCATCCTTCTATCTAGCCTGTCACTTAGTGATTCAGATTGTGCTTCGATTTTTTGCAATTGTTCTTTCAGAAGCCGTAGCTCTGATGCTTGGGAACCAGCAGGTATATCTACGGGATGTTTCGACACCGACAATCCAGGATAAAAATTTGGAGTTAGTCCATGGCCAGTGGAGGTGAAAGCTTTTTGACTTTCGCCTGACTCTGTTTTAAATGCGACTCCACAGATAAAATAGCTGGAATCACAAACAGAGGATTCTAGAACGTCCAAATTGATGTTCGCCATGTTGTCCTTTAGTGTTCCAATACCAAGAACTCCACTTGAAGAATAATTTGTTTCTGGCTCCCCTAAGGTGATCGCCAGTAGCTCCGTTGATTCTCCATTGGCCTTGACTTGGGTCATTGATACTCGCTCTATCGTGTATGAGTTTCCGTTTGCCCGACAGTGTAGCTGACCGCTGGGATCGTGCGTCCCAAGGGCGAGTAAGTCACTGTCCATGGTCAGCTCCAGAACTGTTGGTATCACAAAAACAATTATGATCGTTAATACACTTAATTCAAAAGCTCTACCAAAGCATATAGAACCAGGAGGAAATAATATAACCTACAGGTTTGCTGTCGGGAAGCAAATGAAAAATCGATGTATTTTTCATGTTTATTTCTATTATTTAAAAGAGATCACGACAAGTTGCTACGATAGTCAACGTGTAATATATATATATATATATATATATATATATATATATATATATATATATATATATATATATATTGACAAAGTCCTGCATCAAGGCAAAAGATACATTATGGAGTTTAGCAAGATAGCTTTTTCAATGGAGAAGCGAAAGAGATCCAAAGCCAAGGCTTAATTTGCATATAAAACACAAATGAGTTTTTAAAAAAGTATATTGAAACGAAAACATTTAAGGAGGCCTACCTCGTGTGTGGGCTGAAACAGTCAGTGTGGGGGTCAGCATCATCTGTGCAACCAGTAACACAGCACGGTACTTGGTGATACCCAGAGTGAAATCCATTGCTCTTGCAGCAAAATTCACTGTTCACATTCGTTTTTGAACTTGAAAAAAAAGAAACCAGAAAATACAGATTGTATATTTAAGCCTCGAGAACAAATGAGCTTTTTTTTTTAGTATAGAATGCGTGAAAGTGTCGTACAATAAACCTCATCTTTGAATCCCAATGTGCTCAAGCTTTGTTTGATATTCGATAAAGGTCTAAAATACCTTGATATGCACAATCTATATCAAATAACTAAACAAATAATCCAACCATTATTCACATTAGTTAAATTTACATCAATTTTAAAATAAAGCGCAACAACTAATGGATCTATATTGGCCGATATATAAATTTGTAAAATAAAATCAGAACATATTTGTAACTTCAAAAGCATTAAGCTATTCCTTACGTTTTTAGAAAACGAATTCTTTTTATCTTGATAATTTGATTATTATATGCCGTTTATATACAAGTTTTGGTTCTAATGTCGGAAAAGCGATAGTTAGTTCCGGAACAAATAAACAAAAGTAATTTGAACATGAATTAAAAAAAAAAAGCAAACAATCCTTTGACTTGTTCATACCTGTTTCTTCTTCTGGAACGTTTTCAACTGTTAGCAAGTCAGTTTTCAGTCTCTCTCTTTTATACAACTGGACTGCTCAGACGAAAGACGCAGCTATCTTATCGAAGAGAGCGTGCTACAAGTGGTTGTTAGATATGAGAAAACAAATTATTATTCTCTTTTTTATATCCTTAAAACTTCAACAGAAAAGCAAATACCTCATCCTCACTTGAGGAGTCTAACATCCTGTTTTTGAGCCCCATTTTGATAAGAATTGGGTCAACATTCTAAGTAACTTTGAATTGCGATTTCGAGTGTTATAAAAGAAATGTGGCCATGTGTGTTTTCTTTGACCTTTAAGCATAAGAATTAATACGAGACATTGTGTTTAAAAGTGGTTCCGTTGAATCATTCAAAATAGAAGATGGAAGACTCCCGAGCGTTTGACATAACCATGGCACAAGAAAGAAAATTGTAAAGAAGGGGTGAAATCCAATGCGATCTCATTCTTTCTGCATCTTTATTTAATGAATTCTGACATGCTCCAGAATGATTTGCATATAAAAAAATTGTGACCTCTTATCCTCTCGGGACATAAATCCGATCCTGAGCTATGAATTTATTAAAGTCTATTTAATATTTTAACCCAGTTTAGGGATTCTGCGTGGTTTAGGGGCTGAAGTACTAAAACAACAAAAAACAAAACAAAACAAAAACAGAACAAAACCCAGCTATCCCCCCTCTTTTTTTTTTCAAAAAAAAAAAAAAAAAAAAAATATATATATATATATATATATATATATAATTCTGTATTCATTTAATTTGCTGTAGGGCTTCTTGAGTCTCACAATGGAAAGATATACGTTTTTTCTATTAGACCACATCACCTTATTAATATCATTTGGTACCGTGAAACCGCCATTCATGAAAATCATGGGCACACATGTTTCAAGGCTTTTATGAAAGATTTATTAACTTTTAATGTGTACTTTGCTCAGGTTCAGATCATTCTTCATATGTCCTCATGTTTTGAGAATATTTCTCGGAGAAAACTTTTAAAAAATTTTTAAACTTGTTTTATAATCAAAATCAATTTTATTACAAATTGGTGTCTGGTTTTTGCTCCAAAATTGTGTCTTGCAATTTTTTTTCTTGGCAATATCGTCTGCATCTGGTGTAGAAGTTGTCAGCCGTTGTCTTGAAAAGAATGTGCAGCAGTCTTTTAAAACCAATGGACAAAATCAGTTCATTTGTTGTGTGCATCTTCCTCTTCATTTCCTGTACTGCCAGTGATTTCAAGTTTTTGAAGGCTGCAGTCTTTTAATTCATTTAGTTAATTGTGGAGTGAGAAAAAATGTTTTCATTTTTTATCTTCATTACCTGTACTCCACTTAGTGGTCAACGTATAACCATCATCTACACCACTTCTTCCTTCTCGTAGGTCTCCTCTATCGACATGAAATATGCATCTATAATTTTGATTTAAGTAAATTTTCTTGATGCTGGTCTTTCCTCTACCTCTCAAGAAAAAAAAAGTTGCAAGCTCAATCATCTCTTACTAAATGTCGTTGATTGATGTTGTTATAAAAGTTTTGTCAAGCTCTCTCATGACAGTTTCAACTAATCTTTTTCACCATTGGGTTGATTCCCCTCCCAAAAAAATAATCGACTTCTTTTTTAATTTAAAGTCAACTGATTGTTAATGAATATTTGCCTGAAAACTACATAAGATAATAACGTTTAGATCAAAGTCCAGCACACATCGGATTACAAGGTAACATTTTTCTTCCAATATTGAAAGCACTATCCCTGGCACGAGAAAAGGCAGATTTTTTTGACTTGGGAGCATTTCCTGTGGGTCTGTGAGCATGTGGGTTCTACCCTCCTGTTGAGAGGGCTGAGCTGTGAAAAGTTGCTGCATCGAGTGAGCAAATGAGCAATGCGCCGATACATCAACCACATCAATCACTGCTGGCTAAATCTAGCTGGTTGGTTAAGACCCTGAATAGAGATTTTTTTTTTTTGCGCAATATATGCTGCTTGTCAAAAATTGATCTACGAATAAAAAACTTACTTGCGAGTGAGTTTGGGAAGGGGAGAAAAGCATGGGTCAAGTTTCTTGTACGGCATTAAAGATTTATGTGCTAATTTTCTCCTCTTTCTCTTTGTATCCTGATAATTCAAATTTTGTTTGAGTGAAGCTTAGTCATACCAATCACTTTGAAATAACTGCACGGGACAACATTTGGATGACCCAAAACTACTTTGAGACGAGTCTCCTTACGCCCTCATTTTTACATGAATGTGGATCAAAAGCTTATTTGTAGCACATAACTTCATCACATATTGGATCTGAGTATAGGTGAGATATTATTTTACTTACATGTCAGAGCTATAAAACAAGTTAGGAAAAAAATATCAAAGAGGAATATAAACCAGACAAATATTACTTAAATAATTCCTAAACATGGGGCAAAGTTAGTGCTATCATTTTAAGGTGGGCATCTTTAATCAAATAGGCCTGTACAGGCTGATTTTTACTACTATGCATTACTGGTAATTAAGTTAGAGTTCAAGAATGCTCAATTAACATTTGGGCTCTGATATTTCGTTGGTGCATGTGTATGAAAATATAGTTTAAACAAGCTTTTGTTTTTTCCAGAAGTTGAAGAAATGAAAAGAAAGAATTCACACAACAGTTGTAGGATCAAAATTATTTATTCCATAAATATTTTATGAAATCCTAAACAAAAAAGTGGGATAATTACCAAACTTAAAATGGAAAATTATTTTTTCCAGGAAATGCAAAAGGCATGTAGAAAACCAAGAGCTAATTTAAGAAAACAAGTCTTTTTTCAAAATTATTTAAAAAATAAAGAAGGATAGATACATTTGAAATGTATGAAGTTTCTGCAACATTTCAGTGCAGATATACAGATATTTTTTCAACTATAAATAAAACCATCTTATAACTAGGCATTATACACAAAATTAAAATTGATGGTGCTATTTTCATCAGTACACCAACTTCTAGAGATCCCTTCTAAAATATATTTTATGAGTCAATTTACTTTTAGACCCTTGGTAAAAATGTACTTAATCAAAAAGACAAAATAAAAACAGGCTACATGCACCTTAAACTCAATGCCAAAGCTAATGTCAAAATATATTTCTCCGATACAGGAAAATAATTATAATTAAGCTCTGCATTTTGAGTGTTTTATCAAAACACCAGCTGACAAGGCCCAATATTTTTACAGCTCTTTCAAGTTCTTTGCACCTTGAAATTATCATCTGAGCTGTGATGAATCAGAAAAAAAGAGAAACTTGTATTGTGCATAAACCAATACTTATATGGAAAATATGACACCTTATTAAACTGATTAGGGTAATTATTCACACAATGCAATAAATAGACATTGTCAATTGCCAAAAAGCCCTGTATATATACATTAGCATGCAGGTTGCAATATTTGTGTAAAGTCAATTTCTACAGTAATACATGTATGTTACATGAAACACACAAGGAGGTAAATATATATAATTGCAACAAAAGTTAACATGAAAACAGGTTAATAGTTCATTTTGCTACATGCACTCAAAGGGTTATTTTCTTGGTTTTATGATTTTTAACAAAATAGCTTGAAAAGGCTAGCATACAGGGATCATATAAAACCAATTGAAGCCACAATCAACTTATTTCACTGGCTTTTGATCCGCCAACACATACGCTCATTTGTTTAACCAGAAGTCTGTTTATTTCATAAGCCATAAAGTGCTGCATTTAAATCAAGAAGAGATGGTGAGTGTACATTGTTGAATAAAGATGCTGACCAAATAAAATACAATTTCTATGTCAAATATTTTAAAACTTGTGGCTTTAAATGCAACATGACAGTAATTGTATTGATCAAAAGTTAATTTGAACATTAAACAAATGCATTACAAGAATTGTCTAATTTTTTTTACCCGTTTCATCTGAGTATTCATCTAAAAGTGTACAAAGAATCTTAAGTTAATGGAATAGTTGTCATTGATAAATGGTTATTTAAACATTAGAAAAAAAACTACTGCTCTTCATGGAAAAGAGATGATTATTTGCACATCTAATCTAGGCATTTATGTATATCTTAGTTTTTCAATTTTTATATTTTTTTCCTTCACATCAGTTTAAAATTAACTTACTCCTAGACAAAATTGCAGCCTAAATCACATTTTGAAAGCAACAAAAAGCGAATGTTTTTTTTTTCTTCAAAACTTTAGAAGGAATAAGAAGTTTGCTGTAAGTTATGTTTATTACATGCTAAAAAATGAACAGATTGTAAAAAAAGATAGAATATCCAGCCAGGGAACTTATCAGTGTGCATTTCTATGTCATATTTCTGAAACTAGCGTCACAGTCTCTATGAATTAAGCAGATTTGAGACCTGGCTCATGAGATGACAAATTACATAAGCCTTGAATTTTGGAGTTTTTTCTTTAAACCAATCACTTTCTTGTCTCTAGATTTAACCCAGCAGAAAATAGCACAATTGCCTGGATATATGGAGCACCACATGCAAACATTCCATCATCATTTTAATCAGCCTCATGTCATAATATCATTGTTCTGGTAAGGAAACTCTTACGACCTTCCCTTAATTCACAGCTCCTCTAATTGGCCAAACCTTACATGACATAATTATGTCTTCTAAGAAAAGCTTGCATATCTACTTCCTCATAAACTGAATATGATGCATGCATGATATGGAAAAAAATGTACAAATCATAAGCATACAATTAATTTGTAAAAGTATAATTAAAGCAAAGCCATTGGGCAATAAACAAATTACACATTAGTAACTCAACTTTTACGAGCCTGCATAGGTGAGCAGAGGAAAGTTTAACCTTAAATACAGTTCTAGTTTAGTTTAGGCATCATCTTTGATGCAGATAATAAGGGCATTGTTGGAAGACGTAAAATTTTTGAGCCAGCAATAGTACTTTCAATGCCACTTGGGTAAACAGACAAATACTTTGTATCAGATGTGTGCATCTCACACAAATTTTTTACTAATGGTACTTCAGACATTTTAGAGTAAGAAATATGTTTACAAAGCTCTGTTGATGTTGGTAAGGATGGCATTGGAGATAGACAATATCTTCCAAATCTATAAGGCTCTAATTGAGTCTGTGCTTGGATTTTTTGTGGGTCCTGTGCCTTTGCAGTACGATTAAAGAGAGGAATATCTAAATCACAAGCATTAGTAAGTTTTTTTAAATAGCTGTCACTATCTGCACACATTCTTCTGGGGCTCACACTTCTTGATCTACTTTTCCTGTTACTGTTTTTAATCTCACCCAAAGCAGCCTTCATGAGACGAGTAGGATTGTCTGGCTTCTTTTTGCTACGTGCTTTTCTGTCTTCAGGCTTCAAGTCCTTGTTGTCAATGTACTCAGCTGCTTTAGAGGGCTCAATTCCATCTTTCACCACTCCTCCACACCTTTTCCATTTCATGCATGTGGTTGGTTTTCGCAAAGACCTCCAGCAATATACAGCTGAATCTCCTTCCTTTGATACAATATTTACTGGGGAAATATATTCAGACTCTAAACCAGTTGGTCTTGAAATTAAATCAGGAACTCGCTTAAGGATTGTGTTAACCTTTTTTCCTGAAAATTCTGTTTCCTCACTATTCAGACTATTTAAGGAATTTGGTGACTGAATTTTGCAGCCAGATATACCCTTCTGATTTTCAGCTGTGACAGAATGAAAATGATAATCAAGAGCCCTGTGTCTCAAAGCACTCTTAGTATTTCTGAGAGGTGCAGTTATACTTTCCACTTCGATGCCATCCACCCAATTTTCTTCCTCCTCAACCAGCAAATTCGTTTGGATTTTATCTTTGTTTTTAGCCATGGAATCTCTTTTAATTGTCACTCTTTGTCTACATTCAGGCTTCTCTGCCTTACTGGTCATTTTGACAAATTTCTCTCCACATGAAAGATCTGAAAGTTTTGCTAAAACCTTTTGAATTTCTTGGTCAGACAGTTTTTGTTTTGATGTTTTTCCCTCACAGTCTTTCCTTTGAGATGGTGTTGATTGACTAGCAATGAGAAGCTTGTTGAGCATTGCTCTTTTAGGTCTTTTTTTAAACTCAGTTTTTGCTTCCCACACAGTCTGAGAGGGCCTGTTGACAGTCTCTTTGGTTACTGTATTTGATACTTTTGAATCCAGCAAAGGCGCTTTTGAAAGAGGACCTAAAGAATTTTCAGAACTTGGATCCGATGAAGGGCCAACAATGTTTGTATTTGAGTTTTGTACAGGATTATCGACTTTCTGAACAGAATGTGCTGAAGCCATCATCATCATGTGAGTCTGGAGAAACATAAGCATGAGTTGTTGCTGCTGCTGTTGTAAAGACAATGCCATCTGCTGAACATCATTTCCTGCAGGGAAAGAGGAACCAGGGATTGTACCAGGTAGTGCCTTGTTCTCTATGTCCGAGGTTGTATTTGGAATAAAATTTGGATCGTTTGACCCTGAGGTAGGACCTGTTGAACAGTATTGTGAATTAGATGCTGTCTGACCTGTTGAACAGTATTGTGAATTAGATGCTGTCTGACCTGTTGAACAGTATTGTGAATTAGATGCTGTCTGACCTGTTGAACAGTATTGTGAATTAGATGCTGTCTGACCAAGCCCAAAACTCTGACAGGAGTTTTCATTTTTCAAGACTGGAGATGATCTTTTATCTGTGCTCTGTATTTCACCTTCACATAAAGTTCCCGATTGAGATTGCTGAGACTCTGTCAAAGATAGCTGATTTAGCATCTGAGCTAGAGAACCATTGCTTTCTGTTCTTGATAAATTCCCCCTTTCAAAATGTAAAGTCTTTTCTTTATATTGCTTTGTTTCTCCACTCAGTCTACAAGCATTACTTCCTTCAGGTTTATTAGAGATTGAGAGCTTCTCATCACTTTTTTCAACTTTCGAATGTGGTGTATCGTCAATTATTCTGTTGCCACCTTTCACAAATGCAGCCCTTGGATATTTATCGAATTTTGACACCTGATTGTCAGAACTTCCATCACTTACTGAGGTGTTAAAAGAGCCAGAAATACTTGTAGACTTGCTAGAGTCCAAACTCTTATTTAAATTGGCTTTCCTTAGTCTCACCCAATCATCCATTGTTGGGGCTGGCATCAATTCATCCAATTTATTTGACCTGGTCCAGAAATTCTTTCCCCATGAAATTTTTCCAAACTCGCTTTTGAGTGCCATTCCCATTGCCTGGCTTGAGCCTCCTGAGAATTTTTCACTGTCAGCAGAGGGCTCTTTATTTCCTCGCCTAATGGGCCAACTTTGGCCTTCTTTTAACACGTTTTGCATCTGCTCACTTCTGTCAAAGGTTTCTTCCATGGGAATTACATTACCTTCAACATTAGCCGGTCCAATTTTTTCAGTTGGCATATTAGATTGTTTCTTTACGCAGTCAGAGTAAGAAAAAGGTCTTGAATAAGTTGCAGCTGCTAAGGGCTTTGAATTAAAAGGGGTGGAGTGTTGCATCGGAGCAGCAGCTCTCATGGGTGAAGAAGCCCAAGACTGCGTGCCAGCCACAGTGAAAACTGTTGCATCAGGAATACAGGTTTTGTTCCAAGTTGGTCTCTGTGCTGATACCTGGGTTTGAGATTCATTAGGAGGAAGGATGGATTGCTGGAAAAGTCTAACAGCTACAGGCATTTTGCTGCCTTTAGCTTGTATGCTTCTCTGAGGCAAATTACAGTCTATCTGTGTTAGAGAAAGATGCTGGTCCTTTTCGGTAAAACTCTCATGACTTGGAGTTGGAATTCCTTTGTTTGAGAGGCTCATTCTCCACGTAAAAGTATCTAGTGTCATGCTGTGGAGAATTAAAAAAAAAGAGCATCTGAAGTATAAAATCAATGAAAATATGCTCCAGTATAAAAACATTTGAAACAATTCTCACATAAATAAGGTAGATGCCAAATAACACTCAAATCAGAAGTTGTAAAAAAAAAATGAAAATATAAAAAAAAACAATGCAATTTAATATCTTTAAGAATAAAAGTGAACTTAACCTCTGAAATGACCAAGTAAGTAATAATACCCACCCATCTTAAGCTATCTTTTTGTCTGTACCTAGTCAGTTTTTTTTTTACATCTACCATTAACTTTTCGTGGACCAAATCTCATTAATATTTGAATGAAAAACAATGTACTTAAGTTTAAAGAAGAAGGTAATAATTTCTTGCATCCACCTCAAACTGCTTTAGTTTCAATGAACTTATTTTTACACGACTGAATTTAGTAAGAAGAAAGTTATACAATAGCACTGGTATGAAAACAGCAATAACATAATTAACTGAGCAATGAAATAAAAAGTCCAAATGATTTAGTATGTTTAAAGTACATATTCAAGAAGACATAAAATCATCTGAGGTTGGGGAAATTAAATGTAATGCAAACATTCATCTTCCTTCCAGGAATCAAAATTTAATTTCATACACATTGATGCATTTAAATATGTACATCAAAATGTGTCTGTAATTTGTGCTTTCAAAAACTAATGGCAATGTCTGGTATGGATCTCCAGACATGTCTTCTTTATGTCTGATCCACTAATAATAGACTCATTATTACTACAAAATAACATTTTTAAAGCAATGTTGTAATGGTTGTAATGCTTGATTACTTTAAAACCATTTAATTACTTTTTAAATTCTATGCTCTTAAAGGACAAATCAACTCACTCAACCCTAGGCTATTTTTAGGATTGCAAGGCCAGTGTTTCAGAGCAGCTGTAAAAAAATTCCCATGTCCCTCCTAATTAATCAGTTTACATGAAATTTGGCCATGCAAATTTCAACAAGTAAACATTTTAAACCAAAAAAAAATTGAATACTATATATTAAAATTTTTTTGTTAACTTTTTTTGGAAATGTACACAATTTTGATATGACTGACCAAAAAAAATTAATCCATTATATAATTTGCCTGCATGTGAGAGTTTACTAGATCTAGATCTAGTGTGGCTGTGCGAAGTGACCTCAGGAAAAAAATTCCTTTAAAAAAAATTATCAAATCTTTTCCACTCCCATCTACACAAATTCGAAACCAAGATGCTGTGCTTGCTTGGAGGGTACTCACTTAAGCGATAGACACAAAAGTGGGTGAGACAAAAAAATATTAAAGGCCATCCTGTGTGCTTCAAGGGATCAGCTCCCTGAGAAAATCATTCACTGAGTTAAAGGTCAGTCATGTTATTTACTTTGAGCTCACAGGACAAAAGCAAAATCAATTTTTTACACATAAACTTTACCCGTTTGCTGCATTCTTGCTTTCTGGGTTTAAAGAATGGGCTACAGGGCTTGCGAACTTGTTACTACTTGTAGAAGGACATTTCAGACATGTTTGTGGTCTTCCTCTTCCTCTACCTGTTATACAACATAAATTTAAGCAATTAATGCTTACTATAAAAAAAATTCTTCAAACAAACAAAGGCAAGTGGACATGTCACATGATCCATGGCTTTTAAAAATGATTGTACATAAATACATACTCTTTTGTATATGATACAGATATTGAACATTGCAAGTTTGAGCCATTCCATCCTTACATTTCTGGAGTGGCAAAGAAAATTTATACAAGTTCGATGTCCACAAAAATGTCAATAGCCTTAAATTGTTGTATCAACCCTAGAGGAGTCATCACTGTTGTGATAAGATCTTAAATAAAGAACTGCTTAAATTCATATGACAGTCAGAAAACTATACATTTGTAGTACAAGAGGACGCAAAGCCATGACTGGAGAAGATCTCTGAGAACTGGAAAGGCACATATGGGCAACACTGCAACATCAATTAAAATATTAGAGACACAATGACCATCAAGAAATACAGTTGCACCAAGATCGGATTCAACCTCGATGAACTGAAGACTACAAGGTTCTTGCAGGATTAAACTTCTCAGTCTTTTCAAGCTAGCATGTTCCTGAATCATCTTTTTTTTTGTAAATGAGGATGATTCGGAGGCTAAATGCCTGTTCTTGTCTCTGCAAGACGGGTGTTGTAATGAAGTGCAGGTTTCATTTCAGTCTATTCCATTTGTCCTTTATTATATTTTCATTTCTTTTGTCTTATTTATCTGTCTCCATTTCTGATTGATTTTTCTTTACTATTTGTTTGTTTACTTACAATCACTCTCATCTTTAGATCTCAAGGTCTAGCTCCACATACTCTAAGGATAAATCTCTTTTCAAGCTAAACAGCATAATGTTCAATGTATGATTAAATGTCTGCAATCGCTTAACACGGTGAATAAGTATGATTTTAAAGAAATAAAAAAAAACACTGAGCAGGATCAAGAGTTCAATATGCCAGTCTTCATAATTTTTTTTTCAATTTAAAAAAATGTATAACCCAAGGAAAAAAAAATTCCCTTCAACATTTTTACCTGCTCTCCTTTGGCTTATGAGGGAAGTTTTGGCTTGGCTATTTTGTGTGATCACTGTGCTTTTGCTGCGTTTGATTCTGGAAGCAAAATGTAAGAATTAACCAATTTAAGCCTGAGATGAAGTCGTAAAGGTAAAAAAAATACAGTATAAATAAATGGATTTATAAAGACAATTCAGTCAGTTAGGCAGGCACCTAGTAAGCCTCCTCTACCCCTTTGCCCACGATGGAGTTGGGGGGAGGGAGTGAGTGTGAGAGAGAGAGACAGACAGACAGACAGACATACAGACAAACAGACAGAGAGACAGACACAGACAGTGATGGACAGACTGAGAGTAGGGGACAAAAGTAAACGCCACCCACACATAATAGATCGAGGATGAATTCTTCAAATTTTTTGAAGAATTTTGTTTATTTCGAAAAAAGGTGTTCCAAATAATCAAGGGCAATAACTTTCTTTATGAAATAGATTTAGGGCCTTTCTTGGTTGTGTCTGCTGCGGAAACCAGAGAAAAATAAACATGCAGTAAATTAACATTCAAAATCTCCTGCGTTTTGTTGGGGGGTTTTTTTGTGTGTCGTTTTGGTTAAGATGTTACATCATTCCCTTTTTCAAAAACATCTTTTCTCTCTGATTTCCCTGAACAATAAAATTAAAAATAATTTTCCTAAAACTGCTTATTTCTCTTCTACTTCCTGTATCCTTGTTCCTTTCTCCTCTTCTCCTTTACCCTGTGCCCCTCCCCTCTGCGATTGCACATTTTCCTTATTTTACTTCCTCTTATCCTTGCCCCAATCTCTTCCTTCCCCTGCTACTCCGTCTCCACCTTCACTCAGCCTCATCTGATATTCTCCTGCTTCCTCCTCTCTTTTCTTAGACATCCTCATCATACATTATTCTCTCTTTTTTCTTATTCTTGCTTAGATCTTCTCCTATTTCTATTCCATCGTTTTATTTCTTATGAAGCTAATTTCTTTTGAACATTTGGAGGCATATTTATTGGGAAATGAGTTCAAACTTCAAATATTGACAAAAAGGTAGAGATTGGACGGGGGAAACAGATGAGTTTGACAAATTCATGATTTTGAAAGATCCATTTGCAACATTACTGAATAATCTGTGTATGCAATTTAGTTTTTTACGTTATCTCTGACCACATTTCAAAAGACAAAAGTAGAATTTCATAAAACAAGAAAAAAAATACAATTACAACTGATGCATTCTAAGCACAAAAACAGAAATATATAATTGTTTCATATATTAGACAGGGATGTAGGAAGCTCAATGATTGAAAATTACTGCTATTCATGTTAAAAACTTCATTACCTGCTCATGGGTGGTTTTCAAGTTGTAAATTGTGAGTTTTTAACTATTGCAACATTAAACAAAGAAGATAAAAAAGATTTGAGTCACAGAAAAAAGCATTTCGTCAATAAGTAGTTAAATGCAAAAAAAAGGACAGATTTTCTGTATACAATCTGGACCTAATTAATATGCAAACTTGGCTTTGTTGATAGCTCAGCACCATTACATCACTACCGCAACAAAATAATATAAGCCCATTCCATTGGAGCTTTTAAAATTATTTATATTCAATTTTAAACTGGCTGGATTTGATTCCTAGCCAGGAGGTACTGTCTAGTACGTCTGCAGTATTGATTAGGGTTCTAAAAATTAATCAATGAGCATTTTGTCCGATGTTACGGTGACACAAGTTTCTGTCATTTTAACACCTGGAAGATTCTGAAGAAATTGATAGTTTATAAATTGTTGCAAATAATTATCAAACTTAAAGGCATAACGTCAGGAGAAGCATATTAGTGCTTTAGGATTCGTTGCCCAACATGCTTAGATTTATCTAAAAATAAAATGATTAAATCTTTTGAAACGAGTACTTCACACAAAAGCGTCAAAAATGCTGTTCAGATTTATATGGGGCCTGAAATGCTTCCAGACATTAAAGTCAGGAACTTTTTTTGCCGACGTTATCCTCCAGCGGCGATGACAGAAATGGAAATGAATAGCCCTTCCACTATTTAGACTAGCAATAAAATAAAGAAGGTTTTACAGGAATGAAGAGATCGTTTACGATGAACTTGACAACATTGCTTTAGTCCAGAAAGTAAAAATAAACAAGCAAAGAAGTACCGTATATTCTGGAACTTATAGTATGACATGAAACAACCAAGTTTGTTTTCAGAGGCCCAATCAGATTTAAGGGTTTTAATCACCTTGATTATTGTAGGGAGGTGAATTCTATTTTTAGAATCCTTCTGTATACAAGCATGTAGCAAGCTAGCTAAGCTTTTATATCAGCTGATCTGCTCTGCTTAAAATAGACCTCTAACTGACATAGAGTATAATGTCCGGAAGCACTTATTAAAGATTAGATTTAACTCTTTAAGGACGGGGCCCATTTCCACTTTTGGACACAGTGAAATTCCACTTTTGGACGCAAGCAGAAAATTGGTACTTAAAATTTTTGTAGGAGGTTTTTTTCAAAGTGCTATAGTTTAAAAAGTACATAAGCCACAAATATTTGGTTGGTATCATTTTAAAGGGAATTGAATATACTTTTGCAATATGTAAAGTAGATAAAATTTATGTATGTTGTTTTTAAACAAATTTGCAAAATATTACGTAAGAGATGGTGAAAAAAAATAATTACATAATGATTTTCTCTCTTACCTTGATAAATATGTGGCCACAGGTAACAGCTACTGGATCAAACTTGTCATCATGGCAAAGTATATCCAATTGTGAATAAAATAATGCACACACAATCTGTCTAAGTTCAAATCTTGATTTTTTATGATTTTTTTTATAAAAGTAGTGTCAGATGAGAAAAACGCACAAAATATAGAGTGAAATGGAAATGAAGAAAAAGGAAACTAAATTCTATATACAAGTTCTATATACAGTGTTTGAGGTTTGGGAAATTTATAGTTTTTCTCTATGGTATGCCTCAAAACAACCATTGGGGTGGAGGTGAGGCTTATCTTCACAGCCTGTGCAGATAAAACCAGTCCGTTTTGTACAGTATTGACATTTAGTGTCATTCTTTGTGTGCCTGATCAGGTGTTGTTTGGCAGACAATCTCTCAAGTGGTAGTGGATCTGGTCTTCCTGGGAGAACCCTGCCTGGCTCAGGTTGTGCTAGGGGATTGTTAGTCAAGCCTGCCTCTTGAGCATACATTTCCACAAGACCTTTCAGGACAGATTCTTTGAACGTTTTCAAAGAAAATTTGGAACTTCTCAGTTGCTGTGGTGTAGGGTTATTTTGTATTTTGTAGAGTGTGAATGCATTTATATGTACAATTTCCAGAGCCCAGAAATAAATTTTTTTCCACCATTTCTTTGATTTGCGTGTGTGTAGTCCATAGTAACCGAGGTTTTGATCGGCACGATCACATCCGTTCATAAACTGGTTGTACTCATGGACCATTGTAGGCTTTGTTTTGCCCCTGACTTGGACAGTCTCAACAGTAGAATTATTTGAGACCATGTGTACAGGTTTTTTGGCTTTCTTATCTTTGAAGGAGAGGCAGAGAAGTTTTTTGTCAGTTGTCTTGTAAAATTTAGAATCCATGTGTTGCAGTTTCTGTGTTTTCAGCTCTGGTGGGAAATTCTTTCTGTTTGTCTGTAGTGTTCCTGTGTAGTAAAGATTTTTTGCAGTAAGATGGTCCACAAGAGCCCTAGTGGTATACCATCTATCAGCATAGATGTGGTAACCTGTGCCTAGGTCCTTCAATAAAGTGTCAAAAATTCTTATTGCCATACCACTATCAGGATCACAGACGGGGTGATATGACGTGTTAGCTCCAAAGTATGTCAATATTTGTAGCACGTAACCACATGTACTGTCGACCAGCCCGAAACTTTTGATATGGTATTTCTCTGGTTTACTAGCATTGAATTGCTTATACTGCCACCTGCCCTTGTAGCCAACAACCATTTCATCGATGGACAGCTGTCGAAATGGGGTAAAGACTTCGTTGAAGCGCTTGCAAAGGGAATCAACAAACGGCTCGATCTTCGCCTTGCTTTCTGCCTCTGGTTGGCCTGTGTGCAACATTGTCTGAAAGATAGTCAAAAATCTTTCTCTACTAAAAAGCTGGTGGCAAGCTGGAGTGTAATAATACCATGCTCTAGACCAGAAGTCCTTGATCACTGGCCGAGGATCAAGTCCCATCAGTGTCATCACAGCGAAAAACTTGTAGAGTTCAGCTCTGGTGACTGGAGTCCAAGAGGCAAAGCGTGATCTTTTTCGGGAAGGGTTGTTTTGCTGGCATCTGATTTCAGCATAGCTGTTGATGGAATTCACTAGTGAATCAATAATGTTCACAGTGAACAGGCACAGAAAAGCCTGTACTGCACTGCAGTTTTCTGGTAGATAACCAGGTTGAACTCCAGGGGGTCTTTTAGGCAGAAATCTAAAGTGATTTTCTGTAGCCTCTCCCTGTGTAGCCTCGGTCCAGCCTGCGTCAGTTGATGTAGATCTAGCACTAGGAGGACTACTATTGGCAGATGTAGATCGAGAGGATGAAGTAGATGATGAAGTTGAAGGCTGGGTTGTTTCTTGAATTATTTCTGTTTCAGAATCACTTGACCGGTCCGATTCACTATAGCTGTCTGAGGAATCAGCCAAACCTCCACCACAATTATCGTCACTCTCATCTAGAAAGTCTAGAACTTCTTCTGCCCTAAAGCGTTTAGGTGGCCTAACAGTGCGTTTTTCTCGAGTCGATTTAGATCTAGGACTAGCCATTATAGGTTTGAAAACCTTTATCCTGTTATCAACTTGATAAAACAATACAAACTTTCGCTACAACAGAAATCCTGATTTGCAGAATCTAGATCTATAGATTTAGAGATTTGTGATTCAATCAACGCGCGCTTCGGAGTCAGTTTCAACACAAAAGACAAAGCAAAACTAACGGAACGGAAGTAAAAGATGTAAATATTACGATAAAACATGGTCCAGCTTTCTATAACATGGATTGGATTTGTGATTGTGCCTTTAACTCAAGTATAACCGAGCAACGCACTGTCCGTTGCTACGTCTAAACACAGTATGCGGAAGTAACGGATAGTCCGTTGGTGCGACTAACCATGACCTATCGATCAACGCATGATACGTTGATGCGACCTAGAAGAGTTAAAAGGAATTGTGCTTTCTGTTTGTTCCGTTTTTTTAAGTAAAAAGTTAGAGTGTGATGAAAAAAAAAAATGAAAAAAATATATGGTTTTTACCAACATAGGTGGCCACTTTTTAAAAACAACCACTCAAAAACATCAGTATTTTATGTGACGTTTTTCGTCGAAAAATGGTAACTGATTCAATACAAAACTGAACAGAATTAAATTATACCGTTTTAAAGATACACCAAACTATACCTGCTATCTCCTCAACGGGTGCTTGGAAGAATACATTATCATTTTTATTAGAAAATGTTTTTGAAATCGAAAAAATGTGCATGAAATCATCCTACTAGTCTACTATTGATCTTTTGAGAATTGCTCATATTGCTTACTGAAAGTTAGAATCATCCATTTCTTCAATGTTTCTCTGCTTTTCTTTTTCACGAAGCTTTTCCAGTAATGCCTTTCTTTCATCTTCTGAAATGTTTGCAGAAATCTGTGAGATAAATACAAATGTATAATGCAATTTGAATCACATATTATGGCACATCTTTAAAAAAAAATTTACCTGGTATTTTAATGGACATCTTTGTCTTACTTATATTACTGCATAAAATTGAAGAAAGAGTAATGTATCCAAATTTTCATAAACTCAGATTCTTTTTTTGTTTGCTTAAAAAAAAATTGTAACAAAATAAAAATAAAATATACCTTCCAGAATCAAGCTGGACAAGTACCTTCTGATGTTGCACAAGCAAGTTGATAATGTTCTTTGTCTTCCAACTTAAAAAAAACTGTTACAAGTGGTTCCAGCTAGAGACATAAATATATCCAAGAGAATGGCTTTCACAGCCACATGACAGGCCTGACTTTGCCTTAGAAATAACATGCACAGCACAAAATGACATTCTTCCCAAAATCTGCTACATTCCATCACATTCCTACATCATAAGAAATGAAATACACAAGCCAGTACAAAACTAGGCAAAAGAGAAGTCATCAGCATCAACATTTAAAAAAAAGGATATGGCTGGAGAGATGGGACAGAAACTGAAAGAAAAGACTTTTCTGCATCTTGATCCCATAACTAGGAACAAACAGACTAAAGAGTAAAATTCAATAGATAGTAACCGAGTAGGGACAAGCTACAAGAACCACTCTTCACAAAAATTTTTAGATATAAATAAAACATGATGCATCTGAGGACTAATGAGTTTCAGATCATCTCTAAGTTGTTTTTTTTTAAGAGGGTAGGGGTGATGGGATGGGTTCCATAACTTTCATCTTTTTACTGTGGGCTGCTCACCGACAGCCATTTCCAATCTCATTGTATAATTAGATTAAAAACTTTTTTACAATTTGTAGTTTTTTTCTTTAAATGACTGTCCTGCTGACCAGATGCCCCCTCCCCCCCCCCCTTTTTTTTTCTGCACTCCATCGACTTTGTCTTCTCAACTTCCTCCTCCAGAGGCTCTTTCCTTTTCTCTTCTCTCCCCGATTCCGTCTGACATGTTTATCTCTGAAAGTAGAGGCTTTTCCTTTTCTTCTAAGCTATTCCATTCATAATTTACAATTTCACACTCACCATACTCATCTATTTAAAAACCCAACCTATCCAACTAAACATTTTTTCACCCTATAAAAAGATTACCAGCTCCAGTCTCTAATAAATCCCTTCCCTTCATGCTTCAATAATCCCCAATATCTCAGCTAGTTTATTGTGAGGAAAGACAAAGCCTTCTCAAAACCAACCCTTACTCAATGCTTCAATTCCTTAAACTTTTTGGTAGAAAAAAAAGGACCTCTTTATCATAAAAGAGGCCTTTTCTCTTTGTAAATATAAACAGGTCTAGGTTAGGGACAAATTCTTTCATGTTTTGCCTCTTTCTCCTCCTTTTGTCTTCTATCCAAATTCTTTGTTTCCATATAAGATTCTTCTGAAAACCTAGGGGACATTGAACTTTAAAATATATAGCTGTGACAAATGACAAACATATGATCCACTAAAATAGCGAAGATCTACTTTTGCCTGCCTTACTCTAAACCATATGAATTTCATGTCAAAAAATCAGAACTAAAACGATTTCTTTGCTTGTGATAAATGCTTTTCATTAATGTGAAGAATTTGCAAATTGTTGATTTGCTTTACCAAAATCTGATGCACAGAACTTTACCAAGCATTAAAAATATGAACGAAGTTCTCTAAACATCTTTTACAAACAGCACATGACTTGTCAAAGTGTCTTCAAAGCATTGTCTGGATTGGGGATAACACCATCTAAGAGCTTGGAGGGAAAAAGTGGCACACATCAAAAGACTTTTTTCTTTTATTAAACATTTAAAGCTAGGATATTTTCATTTCTTCTGCAGACCAGCAAAAACAGAGATCTCTGCAGTTGCCGAGTATTTCTAATTTTACCATATGGTGTCTCAATGACGCTGGGGCATAATTCAAGAAAACAGTCTAATAAGAATAGATAGTTAATTTTGTAAAATTCCAATCTATTTTTCCTGTCTTTCATTAAGTACTCTCTCCACTAGGCAATGCACTTGTATAACTATTGTAATATAGTTTTAATATGGGTTTTATATAGATTAAATCAGGAAAATATGAAATTGATTGCTTGCAACATGTTACTTGACAAAAAAGTCTTGTTCTACAGGCAAACAGCAAGGCTACGCTCTCATTTCACTAAAATTCTTACTTAGGTCTTACCTATTTATGCACAGGCAGAGATGAAACTTATCATCGCAACTCATATGTACCTTTTCATGGACAAAAAAATACTAAAAAAAAACAATCAGTGGTAGGCAAAATCTTACAGTAAGTCTCAATTTGAAAGCATTTTGGCCACACCTGGCGATTTTGCACCAATGAATTAGTAAAAATTTAATATTTTTCTTCTTTGCTTAACCCACAAAAAGAAACCTTCTCTCCTTCTCCAATTATGATGTGATGATCTAATTTTTAATCCATTCCCAACAGCAAAAAATAAAAAAGAATTTGAAGCAACAAAAAAAATCAAGAAAGAAAAAGACAATCAAAACATGCATACCTGATTTGAACTTTCTTTTCTAAGTCTTATCAGCTCCTCTTGTTGTTTATTAGCTGCAGCTTCTTGTAGCCTTTTGCGATCTTCCTCTAACTGTTGGGCTGTATGTCTTTTAGGTTGCTCCTTTCATAAAATTTAACAATAAAAATATTCATCTTCTGGTTGAAATTGCGATAGCCTCAGCTAAAAGATCACAGTAAGTTTATTGCCATGACACAAGATATGCTACGTATTACATTTCTAAACCATTATTTAAAAGATCTAGGAATCTCTCATAGTTAGCGTACGTGATTCAGTTAAAATTTAGATGCATCCACAAATCAATCATCTTAAACACACAGATTGCCATTAAAGAACCCATTTGATTTTTGAAGATTGAATGGGCAGTGCCAGTATTGAACAGTATTGGGTGGCACTTCATTATTTTCTGCCTGTAAAATGTATGATGCACTTTCCTTGTGGCATTAGTCACTTTTTATCTTTTTATTCCATCTTATTGAAGGTAATTCCTTTTCAAAATATAACTGCACAATCTTAATCTGTTCTTTTTTAAATACACAAATTTAAACAGGCTTATCACAGATGAATCAATTAAAAGCAGATTCTTTTCCAAGCAAACACTTTTTGAATACATTAAGAGTAAGATTTAATTTATTTGAGCTGGCTGCAGGTAAATACATTTTACAAAGAATCAAGATCATTTAGTCCTAATTGAGCCTAATTTGTGTTCCCCATGCCTCATATATTGATAACATTGCCTGGCCTGAGTGTTCAGTCACATATTTACAAGCCTTGTTTGTGATAAGAGGTGGTATATCAGGTTAGGTAAAAACATACAATAACTTTTCTTTGGTGAGTTAACTCAGTGCAGAGAGGGGCAAAATGATAACATTGCTAATCATAAAATCTACTCAACTTATTTCAGACTCGATGTAACATGAATAGAATATTTGATAAACAAACAAAAGATAAAAATGAATTTAGCCTATTGGTAAAGAAAGTAATTGTTCAAAAAGGATAGGTCACTTTTCACCTTCATTAATTCATGGTATGCTTGAAGATGTTTCTCCAACAGATTTTTTCCCTTTATTTCTATCTTTTCCCTTTCATTGGAATCAGCACTGGTGTTGAGTTCTATCGATGAAGAGTTTGTTGCAGTTGCTGACAGATTCTATGGAGGCAAAAAAGGAAAACAACTGCCCTAAGTCAAGTAAGAGACAACACAACAATCACTTGAGTAGGCTATAGCTCTTGTAACACTGCATTATGTTGCCATATGATAATGTCTTAAACTAAAAGATCATGTAAATCAATGAATAAAGGATAAAAAGCTAGGTTAAGTGTTTAAATTGCAAGAACTTTGAACACAAATTACAAACTTCAACATAATCGGAACCGCAGGCTTAAACAGCCAACTCAGTTGTTACAATGAGTGGGAAAGTATTTTGATGTGTATACCCCATATACAGGTTTTGTGAAATTGAAAAGCCTTTATAAAAAAAACCCCAAAAACTTGTGCATGTTAGACAACCAGGGTGAATCAAAGGCAAAATTTAAACTTATTGAGTTGTATGAACATCATGAAGGTAAATTTTTTTACCCTTGAACAGAGCTAAAGAATTATAACTATAACATTTATATAGTCAGAGCTAATTCTTTAAACACATTTTAAAAGGACCAGTTCCAAAGTCCTGAGCACAAATATTCGTTAAGGGAAGAATTTGACAAAATGCCCATAATCCAAAGTATTAAATTTACTTAAGTAAGTAATCTACTTATATGCAGGTTTAGCAATTCTTTCATGATCCAGTCATCCATTATCAGGAAAATTGTTGATTAGACAACAGATTTAAATTCACCCGCCATGTTTAAGGAATCAATAGACCTCTATAAGCTCAGTTAAAAGAGTAGGAGGACTGACAAAAATGATCATTGATTAAACCCTGGCACAGATAATCAGTGATGAGATAGATCTTGTTAAGTCACCCCTGTTCGTGACTCCACTCTACCCAAAACTAAAAAAAAAAGAAAAAAAACCTTCTTTAAAACTTTAGAGATGATCATATCAAAAACACCTAATCTTATGTCTCTAAAAGCTATCATTGCTAGAGCTTGACCAATATAATGGTCCTTGAAATCAAAATTTCAATTAAAAAACTGCAAATAAACTTCAAAAATGACAAAATTTTAACAAGAAAAATTGAATGGGGTAAAATATAACTTCAAGTGCAATTTATTTAAACTCATTCAGAAATGTTTTAGAACATTGAAAAAAATAAAGGCTATTTTCGAAAAGTCTAAAATATTTTTATTGCTCATAACCATTAACTGTTTGTAGGAAAAGTAAACAACAGCTAGCATACCTCATTCAAAACTATCTGCTTCCTTTTTGCTGCCTTCTTTTTCTTTTTTGCCAGTTTTAAAGCTTTGGCTTCCATTTCTCTTGCTCTTCGTTCAAAGTCTCTTTTTCGGCGATCTGCTTCTTTCTGTTGCTTTTCTATTTCCTTCTTGATATTTTTGGGGATAATTTCCCGTGGCCTAGGCACAATAAAGTTCAGAAAACTCGTTAAAAAATAATTGGATACTAAATGAAATCATGAGTTAATAAAACCTATACAACCTTACTTCTGAGATTATCCTTTAGTACTTCAAGACCAAAACTAAAAACTGAACTCATAAATGATTGCATTGATAATACAAAATAAACAAAAATAAAAATAAATTACTTACAGTACAATATGTGGTTTCTTTATCTCTCTCTCCTCTGCTATCTTGAATTTCTTTAATAGTTCACTGCGAATAATATCCAGTTCCTGGGGATAATCATCATATGACTCATACATCTCATATTGGATCCAGAATTTAACCTTTCCCCATCATTGCCGTTTTAAAATAGTTATGTAACTAATCCCTGCGATGCAGCCAATCTGGATTCAAATACACTCTGATTGGATCAGGATGTATTCTGCATGTATGGAAATATAGGAATATGATTACTGAAAGGAAGTCAGGGTCTTGATGTAACTATAGGATGGTATTGGAAGGTTAATAATTAGACAAGACTTAAAAAATCAGTGGATTTTGCAGGAAACTAAAAGACACAAAAAAATGAAACACCTATCTTCCTTTTTGGGAGAAGGTGAAAATGACCTTGGAAAGTGATAAAAATGTTTTTCTTTCTTAATGAGATTATTACATGTTCATGACTAGGCGGTATGTGTATAGTCGAGGTCTATTTTTCGACTGCCTAATAATTTTAAAATATATTTAGCATAAGATTTCACTCCATATTTCTCCTTTAATGTCCAATTTCATTCATATCTTTTTTTTTTTACCTGATTTAGAAATGTGACAATATTAATGATAACCATTTATTATACGTTATGATAATTTTTGATTTATTTACCTGTTTTCGCTTTTTATTTTCTTCTTTTTGCCTTTTCTTTCTTGATACTTTATTCTCTGGTACTGACTCTATTTTATCCTTTGATTGCAACCATTCAGGGGGGTGGGGGGTAGGAAGAAATACATTATGCATAGCATAAAATATCATTTTTGAGTACAAGCGTGCTATTACACTTGTTCATGAAATTATATATAAACTCAGAGATTTTCCCTTCCCTTTGCAACTTACAAACTTATGGCATAAAAAAAGCCTATTTAGTAAATGTAAACAAAAAGAGCCAACTTGGCCAACATATTATTCAACATAAAAAAAAATAACTAAAACATTTACTCAACATGATCAGTATTTTTTAATATGTTTCAAAAAAGAACTTTTTTTACTTTCAATGTTTAATAACAGCTTTTATCTTCCAATCACTTGAACCAATGATGTTGGTCTTTGGCAAAAGTGCTGTCAGTTTTTTTTTTTTTTTTTATTCAACTAATAACATTACTGTTTAACACCCCCCCCCCCCCTCTCTCTCTCATTTCCCCAAACCTTTATTTCTAGATTCACTTTTGTTTCTAATGAAAGATATTTCCATTACCTTTGTGTTATCTGAAGAGCTGTTGTGGCTATGACTCTCACCAGCTGAATAAGTTCTATGTGCTCTGTTTCTGCACATTTTTTGTCTTGATCTGTGACTTCTCCGCCATTTGCTATCCTTTAAAGTAATTTTTTCTTCAAGAATTTCAATATTTGCCCCTTCAACTTCTTTATTTTCATCATAGGGCTGATGTATTAAAGAGGTTAAATGATCATCAGTTTCTTTCAGTGACATCATAAGACTGAGAACTAATTATAGGGAAAAAAAAAGCCTTGGAAAGAAAAATGCGCATAAATTATATCGCTTCTACTGCTTTCATAAGATTTTAATACACTTCTACTCTAAACTTTCAAGAGAGCCATTAGCGCTATTTATTCATTAATAAAAATGCTTAAATAAAAACAATTTCATAAAAGGAATTAAATTCTTCGCAGCAATAATTTTCTGTAACTAGCTGGATAGGTCAATTACTGCTATTGCCACAAATTGGTTCACTTTTGGTGTACAAAGCTAGTGAAACCATACAGATAATAATCCTTTAGCTTGTGCAACCAAGCATTGTGTGAGTGCATCCACACGTTCAAAGCTTTAAATTACACTGTTAATATTTTTTTGTTTTGCTTAGTTTAGATGATCACTTGTCATGGCTTGAACATTTTTACTCAATCAGTACCATTAACTTTTGCTAAATTGTTTCAAAGTCAAAGTTTAATGTACTCAGAATTAAAAAAAAATTTTTTTTTTCAATTCCTTTTTAGCATGAGTTTTGGTTGAAAAAAGCAAAACAAAATCAGATAAGAAAATCAATATTAAATATAGCCTCATAGATTTTTAAAATCTAAATTGCAGTGTAATATTACCTTTTTATTTTGTTACATATTTTGTTCCTCAAAAATATTTAAATCAATGTCTACATAATTGAAAATATGTCAAACTGAACTCACTCAACCGCAGACTGCTTTTAGGTTTACAAACATTGAAGGCCAGAGTTTCAGTTTAATTTTTTTTTAAAATTACCATGACATTCCCAGATCCTAATTAATCAATTAACATGAAAATTTACATGAAATTTGGCCATGCAAATTAAAAAAACAACAAACATTTAAATTAAAACAAAATTGAATATTACGAGTAGAAGTCTATATATTAAATGCTTTTTTTTTTAAATGATTTTTTGAATGTAGACAATTTTTATATAGCTGACCAAATTAAATTTTAAGTGGTAGAGTATTCAAAGAAAATTGTACACATCCTAGTTTCATTTCTGATATCAAACTATGTGAAATTAAGCAATATTGAAACATCACATTATCTGTAGTTTACAAAGGCTGGATTGACCATGTTATCCACATGGAAGTCACAATTAAACACAGATTGGGGGGCAAATTGCCCCTGCAAAATTTTGTGATTGGGAGTTTAAAGGCAAAAATATTAAGCAGCTCTTCATTTTGTCCCTCTAATTTTTTTAACATTTAATCAGACCTATTTAGTTCTGGAAAAAAAAATTGGGATGGGGGCTTCGTTGCCTTGCAAAGACTGGGAGAATCACATTTTTTCAAACCCTTTCAACAGAGACAAGCAGAAATTGATAATTGCCCAGGAGCGTCAGGTTCCATCTCAGGGATAATGAAAGTACTCTACCATTTTCCAAATGGGAAATAGCCACATCCATGAAAGTGAAAAGCCCCAAGTCTAGTCAAATCAATATCCCTTTATGAGAAGGAGTTCAAGTTATTACTTATAAATTTCCATGGGATTTTTTTTTTGTTAAGACAGACAGCTGTGGACATCAATGTTTAGTGGAGTTATATTTGAAATATGAACAAACAATCCACAAAAAGAAGAGCAATGAATTGAGCATCGTGAATGCTTGCCCATTGTGGATATCATGTCAATTGCTGCATTACTATGATCACTTTGAGATTGTAATTCAGGCATTGAATTGTTATTATGACTAGATCGCAATCAACTTTACTCATACTTACAGGAAGCTTTTCGATCTTAGAGAAAAGGAGATATTACAGAAACATCATGAAAGCATTGCCTTTCACAAATAAGACTGTGCAACATGAAAAGACCACAACTTCACACCGTCTTTCTAGCAGAAAGTAAAAATTTTGGTATTAAAGTTTATTGCAGTTATAGTTTAATATTTAAGGAAATTGATATGCTGAACACGAATTTGAAGGTTTTATTCGTTGCTAATAAATACTTTTCAAGATACAAGCATCTTTCTGATGCTATAAAATCCCATTAAACTATAAGTTTCGATTTCGTCGGAAAACATTCAATTGTGAAGTCTAACGTGAGTTGGGCCGATATCTGCAAATTTAACAAAATTTATAATAGATCTTCTGGAATCTAGATCTAGAATTTAGATACTCAGTTTTTAAAAAAATCATAAATATCAAACATTGACTACCCTTTTGTATTTAGTGACTTGATTTTGTACGAAATCTTTATCTTCGATTGTCCAGACCTTTGCCAACTTGCCAAGTTCAGCATTGACCTCCAAGCCAAAGGCCTAGATGTTTCCACGTTGAGGTTATAAGCCTCGTGCAAAGTTTCCCACACACCTTTTCCGTTAAGCTTTGGTCCTAACTTTTACTCACTGGAAACATGTAAATCGCCTTCGTCGAAGTGTGTGCTGGTCTCGATTTGGAAATGTTCACTATGCCTGGGCTCACAATTTAACGTCAACACACCTGCTCCAATGACTGAGTCTCAGACTTCAGAATGCTGTTGATATTGGTCTTTCGCACACTTTAACTTCCAGTGCATTCATATCAAGAATCTTAATCATAGTCACCTTGAACGACACGTGTAGACTACCATTGACATCAAGGTGGATCTAATAAATTCAAGCCGACGGCAATGTTTACCACAGATTAGACCTAACAAAAATTACCGATCCATTTAAGTTTCACGGGGAGTAAGCTGTAAGCCAAAGGTCTAAATCATTAAGCATTTACTAATCATCAAAAAGCAGATCTACCCGGTATAAGGATATGTGTTTTAAAGTGGATAAAATCCATAACCATTTACCCAGAGATCTTGAAATTATCTTCTGAATTAATTTACTGTCATGAGCCTTGCATTGACTATAATTTTATCTAAAAGACTCGGATACATTTCACCCGTAATTGATTATTGTTTGGAATCGATATTCGAGTTTCACGAGTTTCCTGTGAAAACTTGATTTAAAACTTGACATTGGAATAATGAGAATCGAGCGAGCGAGAGAGAGAGAGAGAGAGAGAGAGAGAGAGAGAGAGAGAGAGAGAGAGAGAGAGAGAGACGGGCAGAAAGTCGGTTCTACACTGTCTCTATATAAAGAAATATTCAGTAGAATATTAGATTAAAGCTTTAATACACCGGCCAACAAACATAGTATGCAAGCATGATTGCCCGTTCTAATGAACAAGTGGGGAAGATAACTACATTAAATAAACAAAATTGAAGAGTGTTGGGGGAAGACTACTCCAATAAATAAGAGCAAATTTTACAATAACAAATGTAATTCCTCAAGAGCTATAGATCTATATAACAGAAAATCAAATTTTTCAATACTAACAGGTTTTTACATAATAGATCTTTTTCAGATCAGCGCATAGTCCAGTTTTAATATATATATATATATATATATATATATATATATATATATATATATATATATATATATATAACCTTCAGCCATTGGAATTCTTCTCACGTTGTCATGTAGACATTCTTTAAATGCATGAGGGATCTCAAGCATAAAAATAAATTAAATCTGGTCGCAATCTTGTAATCAGCTTTTTTCTATTTATCTCTCCACCAATAACATAATCTGATGCCGATGACCCATTAGGCCTACAGAACACTTTAGTGCTCGACTTGATGTGGTGAAAAAGTGTTCTCCAATACAAAGTAAAAACGCGCAACTGCTCATGCATTACAGAGTAAACACACATTTACGGCTCCGGATTTTTCAAAATTTATTGGGTTAGCCTGGATTGCTAAAGCTTATTTTAGATCTAGTACGGTAGCCTACAATTCATGTTTAGAGTGTCAATTTAATAAAGCGGCTTAACTTGAATGTTTCCACTGTTCCTTGTTCGATCTAGTCCATATCTTAGATATAAAACAGGACAGAAGAACGAAGGCGATCAGAAGAAGCACAACTGGTGTTTACATTCGAACTGCCGCTCCGGAGAAAAAAGCGACGATAGTAGTTGTTCTGAATATACCGACCAATCAAATCACTACTACTTCCCTGTATGTACAGAATGGCACGCTTTCCACAAAGATGGTTTTCCATGATGCTTTTGTCTTTACGCTGGAGTAGGTCATATTTCATTTAATTTCTCTTAAATTTCTTCAGTTCTTCTATTTAATAAAGTAAATTAATATGCTTTTTGCACATTTACATTTACAAAATAAAAATGACTTGTTTTGAAAGCGTCATCCGCTTTAAAAATTGTAAACCGATGATAACAGTCTTTTAAATGCTATTTGGTTCATTAACTTGGTGAAGAATTTTGATGAATTAAGTACAATAAGAATGTAATGATCTTTCAAGAGCATTTTTTAGCCTAGATCCAAAACTTAATTTTTTTTTTTTTTTTTGTACCGCGTGGGACACTGATCTTGGCAGATCAAAGTTCAGTAAATTTCATCACTGTACATTGAGTGGTTTTGGAGGGGATAGCAGAGAAAGAAATCGGAGTTTCCTATTGTAATATATATTTTGTTGCAGGCTGAGAAAGAGCTGTGATCCGATTACTTGATGTTTATCTCCCTTGCTTTCGCCATACATTGTTTGCAAGACAAACTTAGAGAATGATTTATGCACTAAAGCCGACCAGCTCTATTTTACCAAGGCAAATTCGAATCAATTGGCAAATAAGGATGATTTTTTAACACTTTCTAGTCTATACAGGACTTCCTTTGACCAAAGCCGAGCCTTGCGATTCCACCAACTCCTGAAGACCTCATGTCTAGCTCCACAGAGTTATTGCGGTTTTACTTTGTGGCACCCTAATCAATTCTCGTCCTATAGAGGTTGTTTGACAAAATTTAATACTGATAAATCTAGATTCCTTTTCTCATTCATTATGTCTAATACTGGTAGGTAGGGAAACCAGAGAGAATCAGACCCGGAGTTTGAACTGAAGTTGAAATAAGCAGGCCTAATTATTATTATTATTATTATTATTATTATTATTATTATTATTATTATTATTATTATTATTATTATTATTATTATTATTATTATTATTATTATTATCATTATTATCATTATTATTATTATTATTATTATTATTATTATTATCATCATCATCATCATCATCATCATCATCATCATCATCATCATCATCATCATCATCATGATCATCATGATCATCATCATTATTATTATTATTATTATTATTATTATTATTATTATTATTATTATTACTATTATTATTATTATTATTATTATAACTCTTTAAATAAAGTCTTGATTGTTCTCATAACAAGAGAAACAAGATAGATCGTTTGTGCCCAAGGGAAAACAATAAACAAACCAAAAGCAGTCGTGCTCTATTACTTTGGTGGTGGTGTTTTTTTCAGCATTTTGTTATCGATCTTTCACACTAAAAAAAAATCTCTAGCCCATCAAGCGGTGTTCTTGGTTTCGCACGAACTAGATATGCAGAGAAGATTGAACGGAACTTAGCCTATACCATTGCAAGAACGATCCAAATATGACGCTTGCGCACTGTTGTAATTGCTAGTTTTCCAAAGAAAGGCAAAGTCGTGATTTCACTTTCCCTTATCAAAGCTTTTGTAACCAAATTTACTGGTTTTAACAAATATATCGTTCATTTCTGCTAAATAGCAAAATTGTTTGGAGTACATTAAAAAGTATTAATCTCAAACGATAATTAATATTATCGTGCTCTCATAGGCGTTATGAAATGCGAAAGAAACTTTCTACATGACGCGAGAGTTGAAACGGCTCACAGTTAATGAAGTTTGGCCCCTTTGACCCTTAGATTATTTAGAAGCAGCATCGACATATCTTTTTTTTTTTTTTTTTAATCCATTCTTCTTCCGATTTAAAAAAAAATCATCTCATATTCAATTTAAATAGTAATGCTTTTAAAAATATAACAGAATTTAAAAAAAATATTGCTTCAAAATTGTCAAAATCATAGGGATAACTTGATTAAGCTGAAAAAAAAAATACAAAACCTTCTTGTTTATCCAACTGAGTATAATAGAATTTATCTCTCGATATAATATTTCATAAACATCGAATATTTACAAAAATGATCAAGTAAATTAGTTTCACTATTCTTCAACGAGATTTCCTTGATACCTTTTAGGTTACTTTTCCAATAAATTTCTAATTTAAAAAAAAAAGTAACATAAACTTTGTCTTCGTGGATTCTTAATCAGTTGCTTTTTGCTTTTTTTTTTTTTTCAAAGCTTTGTATATTATCCTATTCACTCTGAATCATAAATTAAGTGAAGCACGAGAGGCAAAGCGAATAACTAAGAAGGAAAAACACAAACGATTTTGAAATAGCGTTTAACCGATTTTTGAAAGGCTGTTTAATTGCATGTCCAAAGTAAAACAATTATGCAATATTTTTCTTTCATGAAGGCAGATGATAAAGGTTTAAAATGACATTTAAATAAATTTGAGAAAGACCTCATCGTTTTAAGAAAATAATAGTATTGCTATGATATATTAAGGATATGAAAAAAAATTCGAACAGTTAGATAATTGAAATTTCACATTTTAATTTTGATACCGTTCATTTTGTGTGGTGTAAAGAAAACATCAGTTCTGGAATATGGATTTTTTTCCCTCAGTTACTACTGCGCTTCCTGAGACCAGTTTTTACTCTCAAGTATTTCCCCTTGGACGGGCGTATTTTTACTGTATTGATAGTTTTATGTTCATGTTCCTCTTTTAAGTTTCCATCTTAGAAGGAAGTTCATTTCTCTATTTTCAAGTTTTATATAGCCCCCTCATCCCAACCTGTACACCTTCTTAAAAATAATTGTCATTTCTTCTTCTTTGAGAAATTGCTCCCTTTTTCTCTGCTTCCATTTGCAACCAAGTGTCACGAGTTCCACCGTTTCGAACTTGAAGTTTGACCGGCACTCATTATTCTTGTCAGAAATTGCTAAGGTTGGACTTAGCACCAGGCCACACTCTTGAGTTCCCATGAGACCATCTCGGCGAAGGCTGGTCTGATCCCGTAAATCTTAGCTTCTCCGGCCATTCTTGGGGGCTGGAGTTTTATGTTAATCAAAGAAAAAAAATTACACAATTTTTACCTTTTTCCTGTGCAAAGAAATTGTCCTAAAACGAATTTTTTACCAATTTTCTATGAATAAAAAACTAGTTTTAGATCGTTTTAAACATTCATTATCATGTAGATTTAGTAGATTTATATAGACGTACGGCTATGAATTCGTCAAGACAGTGTATCTCTAGGCGCTTTTCCAGGAATTCATAGTATATGATAAGTATAAACAATTAGAAAGATCTTCAAAATTACATAATATTAATAAGCTGATTTCCCATTTCATTTTAAAGGAAGAAAAATTTAAGTATCTTATGGGAATTGCAATCAAGGAGGCAAAAAAAAAAAAAAGAAGAAGACATTTCCATATACTTAAAGCAATAGTTTGGGCCCTTTTTTTTAGTGCTTAGTACACGGCAGAATGATACTAAATATAAGACCTCTAGATTGAAGCATTGTATTATGCAATTATATTTTACGCGTGAAAAATTTGGGCAAACATGCAAATTAATATGTTGGGCATAATCATGAGTAGGCTTAGACAAATATGATACTATAGTGATCTCTTTTGAACGGCCTTTTGATATTAGGCTATCCCACTTTTCAAAAAACATTTTTTTAGCAAAACTACGCAACTGATCATTCTGCTTAAACAATTACTTTAAATGAACTTAAAGCAATGCGAATATACAAGTGTTAAAGCACATTTAATGTTTAGAAAACTTATGCATATGTGTTTTAAAGTTCAAATTCTTTGAAGCTTAAATCACTCCAAAAAATGTTTTTTTGTGCTCTTTCTCGTTTTGTTTATCTGTAGACACTGCTTTCAAAATGTGTATTGGTCTTCTATCAGTTATGTCAGTGATTTTGAACATAACGACAAAGCTCTGCGTATCTATGGTTAATAAATAAGTACACTATTCATTTACGAAAATTCTGACGTGTCAATATACCTGTAGTCCCTCGACAGGTGATGTACTCGGCATGATCATTTTTTGTCAAGGATAAAAGTCAGCGTTTTATAAAATCAATTTAATCAAATACTTGTTCAGTTGCTTGAGGGAATGATCTCTAATTTGAGGAAGGAAATAAAAATGCTGACTGAATTCTCTTTTCTGTTTTTTTTTGTTTTTTGTTTTTTTTTTATTATAAGCGACTACCCTTTTTCTTCCTCATTCTTCAAAATCCTGTCGAAAATTAAAGGGAATATGTTTGGTTTGAACTCCCTCATAACCTGACATCTCAGGTGTGAAAAGATGTTACGCTATTTTTCCTCTCAAAATTATAGTGCATCGTGGCAATTATTCGATTCAACACGAAGTTTTGGAAAATTTTTCGAACTCTGAATGCTTTAAGTTAAAATTTTAAAAAAAATTGTCTGTCATATCTTGCATTATCGTATTGCGATATAAGACTTAAGTTCTTTTTTTTTTTTTTTTTTTTTTTTATAGTAATGAATGAAACGATTTATTTCACATATTCAGGATTGAACACGCTCTCTCCATATTTATTTATCAATTTATTTTAGTCTGGCCATTTCACATTATCCCAGAGTGAGGTTTACCTTAGCCTGCGTAGGTTTTCATTTTTATTCATAGAAGAGGTGATAGAGATCGCAGCCAAGAGTTTGAAGGAGTAGGCGATGGGACGAGGGAGACTTATTTATTTGACCAGAGGAAAGTATCGCATATTTTTGGCTAACCTGCACTGCCTTGTAATGCCATTTGGTCTTACTTGTCAATAGGATCGACTCGTCGTCTCGGTTCCGCCCAGGACTCGCTGGAGGACGACGTGTTGGAGATCGGCCGCGGTCTTCTTGGATCAAAGGATCTGTCACTTCCAATGTTTGGTTTGATCTTCTGGCCTGATTTTGTAATAATCAGTTGCAATATAATTGTGAAAATCAAAGATTGTGTGAACATTACTTCAAAATGTTTGTGTGAACTGCAATAATTTATCCTTTTTTTTTTTGTTAGTATTTTTCCACATAGTTGGCCTGATTTTCAGTCTGCTCATACTGCTTCCACATGCTTTCAAACTATTCTTCTACAAATACACTGCCTGTGATATATGGAAATAAGAATTCAATTCATTGACTGATTTTTTTTTTATTTCTTAGACGTTTAGAGCTATGTTATTAGCATTTATGGAATTTGCACCATGAGGGATTGTTATCTTCCTTTAAATATTCAAGAAGTTGTTAAGTGAAACACAGTTCAGAGTCTTGGAGAATTTGTCAAATTATAATCAAATCATTGAACTGTGAGAAATAAGTTTGTTAACATCCTGGACTAGTTGTTTTCTTATTACAAAGCTGTTGATTAGGCAGACTAATCTAATGCACACATCTGCTTAATTTTCGAAATGAAACCCAGCACACTTTCTTTGCTTACACCAGTTCCAAATGCTTTGAGAAGAAAAATGCAAGGACCTACGACAAGAAGAACAAGAGGCTGAAGAAAAGGAAGGAGTAACAGGAATCGACGGCGATATTCATAAGAGAAAAAAAGAGGTGGAGGGAAAGAAGAAGAAGAAAATAAAGAAAGAAAGAAAGAAAGAAAAAGAATACCAAAAACAACAAAGAAAGATAAAAAAAAATCCAAATATACCACTCACAACATTTTTTATGTTAAAAAAAAAAACAACAGAGAAAGAAAAATAACAACAATGATAAAAACACAGCAATGCAATAGGCATAAACTGGATTGCCAACTTACTGGCTTTCCAAACCGCTACCAGAGTGACACCGATGACAACCAAGCTAGACCCAAGAGCACCCGTCAATCCGGCAAGAATGACAACTCTCCAATCCACATCTTCCGAGTTCACCTGGCCAGACGCCATGTCCCCAGATGTGAAGTTGCAGCTACAAAGCTTGCTTGGCTCACCTGAGCACGTTGGCTGGTGAAAAGTGAAATTGACCTTTTTTTCCGATTGACTCTAATGTATTATTTTAACTACTTTTATTGCTGTTTAATTGTTCTTGAGTACCTTAGATAAGCGGAGTAAGGAAATAAAATTGAAGAAAAAAAAAGATGAGGAGTTAGAGGAGAAACGAGAGAGGGAGTAAAAGAAGAACAAGAGGAGAAGGACGTGGATAAAGAAAAAAATATGAGGAGGAGGAGGAGGAGGGAAGAAGAACAAGAACAAGAAGAAGAAGAGGAAGAAGAAGAAGAAGAAGAAGAAGAAGAAGAAGAAGAAGAAGAAGAAGAAGAAGAAGAAGAAGAAGAAGAAGAAGAAGAAGAAGAAGAAGAAGAAGAAGAAGAAGAAGAAGAAGAACAGCAACAACAACAACAAAAACAACAACAACAGCAGCAGCAGCAGCAACAACAACAAAAACAATAGGAAAAAAGAGAGAAATTTAAAAAAAATGTAGAGTTCTTACTAACCATATCGAAAGCAGCCACAGTCTCTGCGAGTACCAGAAGAACAAGAACAAACATCGTTAGTTTGAAGTTATTCCCCACCATCTATCAGCTCTTATTTCTCTTGATCCGTGGACACAATTTCTGTGCTTTGATAAAAGTTGATGGTAAAATTGTTTAGGAACAATAACTATACTTTTCTGAGTTGCAATATTCTAAATTTGAAAGTAAAGTCAGTTTTTTAGTTGTTTAGAATAATTTCTGATTGTGATATTTCAAAAATTGCGAAATAGCTTCGAAACGATATACATGGTTTTTGACGATCGATAAAACTTGGAACTTTAAGATATCAATGCTGTGTCAATAAAGAAATATTATTTTAAAGTATACATTTATGGCTTAAAACTCTTGATGTGAATACAAAAAAAAACCGCAGGGTCCTGTTCGAAAAATACACGGATGCAAGAAGAACACAATAATCAATACTATTCCAAGAGAATTTACTTAAGGTATCCGATCTGACTCAAATAACCCAGAAAGCATTCCGTTCGGGTATATTTTTCAGCAATGATAACAAACATGCGATGCCTCACCATCCGTTCTTCTTTGAACAAAGAACGACAGTTTCCGGATCAAATAAAACATAGGAAATAAAGTAGAGGTAGGGGGGCGAACGGGTCACCAGCCTTCTAGATAATCTAGAACGGTCTGTGATACTGATTGTGACAACGTAACAATGCCGTTTTAGTCTGAATGGCTTATCTAAGGTCCAATAACTCTCAAAGTGTCGAGAGCAGGCGAGATCCAAGATCCAACAGGTTTACCCTGGGATCAAGCACTGATCCAGATCTGGTCGACCCTTTACTTGCTTTAGTTTAGCACAACATCGGTTTGAAATGTTAACGTTGGTTTAAGGTAAACAATAAAGTTTTCCCCTTGATATCAAAGCTATCCCTACCAGAGGATTAATCATTATTTAGCTCTGACTTGCCACCACCTCGAGATCTTCCTTCCTACAGTATTCTGAATGCTATAGAAACTACTATGTTTGAAGTTGAAATGTTTTGTGATTGACTCAAGGCTAATACGTTTGGCTTTTGATCGGTTAATTTGGGCTTGGATATAATATTTTTTAAACTTTTAATTTATCCATTTTTTTATTCTCACATAACTGAAGTATTTTAATTCTATAAATTTGAAGGAATTCAAATCTGCGCTTTTACAAGGCATGTTTGAGAAAGGTTGCGATACCTAAAGATTGCAGAGTATAGAAATGATAGAAATGATATTGTAGTTTTGCTTATTTTGTGGGTTGGTGTTAATAAAGTGCTAATAAATGGGCAGCTATGAATTCCCGCAAAGCAGCACACCGTTATACACTTTTTGTCTGCACCAACAAAACTTTACAATGTAAATAATTACTTTTTTTTTAGTAATAATTGTGACACAATGCCATATCTATAGATCATGAAATGTAGCATGGTCTTGCAATATAGGCCTACTTTTTAAAGCCTTTTTTTCCTCTACATAAAGAGAAAACACTTCCAGAACAATCATGTAATTTAATAAGGCTTTAAAATTAACTCTCCAGAAAGATGTATTGTTTTAGTTTACCTAGTAGAATTATATTCCAAAAGCCAATCCCCTAAGCATTTTGCTTACCCAAAGAGACGGTTCCACGACTGAGAGTAATAAGTTAAACCAATCACAACGCCAAACAATATTGTATCAACTAATCCACAAGTCAACAAAACCTCCTGGAGAGGATTATCTTTACGAGAACTTCCGATACGACGTTTAGATAATCGATGCCACGATAGGTCGAGACCTCTCTTCTTCTTGCCAATATCACCTTTTCTTTCCACCTGCGTGGGTATGTGTGAGTGGTATGTATCGATGTCAAGCACCCGATGACGTCTTTGCCTACCATTGCAACTGACACCTTTACAACGTAATGTCTTGTCACAGCGATTTTCAAGACGTTTGACAGTGTATACAGAGCTTAATTCTAGAAGAGCTTCGCGTTGGCAAAATTTTTTTTTAACTTAATAAGGTGCGTTTCTCTCCAAAGAAATCAGTTTTCTATTTGTGATACCCCCTGAAAAGACAAATAGATAAGACATCCAATTTAAAGCATTAAAAATTAAAAACAAATTAAACCAAGAGGCGCACTAGTTTATCTAGGTAAGCAGCAAACGCAGAACTGTCTAAGGGCGAGTATTATTGTTTTTAAACTCAAGAGACTACAGGGAACAGTATATGGGAATCAAAAGGTAGGTTTGAATTTACAACACACTATTATATTGAAAAGTTTTTATATCATATGTATGCAGTTTCAGACTTGCGTTTTATTACAAATCTAAGTTTGTAAAACTTTAATTAAGCTTTTAAGTTTAATGTGGGTTGTATTTTTCTTGTGTTTTTTGTTTTGTTTTTGTTTATTGTTTTTTTTTTTTTTGCGGCAACTATCGACCTTAAAAATACATTGCTTTTTCAATGCAATGTCTGATTCAAATAATCATGAACATTTCTGATTTTTTTTCCTTAAATGACAAAGTGAAAGTAAATCAATTATCTTATGTGTACATCGTTTGTCCAATTTATATGTTCTTTCTTTGAGTCCATACAATTAATAACAATGTATCGCAAAGCAGTGTTAATATTTTTTTTAATTGAGATAGGAAAGTCGTTTACTTCTGAATTCGATGGACTCGTAGTAATAACAAAAATTAACCCTTCGATTGTACCCTTCAATGCCTTTTTATTATTATATAAGTTAGTCTTAGCAAAATCGAGAGCAATTTAATTTAATATATTTTTTAACTCAACAAGTTCTGATTTTTATTTTTTTTTGTCGAGGACGATTATTCTAATGGCTATAGATCTTTTAAATTTCACAATGAACAAATAGTTATTTTTCTCTTGTTTATTTCATAATCTAGGTGTATCATACAGCTTAAAAATCATACATGGGCGCTTTGAGGTGCATTTATCTCTGGGTGTATGAGTGTGTAAAAAGATAAAATAACAAAATGGGATGTGGGGAGTTAGAAGGGTTGACAGTGAGCGGAATTAAAATTTCTGGTCATGATATTTCAGTTTACAATGATTGGAGCTCTAGATGTTTTTAACTTGAGCCTTTGCAAAAAGAGAATCAATTCCGCCCTGTCATAACCCTACAAAAAGGGAATTGAATGTAAAAGTAGATTTTTGAATCAATTTCTATTATTTGCTAACACCGGTTATATATAGATTTTTGCTCGAAATCACGATTAAAAATTCTTTCGAAACTAGCTCAAAGTGACTTTAATAAGTTAGGAAGCCTTGTATTTCCAATCGTTCTTAGATTTCTTGGGCCCTGTTTCTTTTTGGTGGTATGAAATAATGTATATCACCGAGGTATTTCCGTTTACAAAGAAGTACTATATATTTTAGTTCAACATGGTTTTCTTGTTTTGAATGTTAGATAATTCTTGTGGCAATGCCGTGGATAAATAAGTATTGCATGTGTGAAACAATAATTCTTTTTCCTTTATTTAGGTAACGTTAATATCTGGCTCACCATTTCTGCATCATACCAAGCGTGTCGGCTTTATTCAGAAAACCCGCATCTGTATGGTTTTACCGATGTACTTCCGAGGCAAAGGGGCTCTGCTGTGGTGGATTGCGCTCTGCGCGCTTTCAATCTCTGTGACTGGCTCAGTGAGTATTGAAGTTACTGAAGATGTTAAGCGGAATCAATATCGTATTAGATTCAAAATGTCTGTAAGTAATCGATATTCATTACTATTCAGCGCAATATAGTACATTCATGAAGAGACTGCATATCACAAGACAACTCTTTTCAAGGAAATGGACAGACAATAGATTGTGCACATTTATAACATCTACAAGGACAATCAGACAGATGGGCAAGTAGGAAAGGAAATATTTTTATATTGTTGCATGCCCATCATCATCTATATTTTCGCCAGCACCACGACCACTCGAACAATCTGCATCACTTTAACTACCGATAACACAGTAACATCAAATCATATCTTCTTTCACATCATGATTGGAGAGTGCACCGCAACTCCATGTATTTTATTTCCACCGGCCTGTCAATTGCACGAATTACTTTAAGTTTCTTTTATCAGATTTGCATTTCCCTATATAAACTCTTTATCTGGGGTCGTTATACGTTGAGTTCATGATTTTCCGAAAATGAATACTAATATTAAACACTACCAACACATCAGATTGTTGCCAACATAATTATATCCATAGAGCTACTTTCATCATGACCAGGGATGTCAACACAGCTGCGACTGCGGCTTCTCGCCGGACGGAGGTGACACGGATGTGACCCTGCGCTATGAGGTCATGTCTGGGCTTGTTGGAGCCTTCGCCCCACTGACTCTGGCTGGCCTTAGCTTTCTGACCTACAAGTTCTGCTCGCGACCACCCGTGGGGACTGCGTCACTTCCTGGTGGCGCCACGAGCCATATGCCAACATCTTACCGGAATAATGGCTGGCGAAGAGATGGAAGAGGTTTCAGAGGCAACAGCAACCCTATTGCTCGTGAACCTACCTCTCTGTACGGAGAAAGTGATGACGAAACGCCACCTCAAAGCGACAGACACAGACCAAACCACCCAGGTGGGCGGGCGCCCCGACCAAGTTCGCACAACTCCAGGTACACCAATATCCACCGCAACGTGAAAACCGACATGACCAACCAGTGGCTGAGAAACGTCAATCTTCGAAAATACTAAGAAACGGCAGTGTGCTTATCTTAGATGTGTTTATTAATTTAAGTTATTATTTTATTTTATCTCTTTTTTAAGCCAAGTTTAACCATTTCGGATTGAAAAGATTATATTGCGCTCAGGTTTTTTTCTTATTCCGTTTGCCGACGAAAACTTAATATTATATTTCTTTTTCTAAATGGTATATAGAATCTTTATGTGGCATCTACTTCTTTAACGTTTAATACAGATTTGTATGAAATATGTTCCTAGTTCAAGACATAAAGTTTGATAAGATCTATGTAGATCTATGTCGTAAAAAAAAAAAAAAAAAAAAAAAAAACAAGAAAATATTGAAACTTTTTGATGTCTGCAAAATCATTCAAAAAATGCAACTTCATAAATTAATGCGAGTCATCTTTTTCGAGGTGAAAATAGTGAGAATAATGGCGCAAATTTTAATAGACCATGATCTATGCTGGTTTTCTTTTCTTTTTCTTTTTTTTTTTAATCATATGTTAGCTGTATAAACGGTTTTTGAAAACAGTTTTTTTTATTTTTTGCATTTCATCCACGGAAATTAATAAAAGTAATGCAAGATAGTCTGTGATTCGGTATAAAAAGCTATAGCATCTCAGATTGAGCCATGAATCTGAGGATTGCACTAGTTTCCAAAGAGTCCTCAATCCTTTAAATGTGTCCATCTTCATGTAAGGATATGCTATGTTGGATTTTTGTCACGTAAGGAAAAAAAATGTACATATTTCAAGAATTCCTTACTTAAATGCATCAACGTGCTGTTAACATAACAATTGGGTAGAGACTAGCAGTGTTTTGACCCAAATGCATTCTATTTATTTTAAATAATTTACTTTGATGGGCTTTGCTTTCAATCGTTTTCAAATTGTAACCTGTTCCGCTTTGAAGAAAATGAATATCCTTTGACATGGTCACCATGAAGATGACATCTGATAGTTCTGTCATTATATAACATTGGTTTCAGGGACGAGATGAATAGCTTTTTCTTATTATCTTCTTCAAAACCCTTGCTAAAATATAGTTAAGTCTAACTTTGAATGATTTAAGCGAATGTCCTATTCAATTTCAGCTCTATAAATTATCATTTATTAAACTTGGGCTTGTTACATCATTTCTTAATGTCTTATTAAACGACAGCTATTTCAGAATACACTGAAGACACCGACATTTTTTCGGTCAATGTCGCTTGATGTCAAGAAAATTCATTTAATAGAGCTCAAATGCATAAGCTGCATGTCTTGTGGTAACTTATGGGTAGGGATCGATGGGTTTTGACTGAAATACATTCTATCTATTTTAAAATAATTTACTTTCAGACTTGATGGGATTTGCTTTCGATCGTTTCAATACATGATAGTAATGTTCTTAAATTGTACCTGTTCCTTTTTGAAGAAAATGAATATCCTTTGACATGGTCACCATAAAGAAGGAATCTGATATTTTTTTTTTCATATATCATTGTTTTCAGTGACGAGAGGAGTCGCTATTTCTTTTCACCTTTTTCAAAACCCTTGCTAAATAATGTGGTGTAATTATAAACATAACTGAATTGTATGAAACATTCCATCTTTGAATAATTTAAGCTGATGTCCTTTTAAACAATTTCAACTCTATAAAAGATCAGTTTATTTAAATCGGGCTTCTTTCATCTTTATGTCTTATTAAACCACACGTACAGCAGTTATTTCAGAATTCGAAATCCAAAGAAGACAATAACATTAAATTTTTTCAGTCAATGTCACGTGATGTAAAAAATTCATTTAATAGAGCTGAGCTTCATATCTACACTTTGAGCTAATGAACCGGTTCTTAGAGGCAAACATGTTTGGTTTCTTCTTTTTCTAATGATTGGAATTTTTCTAAAAAATAACTTTTTAATGAGTTATTTTTTTTCATTCAAATGTTGCAATTATTTTTACGCTTATGAAATCTTGTACGACAATTGACTAATATATCTAGCCCCAGCATTATAAATTGTTTATTATCGTATGTGTTTCTATTAAATTTTGGAAGGTTTGCAGAATGATTTATGTAAATAAAGAAAAATAAGCCTTATCTATAATATCAACTTAAGCTGCACATTCATGTTTTGTCTTTTTTTTCTGCTTTTTCTTTGGACAATAAAAAGCCACATTTTTTGCTTCGAAGTCACTTGTTTTCATTTTGCTTTCTGTCAATATCCATGTATAGGATGCTAGCTGTACTCAATAAAGTTTTCTGAAATTCGAAAGAAAATAATTTAAGCCAGCTTTTCCAGAATCACATTTCTATATATTATGAAAATAATTTCCATGAAGGTCAGTCTTGCTTTCACACTCATTTTGTTTTTCCAACAAATCTCACTTTGTCTGTGTGCAAGAACGAAAAAGGAAAATCAATTAAGACTTAGATCGAACACGGATTTTAAAGCTTGTGGGCAACTGTAATGAAGTGCTCTACAGAATTTGAATAATTATTTGTGTAGTTTCTACCGCACAACAGAATAATTGGCCTTTTCGATATTCACAGCCATAACGGCAAAAGAATTTAGGGTAAAACGAATACTACTAACTGGTTTTGTAAAAATCTAAACCTATTTGAGGATTCTATTTACTTTTTATTATTGTGTAGATTAAAGAATGGGGCAGCTATAAATTCCTGCATCAAATTGCACTTTTAACCCGTTTTTTTTTTTTTTTTTTTTGTAGGAATTCATAGTCTCTAATGAGAGTTGTTTCGAAGAATAGATAAGGAAAGAACAGAACTCATTTTCCAGTATTCAATACGTAAGGAAACCTGCGATCTATTTCTTAATAATGGAGCTAGGCGAAAACTGAGGAACATCTAACCGAGCATTTCTAGACCACCTAGGCACGTCAAATTTGGCACAAAGAGGTAAATCGCCCTAAAAAATGGAGTGGTAATATTCGCCAATTAGAGGCAAAAATGGGAGAAATATTTTCTGTACAGAAGAAGGCGAATGTGTGAACTGTTTCCTGTAAGCACAACTGGGCAGAGATGACAATAATGAAACGGGAAGTAGACCCACAATGTAGGCGGCGGTAGTTCTAAAACCATCTAGAACAGATTTATCTGTTATAGAATAAGATATAAGTGGAGAGTCCAAATAAAGTTGCTTGGACATAGATACTAGATCTGGGGCCTATTTATTGCAACTAAAATTAAATCAAAACGTTAAGATCAAAATCCAACTGATCTCCAAAGGACTGAGACGACGTGAAATTCCTGAATATCTCACTTTCAGAATTAAACCCCATTTTTGAAATCATATTGGTAAAGACTGAAAGAGGGACTTGAAACCTTTTTTCCACATTCTTATGATTTGAAGTTTCGCAATCCTGCGCAGAATTCATAATTTTTAAAGTCGGTTCTTTTGAATAGTATACAAAGATGTTTGGTGAACATGCTATCGCTTGATATGCAAACCAGAATTTAAAATTCTGAGTCATTCTTCAGCTTATGTTTTGATTGTATTTTTAATGACTCTAGAGATATTTAGAGCTCCTGAGCTAGGAGAGTGTTACGTTGTGACTCATACAGGCGGTGTGAGTCGTCGGGGTCACCAATTGCAGCATTTGCTACAATACATTTACGTTAAAATGAAAGAAAACGAACGAGAAGGTTGGAATTAATTATTTAATTATCTTGCAGACGTGAAGATAAGGAGTAGAACTAGATTCGTGAGTGTGAGCAGTTGAGTGGATGACGGATGATGCCCGTGATTCTAGTAACTCTAAAAATGTAAACAACAACAGAATCTGCCTGTAGCGCCAGCAGTCTAAAATGTTAAACAAAGTCAATAATGTCAGTGTGATCGACAAATAAATGTGAGTTCGCTGGGACGCCACAGTCATCGCATTCTTTTTAGCGAGAAGTCTGGGATGTTACTAAACAAACATGTTGGCAATAAACTTGGTTTGAAGACAATACACTTAGTAGGTCCAAGAAAGAAAATAATTATTTAATCATGTCTATCCAGATCGCAACGTTTCACATCTAGAAATTTAGACCAAGAGCAACTTGAATTTATTTTTTTTCCTCTTCTTTCACTTGATTTGTGTTTCTATCACTTGATTTGTGTAATAAAAGAGAAGCAGATGAACTATAGTCAACGTTATCGACCTTTAGGACCTCCGAGCCTTAAGCCTATGGGAGATATTTAAGTTTCTTTTTTTCATTTTTCAAGAAAAATTTCTTTAATCTAACATGGCAGCGTCCTTAATTGCTAAGGATCGCTTATAGAAATAAATATTCAGAAGAATGTAGCTAAGTTCTCTCCCTTTGATCCGTAGGACTATAAGTATATGAATGTGGAAACGAGTTGGATAGAAGTTGATGAAACCTCTAATGCTTAATATGGGATGCGAAAAGATGTGAGTATAAGAAGTGAAGTTGAAATGAGGAATTATTTGAGGAAAAAAGTACGTTCATATTTTTTTTTCATTATTGTTGTAGGTACATGGACAATAAAAAAATCTTTGCACATTTTATTGACTTTGTTTCCCATAACCTGGTCATTAAAAATGTAATTTTGTGTCAGACTTAAGGACAGAATCAAAGAAACTTTTGGAAAAATATAAAATACTACTATAAAATTATAAATTGATCAAAAGATGATAAAATTGTAATGAACCTGATCATTATCCGTGCAAAGCGTAAAAAGAGGAGGTCTCATCAGAATCGGAAACAACCATCTTTCGATACTTTCTTTGTGTGTGAGTTTGTGTGTTTTTATTTAACTCCTTAACCGAAGTCAGGAATAGAGAAAAACAGCAAATCTGCTACATGATTTGTGAAAGAGATAATTATGCGAAGAATGTATGATCCAACACTTTCATACTTTCTTTTAAAACTTTTTTTCAAAATTTGAGATCTGCTTAACAACTCGCAATTCAAGGAAAAAAAAATAAAAAGATTGATTCCTTCTACTTAACGAGCGTGTATATTCAATGTGTGTTTTCAACATCATTACACATGGATGGAAGCTTGTTCTTCTATTCATGAGCTCATGTCTTAATATTCTCAATTTCTCACTAAGCGATCAGCCAAGATATGCTGTACACTCAGTAATCTACCTTTAGCAAACGATGTTTCGTGTCATTCAAACCGATCCTCAGAAAATTATAATCTTTATTATAAACTAAGATTTCTTTCTCTGCTATCTCTTTCAAAACCGCTCAATGCGCAGAGGTGAAGTTTACTGAATTTTGATCTGGTTTTGACAGTTAATTACATTTATATTGTAATTAATTCATCAAAATTTGTTGCAAATATGTCATGATGAATCAAATAACATTTAAAAGAGTGTTCTCAAGCTTTAAAAATAAATCATTGTTATTTTGTAAATACAAATACATAAAAAAAACATGTTATTTCATTGTAATGGAGTTAAAAACTGAGAAAGAAAAATTAAATGAACTTTGACCTACTCCAGCCTAAGGACAAAAGCGTCTTGGAAAACATGTTGTTTCATACAAGAAAGTAGTAGTTTGATCAGTATCTAAATAATAATTGTCATCGTCGTATCTTCCTACGGAACGGTGGTTGCGAATGTCAACACAACTTCTGATTCTTTTGCATGCGTTTCGTGCTTCTAAACTGTTTTACATATATAATCTAAGATATCGTCCAGATCCACTCGTTGTCAAAAAGGAACCGTAATAAGATTCAAATTAAGCCATTTCATGAACTTGCCACTCTTAATTTGTCTCGCATGTGTTATACTGATTGTGACTAGATCTAGAATAATTCTAAGCTTTAGCAATTTAGGGTAACCCAATAGATTTTTTTTTTAAATTACGGACCTTACTTTTTTTCTGTGCAATATTGTCTGAGCAGTTGCATGTTTTCACTTGGTATTTAAGATCACATTTTTCATCACATCGAGTCGAGCACTACATTGAACATGTATCTGTCATGGTTCATCAGCACCACATTATGGTATCTGTGGAGAGATAAATTAAAAAAAAAAAAAGGGCAGCTTAGAAGAGTGCACTCAAATTTAGTTGTTTTTTTTTTTTTTGCTTGAGATATTTCCTTTATTGAAAAAAATGTCTTCATCACAACGTGAGTAGAATTCCAATATCTCAGAGTTCTATACATTATAAAACCTATAGGTCTCTCTCTCTCTCTCTCTCTCTCTCTCTCTCTCTCTCTCTCTCTCTCTCTCTCTCTCTCTCTCTCTCTCTCTCTGTGTATCTCTGTGTGTGTATATATATATATATATATATATATATATATATATAAATATTTATTATTGTTGTAAAATTTGCTTTTCTTTAATGTAGTAGACCTCTCCCCCTGTTCATTATTGTAACGTTTGCTTTTTTTTTAAATGTAGTTGTATGGCTCCGTAGGTATAAGTCTGAAGTTTTTTGTGAAGTTTGCATTTCTTCAATTTAGATGTTTTCCCCACTTGATCATTATTTCAAACAGGCAATCATGCTTGTATTGCTGGAAAAAATGACTTAAATAAAAAAGGTCTAGGCAATATAAATATATATAATAGGTAGAGACACCCTTGTCCTCCGCTTCAAAAACCAGTGTCGTATGAAGAAAATTTACTGTAAGAATTTCTCTATCTATCTATATCTATATATATATATATATATATATTATGAACAAAGGGGGAAGTAAACGCACATTCGCAAATTTTCGTTACTATGAAATGAATATCATTCTTGAAAGAAACAAACAAAAAAACTGAAGAGTTAGTGTTGAAACTATATATCTTATTCTTGGCGAAATCAGCGAAGTCCTCAGTATTTATTTGGATTCCTTTAGAATGGATTTTGTAGAGATCAATGCTTGATTTCTTTTGAACCTTTCGCAC